>OX638368.1:58567850-59167850 GCA_951812925.1 Calliopum simillimum
TGTTACGTGAAAGTAAGTGCGTAATTTAAGTAGCAACATTTAACGGTCAGGAGACCAAATTCAACAAAATAAATAAATCAAACAGTATCAAAAATAGTCATTTTCGATGTATTTGTTTATGCCGAAACCGGTCTCAGAATTGCTCTATATCGTACGGTTTTTGAGATATTCTAACATCGTTTTTATCCTTTTTGAAGCTGTTATATCACGACATGGTAACCGGATAACCGGAGACCGGATTTAAAACTCTCATCAACATCACCGTGAAAATATTGGAGTTGTTGGAGTCAGTTGATAGATAAATTAATGCCTAAAGATATTGAAATATAAAAAAAAAATTCGCTTGAGTAAAATATGAAAAAAATCGCTTCTTGAAAATTCAAATACCTCAAAAAATTTAAAAATTTTGAAGTTAAAAGTGCTGCTAAAAAAATTGATAAAGAGTAAATAAATTATTGTTGATCCAGAATATTGCTCACAAGACTCCTTAAAAGGTTCAATTTAATTTTTGCACATATCTTGCCGTTTTGAAAAGATATAGCGTTCAAATTAAAAACAGTATTCAAAAACTCAAAAATTCCTAAAAAAGTACCTTCAAACTCGTTGCGGAATATTTAAACGCAATTTTTTTTTTTGTTCTAAAGCACTTTTTGTAATCAGCAGGATCCAAGAATTCAGAAAAGTCGCGCACACCTTGACTTTTTAATACTTTTGGTTTTTCTATACAAAATTTGGACCACACTAATACACGCTAATAAGACTCGGAGCCGCGGTCCACTTGCACATTAACGTTTAATATCTCGAAAAAAATAAAAAAACCCGTCTCTGAAAATTGCTATACCAACGTAAAAAATCCAGCTCTTGGGACCATTAAAAAAATATTAAAAATACATTTTTCGATATATAACACGTTTTGTATTTTTTTTAGGTTATGTAGGCATTTTTTCGAAGAAATAAGTACTTCATTGAAAAGCTGAGGAAAAACCACGTCGATTATGTATTTTCGTTATTTTTTTCAAATGCATTATTAGGTCGCAAACATGTGCTGAAAAGTGAGTGTTTAGGCTCTCGTGCGCCACGCTGGGTGACTTGACGTGAAACGTGATGTCTGATTTTGGAACTGGACATCTCTCTCAAAATATGGATGCATAATTTTTTTTTAATAATGGATCGATTACTGTGTTTTTTTGAAAAAAATATACAGGTAGATGGGATCCAGTACAAAAAGTATTCGGTTAATTGAAAAAATCGTTTTTTATTTCCTTTTTGACACTCCTGCACGTTTTTTGGAAAAAAATATAGCGTTAGAGTATGGAAACTCCAATGTTTAATTTTGTGTAATATAGATTTCCTTCGCCATTTGAGTGAAACAAAATCATCGACAGTGGTCTCACGTTCAATCAGCTACTCATCATTTAATGCTGTAGAGGACGTAGAAGCTTGATTCGGATCATTGATCTTGATTTCCTCAATCACAACTTCTGCGTCGCTTTCAATGTTTAAGGAAATCTTAATATTCAGCGTGTAATGGTAGCAGCTCTTCGTCACTAGTCTGCTTCTAAAATTTGGCATTATTCCTCCAAATCCTTCGCTTTATTAATACAAAATATTTTTTCCTGCATTTTACTATCATAAAACTGTAGAAAAACAGAAAAATGGCACAAAACTGCAAAGTTACGAAAAATATCCCAAACAGCTATACTTGAGACCAATGGGATCACATTCGACCCCATTTTTCATGAGGAAATTTTGATAAAACCAGTAAAAATATTTGCTGAACTCGATATTTTTTCAATAAAACTCATCAAAATTCACGACAAACACTTAAGTTTTCAACAATAGTTTTCAATTTAATTGTTCCCAGAAACTACGAAGTTTTTCAACCAAGTTCAGCTGGCAAAATATCGGGATAATTGTTATTAAAAGAGTATGTATGTATGTATTCTCCAATATAAAATCTCTCCATTTGTCACGATCCCTTGCGATGACTTTTTATTAAAAGAGTGATAAATAAAAAATCTTTGGGGTATATCGTCGGCTGAATATTATTTTGCCGTAACCGCCACTGTAGAGACGAGCACAAGTTATCTGCTTTTGCTTTTCCAACGAAGTGGCCTATACGGCGAAAATACATTTGTGTGAATCTAGAAAAAATGCTAAAAAGAAAAAAATAGCTGCGGCCTTGAAACTTTGCACAGTTGTTTATTGGACCATCGTTACCGTATAAAAAAAAGTCCCCTACTCAACGGGGGGTTCGAAGAGCAAAAATTAAAGCTGATGCAATTCCGCATACATATTTTGATTTTTTAAACATCTTTCTTGCATAAAAATTGACCGAGATAAGTATTTTTTTAAAAGTCCTTTTTTCGTTTTCTAAAACGAGCGAGTACCAAAATATATCAAATATATTATATTAATTTAGAACTCTAACGTCCATTTCTTTTTTGTTTTTTTACCGATCAGAATAGATCAAAAAGGATTTTGAAGCTTAAAATCTCAACTTTTTAATTGCATAGTTCTTAAATTAAATATTTTTAAGTAAGAGTGTTCTTTTTCGCTTTCTAAACAGAGTGAATTTCCTAAATTGAAATATTTCATTTTAATTTTAAGCTATAACTGCCATAACTTTTTTGCTTCTTATCCTTTCGGTCAAAAGGTTAATGTATATAATATTTTTAATTGTAAAATGTATATAATATTTTAACTGTGTAAAATTTTATCAAAATCATATAAGGTTTACTAATTTTGGCCGCTCTATAGATATGTGGACTCGCGACACTGCAGGGTTGATTTTTTCACGCGATATGGACCGAAGAAACATTTTAGCTAGGAGCACAAAACATTCAGACTCCTTCTCTTTTTTGTGCTATCATAAAAAAATCCACTTATGACTATCGAAATGGTCGAGACACTTTTTTTTTCGTATTTTATGATGCCTACGCTAGAACATAACCCAACGCCATGGTTTTCAATTGATTTTTGCATATTTAGGAGGGCTTAGTGACGCAACCGGATGAGACCAGCCAGATGCATATACTTTTTTTGTTTGACTCACGATATATTAAGGATGTAATTGACCTTGTAACAAACGAGATTGGATAGATTACAATTTTGCAAAGTATGCGATTGGAATGGGTCTGGCCTTGATTTTCATCAACATTTTTATTAATGGGTAGATCCCAGATATGAAATTATATTGATAGCCATGGCGATTTGAAATTTTGTGCTATATGGGACGTAAGCTGATCAAGCTATTTCTTAATTGCATCTCAGTTATCGAATTGTTGATTTTAATTTTTGTATTGTATTAAAAATGTCTCAAATGACTACAGTGCACAAATAATATATCAGTTCTATTTTGCAACATTTAAACATTTTTGGTAGCCTTGAACTTTAAGTGCAGTATATTTGGTATATGTAGCATATTTTGACTTGACTGCAACAGATACTAAGTTTTAACCTTTAAAAAATCGCAGTAGTTGGTCAATGAGTGGCTGCAAATGAGACGCGCTACCATCATTTCTATGAATTTTCAAAAGACTACAACGGAAGGTTGAAGGCCAAAAAAATCTCTTCTAATGTATTATGAATACATGGGACCAGCTGTGTGCCACATTCAAAATTTATAATTTTATTTTGTCAACAACGATAATCGTGAATTTCATTTTGTATGTTTTTATAAAAGGAGATGAAAAAATAAATAAATAAAAAAAAAAACGCTAATCGAAAAATTCTAAATAAAACTTCAATGGCTCTTTTTTCCCCAATCGAAAATCGTTTAGTTTAGTAATAAAACTTTAGTTTAAAAACTTTCAAAATTAAATTATTGGCTTTATTGTGTTTTAGTCTTTTCATGTTGTCGTTTCAGGAAGACGTCGCTAGGCGTTAGCAAATGTTAGGATGGGCATTTTTATTACATTTGATAAGCATTTAAAATTTATTGTTATGTGTTTTATGTTTTTAATTTTAGCTTAACGAAGTTGTTTCAACCCGTAGCTCCTGTCCTTCAAAAAGTGTTATCCAAGGATCTACTGCTCTTTCGCTTTTGCTAAATTGATTTTGTTTTTTTTTTTTTAGTTTTTATGTGTTATTTTTCTTCTTCTTTTTTGCACTTTCTATTAGGCGAACGTGCGTCCAATAAAATTTCATGGTCATGAGAATTTATAGCTTTGTTTTCTTTGTCGATAATCTCGTCTTTATTGTTGTTTGCTAGGCAGTCGAATGTTTTTTTTTGCCAAATTAGCAGTATTGTTATATTGATAATCAGGTCAGATTTCGTCCTGCTAAACAACAAATGTGGCGATGCACTTATATAAAACTCACATACTTACAATCTTAACAGAAATTTAACTTGAGTTAGGCAATTTAAACCAAAAATTATAAGGGTCCGTATTAATTTTGCCCCAAAATGAGGGTAGTAGCAATTACCACAATAAAAAATTAACACATTTGGATTATTGTCACAATCTTCATTCCCGTCAACAAATAACGAAATAATTAATTTCAAAGAACGTTAAAAATTTGGTGGCCCAAAAATAGCGTTGTCCACATAACAACTATCTTTTGAATATATTTTGTAAACCCTTAAAATGTTTTGTTTTTGCAAATTAATACACTGCAAAATATTAGCTCACAAAAATATAATTAAAAGAGCTTTTTATTTTGGATTTTTTTGGGACGTTTTTAGTCAAAAAGGTGTTTCTTTGTAAAACTTAGTTCACGACCACATCCCCCCCCTCTCCAATTTTTTTCTGTACAGCTTTTATGTTAAACTTTGTTATGCAATGTGAAGAATATATTTACTTTAAAGATATTTAGCAGCTGAGCTTTACAAAAAGCGAAGTTTTTTTTAAACTCAACCCAAAGCTTAGAAACTACGCTAAAAGCAATGTCTTCAAAAAAAATAAAAAATTTCATAAAAAGAAAAACTATTAAAACTTGGGTTTTTGCTAAACAGTGCTTTAAGTGGAAGAAAAAATCACTTACTCACTATAATGAGATGTGTGTTCCTATTATTTTTTCCAACACTGTATATTTATCATATTTTGCGATGTTTTTTCTACAGATTTTTTACATAGAAGAATAAAATAAATTAAATCTGTAATTTTTTAAAGGGAATATGTGTCGCTCGGCGTAAAAATTTTGTTTGCTTCATTACATATTACTGATGTAGATACACCTCTTAAGGTTATAGGCGTATTTGTTTGCAATATTGATCTGCAACTCTTACTTTCGCCCTTGCAGCCAGTACAACTCCACCTCTGCTAGGCAAAATAGCTTAAGAAGTAGGTTAGGAACCTATTTATACTAAGGACCTCCTACGATTTTTTTAAAAAACTTTGAAAGTAGCTTTGACATGACGCCAAAAAAAACCCTCCAAAGCGGGAAAGCGAGTCAGATGAATAGCCACTTTAATGTTTGATTACAGATATTGCTTGACATCAATGTTAGTTAACCCTCACCAGCAAAATCGCCATAAAATAAAATTTATTGTAACAAACTAATGAATAGTTAAAATACTTAGTTAAGAATTCTAATATTTGAGGAGAGAAAAACAAAGTTTCTGTTTTAACTCTATTGATTCTTATTTATTTTTCAATGATATTTCTTTTATTTTATCCTTATTGAATATCCCTAATTGCATTTACTTTTAATGTAATTAGTTAATTTGCGGTATTGAATCTGATTACATTGTCATAAAACTGGTAGTCAGTGAAACGATGTCAATTTATTCGAATTTAATTATAATTTTGTATCTCACACTGATTTTATCGCAGCAACAATTTCCACACACATAAACACTAGGAAAATTAAGAATTCATTACTTTGATAGGTTTTTGTGTGTTTTATTTTCCGTGCATTAAATAAATTAAATTTGACTTTCAAAGGAAACCAAATAGTATCTATATATTTACCTCAAAGCACAACTATTTGTAAACATAAAAACGTGTTTACGTTCTCTTACATTTTTTTTTTGTTTTTTTTTTGTTTAACATACTTACTAAGTAATACATGGAGTTATATGTATCCTACTTAATTAAAGCAAAAAAATAAAAATCACAACTCAAAATGTGAATATTTTATGGGATTTTATGTGAAGAAAAACATGCCAAGTGTACCATTTGGAAAAGTTTCATGTAACTGATTAAGCTCAAATTTGGCAATATTGTAGTGGGCCAAAAATTTTTCAAGTGAGCAACCTTAGAATTTAAACGTATAAAAGGCTTTGAAAAAAAAAAATAAATAAAATGATTTTTGTAGCGACTAGTAAATAAATAAAGCGACTTACTGCAATTGCATCTGCCTTTGAGTTAGCTAGGAGGGGCTCATTATTGCCTACAGAGAATATTAATCATATTGTTAAACCACCAATGTCACACGATTGCAAGATAATTTCAGTTAAAATGGTTTTGGAGATGATGAGGAGATGGGGCAACTCGACCCATTATCAAACGACCAAAACTATTTATAACACTCCTAAGATAAGGTTTACTAAATTGATTTTAAAGTGCAGCAAGTGTGAATTAAAGTCTTTTATAGCAGTAGTTACAGGGCATAATACGCTATTCAGGCACTTGGGACAGATGGGGCTTGAGACTGACGATCTTTCTAGTTGACAGCAACGTGGAAGAGGATAGTCAACATTATCTTTGCCGGTGCCCTGCACTTGCAAAAACAAGATTTAAAATATTTGGATCCTTCTTTTTTCAGGCTATGCGAGAACTTATGGAGATAGACCCCGCTAAAATCCTGAAATACATCAAGGCATCAAAATGGGAACAGAGAACACGAATGGTAGCCAACAACCAATGAATAAGCTTCAATAAGATTGTTGACTGTATAAAATATACTGAATTAAATTAATTGTGTTGTATCATAGAACTTCAAAAATTCTGCGTACCTTTGTAAGATCTTTAACGGTACTTGTGTAACTCATCCAACAATCCGATGCAATGCAACAGCTGTTGTGACGGTCTCTTTGACTGGTATGTTTATAATTCTTATTATTAACTAAGAACGATTCAATGACAAAATGGAAAAGTAATATGTGTATTTCAATATAAAATCAAAATACTGTAAGGGGGTAAGAGGGGTTGAATTAGGGGTAGAAATTATTTTTCATTCTCATTTTCTGTTTTAAACAAAATGCAAAACTTATGTTCAAACTTTTCACAAAAAGTGAAATTTCAACTCTCCGGGGCGGAAACTGGAGGGTGCTAGGAAGTGATTATGTCCCTAAAATCGTTTATTATTTCGATATTCAGGCTCAACGCTCCAACAAACCTACAGATGTGTATACATTGTTTATAGCAAGTTAAATTTCGCCTCACAAGAAGTGCTTAGCGCTTGTTAGAGGAAAATGGATGCTCACTTATCGTCATTCTTCAGGAATTTCATAAAATTAACCTCGACTCCTTACACATTTATGTATTCTAAGTATGTAGTTCCTTTCATAGAGTCGCGATACATTTCCTTCAGTGGATGATACCTGGGAAAGTAATAACCTAGTTGAAAAAGTTAAAACGTAATGTTTAATGAGTTATATTAGGGCAATACACGGTAATAAATTTCGGTTTAAATTTTAGGGTTGAAAATTGAATTGATAATTTGGATATTAAATATTTTTAGTGTTTTTTAGATAAACATATCATTAAAAATTTAAATTATTATCTCTGTGTATATACGAGAGAGGTTAGTGCAGATAGAATACATACATTTAAAGGCTGGTTCGACCAAGTTATGTAATATAAAAAACAAAGTAAATATGTTTCCAAATAGGTCAAAAATTACCCATTTGTAGGGGATGTAAAGGTTAAAGTTTTCTACAAAAATATTCCCCTTAACATCATTCATAAGTCTTCAGAATACATGATATTAATTTAGTGTGTCGACTCAACTCATGTGTAGAAAACTTCAAAGACCTGATTAAAAAAATTTTCGACCTGATCCAGAACATCGGGAAGACACGTATAACTTATTTTTAGCCATGTTTTCAGAATATATCGGTTTTTTCATTTGTGCAAAATCGTGTTGGACGGTGTAATATGTATTTGTGTGAGGAAACGCATACACACTCAAGTTTCCATTAAGGAGGCACATTAAAGGCGACCGATAATAAGGGTACAATCAGAATCACGAACACGTTTACAGAAACACCAAACTAAAGTCACCGTCATGACCAGCAGGTCGAATCAGAACGTATAACTTTAATGGTCGACGCGTTGTGTGTGCTTGTGAATACATGCCGTCGTTTACGTAATTACGTTAACCGTGGTGTATGAAAAGAAAATGATAAAAACTGTTTTCATTAAGATTGAAATATGTTTATTTATTTGGATTTTCTTGTACATGTAACACTATTTTCCAGAACTTCACTGCACATCATTAGCACTTTCGGTACTTTATTCTTTCATTTTTTTTGCCACTTTAATTATATTTATCCCCTGCTGGTATAAGAAGCGTAATTGCATTTGCGTCTATATAGATAAATAAGAATGATTTGGTATAAATAAATATGACAAAATGGCGCATTTTATTTACGTAAATAGCTCCAATATCATCTAAGAACTGGCCCAGAAAAATTTGATACTTTGTTTTTCATCAATAAAAAAATACCCAATGAATTCTTTTTTTACAAAATATTGAGCTATTTGATTTGTAGTCACTTTTCAGTCGAAAAGTGAGAGTTTTCGAGATAGAGAATTAGGGCATAAATCATAAACATTTCATCATTTGGGTATCTTTCGTAAATTTAAATTAAGATACATAGGAACAAAAATTTAAAATTGACTAGAAAACAAAATCTTGTTCACTGACGAACAAATACAACACTAATTTGTTGTGAAAATTATCAATCTTCAAATCTTAATAACTCTTTCAAATTTTGATCTATCGAGCAAGATCCAATTGCAATTGGAAACATTTCAATAACAAATTTAAAAAATGCATGTCCTTAGAATGTATGCTGACTGTTTTGTCACAAAATTAAACGTTAAGGTTACGAAGCTTTTGGGACGTGAGCGAAGAGACCTAGACTAACAAAAAATTGTAGTTGAGAGGGTGTCTTAAACATACCCCTTAAGAGTTAAAGGGAAAAACCTAAGTTTTTGACTTGCTTAGCAAAAAAAAAAAAAAATTCTTGCTTCACCCTTTCGTTTGAGGGAAAACTTTTAGCCAATTGTATGAGCTTTTTTAGAACTTAAAAGGATTTTGCAAAGTTCTCTGCTTTAAAAGTTGAAATTTGAAATTTTTCCCTCATTTTTTGACTTTGGCGGCCATTGTAGTATGAAAAAAGCCCTTTTATTTTTTTTTGTTTGGAATTTCCAATAATTTTTCTTTAATTTAATTGTGCATTTTTAATACCAATTTTTAGATTTGAGGTCTGGAAAAATACGTTATCTTATTCCTTGAAATTTATTTTTTAATACGTCACACAATGGGAGGGTTTGTATGGAACGGCGGTCATATATAGTAATAATAGAGCTGGCTATTGAGATTTGGTACAGATGTTTTTTACATTAAAATAATAAAAATCTGTGAATATGAACAAAATCCGCCGACGGACACGCCTACCTCCCATACAAAGTTGGGGCGTGGTCCGATTTTTTTTTCAAAATGGGTATCAATTTTCAATAACTTGACCCCGCTTATTTCAAAAATGTTAAAAATTTTGCGCTATCTTTTATAGTTTTCAAGATATGAGGAATAAACTTTATAAAAAATAGATTTTGTTTGTTTGTGTATTTGTCCCTTCTTAACTCGGAAATTAAGTATCCGATTTTAAAAAAGTTTTTACATTATGCTAGTACAAAAAAAGGCTAAGCTATATACTAAAAAAGTGGGCGGTACCACGCCCCCCAAAAAATTGACTTATCATATCACCGAAACTCTTTGACGCAGATAAATGAGATTTGGTAAATGTTTAAAAATCATGAGGACAAATAATGTTGCTAGGACAAATGGGCGGTGCCACGCCTTCAAAAAAAGAAAACTCATCATATTTCTGAAAATATTTGACGAAGATAGATATTATTTGGTATATATGAAAAGACCATCAGAACAAATAATCCGCACTAGAAAAATGGGCAGTGCCACGCCTACCAAAAAATAAATTTATTTTAATTAGTTTTTTCATTTAATTGCAACACCTTTTGAGCTTCTGGTGATAACTCTTTATATTTTTTATCACGTTTTACTCGGATTTGGCTAATAATCGGATCAGAAGAGATCAGCATGTAATGCAAAACGTCTTCGTTGTTTGCTACTCTAGAGCACAATCTGCTGTTGTGTAACCTAGCGCTTTTAAAAACTTTGTTTGATGCTTCCTGAGCTTCTTCGGAAAGACTACCAATTGGTATTTGAAGTGCTTGTATGATATTATACCAATTATAATGTTTTTTGTATAGCCTTCAATATGCTCTTGGCTTATTTTAAGAAAGGGTGAGTCCCAAGGGGGATTAAAAGGAGGAAATATACCCCTTACCTGTCATCCTTTTCTTAAAAGTTTTTTTTTTTGGAATTTAAGAAGACTGTAAGCTTAAAATTGATAAATATATTGTAAAACGTTGCAGAATGTAAAGAAATAAAAATATTTTTTTTCTCAAAAACTGCTACAGGAAAAAATTCATAGAAAAAAAGTTCTCAAAAAAGGCAGTAGGGACTTTGCATATCGATTAAGCATACTTGGCCACATATTATATTGGAAAATAATGAAAATCAGAAAATGTGTTTTTTTTTTTTTTAATGTCAAAGTTTGTACAATTTATCGATTTTGGCTTTTTGAGCTTAAATTTTCGAAAAATCACCATAATTCACCTATCATACATAAAAACTCAAACAAATGTTTTTTTAAAAGCTAAATGCTTGTACTTTTTGACAAAATGCTATCTTGATATATTTCGATGCAAACGAATTAAAAATAGCGTTCCACAAAAGTCAACTTATTTTGTCCCGTCAAAAACCACAATATGAAAAAGTTTATAAAAAAAAAGTTCTCAAAAAAGGCAGTAGGGACTTTGCATATCGATTAAGCATTTTTTTTTTTTTAATGTCAAAGCTTGCAATTTTTCCATTTTTACCATTTTTTTTTTTAAATATTTGAAAGACCACTATAACTCACATAAAATCGGCAAAAAAAAATAAAAATATTTTTAACAAAGTAGGAACAATATACTTTCTAACGATATGCTACATTAGTGGATCGGGCTTAAAACAAATTAACTAGAGCGTTAACCAGCAGTTCCTAATTTTAAAAGTTCTGTAGAGCATTTTTTCTGTTTAAAGTCCAACTTTGGGCTCACTGTGTTGCTAAGCCAAAACAAAATTTTAAACATTTATAGTTTTTTTTTTCCGTCCCTACGTATTATCTGACGATTGGCGTAAAAATTTTTTTAATCCATAGCACTTTCAAATTTTACCTATTTATGGCCACAATCTCCCATTGTGCGTCAGTGATTTTTTAAGACAAAATTATTTCACTCATAAAAAAAAAAAACAAAAATATTTAAATACTTCTGATATTAATTTACTCTTTTGACTTGAACAATTTTTCCATTTTCATTTTCAACGTTTTTTTTTTATGATATCCTTCACGAGGGCTTGAAAAATCAATGCAATTTTTTTTCTGAGTTTCGCCATTTTGTAAAAATAAATTTTTTTTTGTTTCCGTTTTCGGATTCTTGTAGCATTTTAAGTGTTATTTTGATTTACATTTTTATGTTTGGAAAATTTTGAAAATTTACAAAATGGCGGGCATTTCGTGAAAAATCTTTCAAGTTTAACTTTGATTTACACCACCACCTAGCAAAAAACAAAAATTTCAAAGTAGAAGAATATAACTTCTATTGCTTAGAAAGTTTACAAAAAAACCAATGTTTCTTAAGTATATAAATCATAAGAATATTGACGATATAACGGCCGTGTTTTGAAAAATCTTAAAAATTATTGTTAAAAAAAAAAAAAAATTCGTTGCGAAATCGTTTGGTTTGCTGGGTTGATCAATTTGGATAACGCAATTCGTTATTGATCCATAGTTATACATT
Organism: Calliopum simillimum; assembly: GCA_951812925.1. NCBI lineage: Eukaryota > Metazoa > Arthropoda > Insecta > Diptera > Lauxaniidae > Calliopum > Calliopum simillimum. The sequence goes on from OX638368.1 coordinate 58,579,892, forward strand.
AGGGTGGGCCGATTTAAAAACTGATCTCGGCTACCCCCCTATATGAAAGTTCATTCGATTCTATGAATATTTGCCCAAGGAACTATACCTCTGCGTTCAACTTTAGTTCGGCGCATTTTTGATCGAAAATTGTACCTTTCATCAATATTTTTTTGTATTTTCATACTAAATTTTAAAAATTTTTATAAAGACAAAAGTAATGTCATTATATGATTTGGCTGGTATTATGTCAGTAATCAATTAAATTGAGTTTTGTTTACATAAAAAGTTCACTTGATGGTGTGGAATTGATGCTATGTATTTAAAACAGTGATATGGGTCAAATAGCCGATTATTATGACCGACTTTCAAAATAAACGATTCATATTTTTGGATGAATTTTTTCAAACAAAACACCAACCTAGGCTGAAAGTTCATTCAATTCTATGAATATTTGCCCAAGGAACCATACCTCTACGTTCAACTTTAGTTCGGCGCATTTTCAATTGAAAATTTTACCTTGCGTTAAATATTTATTTTTATGCTAAATTTTCAAAATTCCTATAGAGACAAAAGTAATATCATAATATGTTTTGGCTGGTATTCTGTCAGTTATCAATAAAATTGGGTTCTGTTTTTACGAAAAGTTTACTTGATAGCGTGAAATTGATTATATTTATTCCAAAAAATTATATCGGTCAAAAAACCAATTTATTATAAACGATTCATATTTTTACATGGATAAAAATAAATATTTAACGCAAGGTACAATTTTCGATCAAAAATGCGCCGAACTAAAGTTGAACGCAGAGGTATAGTTCCTTGGGCAAATATTCATAGAATTGAATGAACTTTCACATAGGGGGGTAGCCGAGGTCGATAAAATTTCCTCCATACAATTTGGCCCACCCTATTATACATATATAAGTATGTGTAAGCATAAACTAAAAAAAAAAAAAACCTTATAATCGTTTAAATAATGATTAAATTAAACAATTTTTAATGAATTTATGGAACTTTTTCACAATTCATTAACCTACTTTATTTTTATTTCAAAAGTGATGCCCAAAAAATGTTATGCAAATCTTTTTAGATGTCTGTGTAACAGCAAATTTTAATGTCAAAACTTTTTTAGACATCAACGCATTTAACAAAAACAAATAAGGAAGAAAAACTTTCAAAAATTGTAAATCCTTTTATAGCCTTCGTTGGACACTCCTCTTTGGATCGCCTACGACAGATAAATATGTTGTTTGTTGGCTGCTGTCGCTGTTGCTACTCCCGACTCACTCTCTACTTTTTACTATCGATTACACGTTGCTCTGTTTGGGACTGAAAACGTATAAAAAGGATGTTGCCTCATAATAACAATAACATCAAGAAATCAAGGCTGCCACATTGAGATATCTTAGTGAACTAAATGATGTGCAATATGCATTCCCCAATTGCGGGAGTTTCTTTCCACAAAACTTTTGCCAATACTGATGGAATATGTGATTAAACTTAATTTCGCTATTAGGTTCTCCTATTTACTCGTATTTGGCATGTATTTAAAGTGAATTGGACAGCTTTTGTACTTTGTGCTCTGCCTAATGGTTTTAACTTGATTCTTCACGAAAAATTCATTCGGTATATCAGCAAAGATTGCTTCAGCACTAGCTCGTTGATTATGTGATCTCTCTTCCATATCCTATGCTAGCGGAAGTTTTTCATTAAATTAAAATGTTTCTAATGTCCTGCGCTCGGACTGCTTTCCCGGTTTTTCTTGGCGACATGTTATCAGCTACGAGCCAATTCATTTTCTATACCTTCAAAAGGATTTTGGATTCATATTGAAAGTCAAGTGTCTGATGCAGCCCATCTATTTGTTTATATTGAATTTAAAATTAGAAGTATCGTTAATAATCCGATTGTCGAATTCAATTGATAGTGAATACTTGTAAGGCAAGCAGAAAGGTGCTGTTAGTTATTTAGGTTTTAGAGCCGTAGAGAAGAATCAAAAACCATTCGGCTCTATAGTGTTGTGTTTCGTTATAAGATGACGGAAATGAATATGTAAAGACCCTTCGCTGCGCACATTGAACACCACAGTATTAATTCAAACTGCAAAACAAATCGTTATACAAAATACTGAAATACTACACAGAGAAAACAGTATTGTAAAAAGTGCCAGAAACGTAGTACTTTTCACAACGTCGCGACCCAGATTTAGGATCCACTGTGTCGTTCCGTTTGTGCCGCTGTGAAGAAAGCATAGCAGTTATAGAAAAGTCAAGTCGGTCTGCTCTGACGGAAAAACTAATCAAAATAATTCGGTGAAGTTTTATACGCCGCTTACGTCGTCAAAATTAAGAAAACGAATTGAAAACTAGCTCGTTTGAACTCTGCTAAGCCCAGACGCCCTCCCTTTCCAGGTTTTTTTATGCAAAGTTATTCAGTGAAGTCCAACAAAAAACCTTTTTTTTTAAATTGGTCAACAAGCTACTCGATTTTCCGGTTTGAATTTCGATTACCAAATGGTCTTAAAAAAAAAAAAAAAAGAAAAAAACAGTAATTTCCGATGTATTTGTCGATGCTGAATCTGAATCTGGCATTAGAATAGAATATAGCAGGTGCCATGCCTTCTTATCCGAATGAACTAAGTTTCTGATCAGAGATTACATTTTTTATCCTTCGAGCTTAAGTGATTGGGTTATCTCAAATAACGCTTTTCACAGGTAGACAGACGGACATGGATATATCGACTCGGGAAGCGACGCTGATCAAGGATATATGTTACCTTTCCATACTTGCTATGCTTCCTTCTTTACGTTACAAACGGAAGGATAAAGTTGATAGGATTGTAGGGTTTAATGATTCAGATATGGTTTTTAAGAGTCCTTCTGTCTTTTGAGACACGGTTGGGATGCATCCAAATTTCGAAGACCTATTCGAATTGCTTTGGGCAACATTTTCTTTTTTCACTATGGATCCTTTTTCTTCATGTGAGCCTTTATGTTCGCCACCTTAATCTTAACTAACATAGTGCGTAGTTCCAATTGTAACTTTCTGAATCATAAGGGGATCGAATTCTAATTGGATGTGTTCACTAAACTGTTCCGACTTCTGTTGGTAGCCCTGGGATGTATACCAGCACACACACACATACACACACGTATAGAAGAAACAAAAACAACTACTCCTAGTTTAAGCTTCGTATACAAAACCAACACAAGTGCGCTTAATGGATAGAACAAAACCTATTTAGTGATGCCATAAACTACAGCTTGAATTATGTTTATTATTATGATTTTGTTAGCCATGGCTATGATGTAAAGACCATCTAACCATTTTCGTTTCCAAACAAGTACATACAAACATCATCTTTCTCATCGTTTTTGTGTCCACACATATGGATAGAGCGAGCGAATTTTAACGCCATTTATTAGTATGCATTTTGAGGAAAAATTTAACAAAATTATGTGTTTCCTTCGTGTAATAAATTTTTTATTTTGTTTTTCTATAAGGTTTTAATAGAAAACTTTTACTATAAAAATATAGCAGATAATAAATTTTATATAGCCTGGTAGTAAATTTAGTAACTAAGCGTTTTGATAGCGAAAATAAATGCTTATGTATGTTTTTGATGTCACACTCTTCATATGCTCGTATGTATGAGTGTATACATAAAAGTATGTTTGTATGTATCTGCTTTCATTTTTTTTTTTTTCATAATCCACCTTTAATTAATGCACTGTCTCTCCATAACTACAGAAGTATATTTCCAATTATCGAGCAATTATCAGGAACGACAAAAAACATATTGTCCATACATAGTTGAAAAACAAACACAACAAATATAACTGTGGCATTGCGGCAATCATTATAGTTGGCAACGCCTTCTTTCCTCATCTCTGAAAAGCAATTACGGTGCATTACACACACATTTAATTGTCAATTACGTTGAGTTTTAATTGCTTTCGAGCAATTTGATGTTATTTAGCTTGGAAATACCGAGCAAAATATTTTTTCCCTTTAAAAATAAGACATAGACTTTTGGTCCATCTTAGTGGACAATAATTTACAGTGTTTGTTTCTTCTAATTATGTCCTTGTGCCTTGCTTGGCTCCGTCTTGTTTATAAATACATACCACAAGCTTTCTTTTTCTTGTGTATTCATATAGGGACTTTTACATTTCGTGAATCACTGTTGAAATTACAAAATATTATTCTATTACGAAATTTGGTCCTTAAATTTAAGTTTTCACTTTTTAAGGATTATACAATTAAAAAAAACTATTTCAATATTTTTAAAAATTTACGAGTGGTTTTGTTTTTGCGAAAATTCACGATAATGAACGCTCATAAGAAAGACATCTAAATGGTTAGATCAGAATACCGAAGTAGACCCAGGTAATTTAAGCCCTTAGCACATAACTGGAAGCCCTAAGGCTTAAGAATAAAAAACGAATTTCAGATGCCTCTCACGCCTACAGCCTTATAATGGGAGGAACATTATTTCTACACAAACATAATATCACTGAAAATCAAATCAATCACTTTCGTATTAGTTGAAAATGGACATATGAGTAAAATGGGCCGCATCAATTCCTTTCGTAATATGACTCAAAATTATAACTACACTATGCAACTATGAAACAGCCAAATCTCCCAGTGAATGCCACTATCCATTTCATATGTAAAATGGGCTGCTGATTCCGAAAATCGCATTATTTTTTTTTTTTTCGTGTCGTTTTCGAGATATCGGTCATTTTCGGTTTGGGACCAAAAAAAAAAGATTGTTCCATTCAAATACAAATATCTCAAGAACCAATGTTTGTATTCAAATGTATTATATGTCATATTAAAGGTAATTAAATTACCTACAAATGATATTCACTTCACTTTTTGGTTGGTTTGGCGAAATAAATTGATTTCTAAAAACAACTTCTTTTTTTTCGAAAAAATTAACAAAAAATCAAAATCAACTGCAGATTTATACAAGAAGAAATAACTTTTCTATAATTTTTTTTTTTTTGTATCAAAGACTATATATTTGTGAAGAAAATAAGATACCACTTAAAAAATCGATGGAAAAATGCAAAAGTTGTATACAATTCATTGAAAAGTTACCAAAATGCGTTTTTCCCTATTTTTTCGTTTTTTTTAATAAACTGTTCGATAATTAAAACTATTTGTAAAACACATGAGAAAATCCAAAAAATTCTTAAAGTAGGCGTTAAAAAAAAATACCCGTGTCTCGTCGTTTTTCTCCAGCACGTCAGATTTATTTTTAATCGATTTTTGATGTTTTTTAATCCACTGTACATGAAAAAAACAAAAATAGCGCATTCTTGTGTTAAATCGATGAATTTAACTATATGATCCTTACATCTGGGGTGTATAATGTGTTCAGTAAACTTATGCAGGATATTACGAAGAATATTTTTGTATACAACTTTTGCATTTTTCCATCGATTTTTTTAAGTGGTATCTTATTTTCTTCACAAATATATAGTCTTTGATACAAAAAAAAAAAAATTATAAAAAAGTTATTTCTTCTTGTATAAATCTGCAGTTGATTTTGAATTTTTGTTAATTTTTCGAAAAAAAAAAGTGTTTTTTTTAGAAATTAATTTATTTCGCCGAAACTAACAAACCAACCAAAAAGTGATGTAGGTAATTTAATTACCTTTAATATGACTTATAATATGTTTGAATACAAACATTGGTTCTTGAGATATTTGTATTTAAATGGAACTATCTTTTTTTTTTTGGTCCGAAAACCGAAAATGACCGATATCTCGAAAACGACACGAAATAAAAAAAATAATGCGATTTTCGGAATCAGCAGCCCATTTTACATATAAAATGAATAATGGCATTCCCTGGGGAAAAAATTTTTACTCATTTGTTGCATAGAGCTATCAAACGTTCCATTTAACGATCTGAAATAAAAGAGTTCGCACCCCTAGACGCACACGGTTCCAGAGCCCCTTCTTGATGGGGGCTCTAGCGGCACTGTTTAAACTAAAATAAGAGGAGCTCAAGCTTTAGCACAATATTGCTTAGAATTGCAGTTAAAATTTATAAATTTAAGTTTTTAGCAATCAATATTGAAATAACGATACGTAACAGGTCATTCAAGAAGTCCATAGGATGACACATAGATGGCCTTGCTACAATTTTTTCCATAGTATTTTTATTTAGATCTATCCTTTAGACGATACGTGTATAAATTTGACAGAAATCTGACAATTGATTCGTGAGTTATAGTATTTTATGTGAAGCAACTTGCTTTTTGATGAAAAAAAAAATTCAGTGGAAACGGCTCGATAAAAATTTTCCAAACTCTGCTCCATCGAGACAAATGGTAGAAAAGTGGATTGCTGATCTTAAACGTGGTCGTACCAGCACAAATGTTGCAGAGCGCAGTGGACGCCCAAATGAGGCTATTAATCCAGAAAACATTAAAAAAATCCACAAATTGGTTACGAACGATCGCAAATTGGAGGCGAGCAAGGACGCAACAGTCGGCCAGTAAGGTGATGGCGTCTGTATTTTGGGATGCGAAGGGAATAATATTCATCGACTATCTCCAAAAAAGAACCACCATCAACAGCGACTATTACTGTGCACTTTTGGATCGATTGAAGGTTGAAATCGCCAAGAAATGGCCACATTTGCAAAAGAAAAAAGTGTTGTTTCACCAAGACAATGAATTGGGCTTCGAATTGCTTACCCACCACCGTATTCTCCAGATTTAGCCCCAGCGACTTTTTCCTGTTTTCAGATCTCAAGAGAAAGCTTGCTGGAAAGAAATTTAAGTCCAGTGATGAAGTAATGTCTGCAACTGAGGCCTATTTTGACGAGAAAGAGAAATCGTACTATAAAAGTGGTATCGAAAAGTTGGAAAATCGCTATACTCGTTGTATCGTCCTCGAAGGCAACTATGTTGAATAATAAAATCGAGTTTTGTCAAAATTTTGTTTTTTTTATCATACGGACTTATTGAATGACCTGTTATATGGCGCATACACTGTGACTCAACGGACATTTTTTGCATATGAAGCAATACACGCCAAGTGTACCAGCTGAAAATTTTGTTGTAACCGATTTAGCTCAAATTTGGCAATATGGTAGTTCCGGTGTGCAAGATTAATAATGCCGGAGGATTTGGTCCTAGTACTGGCATTCGTTGTTAAAATACAGGGTTTCGCTGAAGATTTTTTTGATTTTCATAGAAATGACGTTTTTTAAAAAATTCATAGCTTACATTAAACTTCGGATACTGATAATTGCAAGTAACTTTTTCTATTAATTTTTCACACCTGTCCTATCGTGTTTTAAATAAAAAGTACCTGCACCCAAAATGTTTTTTCGGGAAAATGTTAAGAATGACTTTTGGTATGAAATATATATAGCCCTTTTCCAAAAGTGAACTGCACTTTTTCAATCTAGGGCCAAAAAACCCATTTTTTAGCCCTGGGCTCTGTACAAAAACCAAAAAAACAAGTTCGGACAAAACGGATACAAAAAATTAGGATGTAGGAAGTTTTCTGCCTCTCTGCAGATTAAAAATCCAGAAAATCTTATCTTTTATCGTTTACGAGATATTGCATTTTTACTTATTTTTTTGATTTTCTACCAAAAAAATTAAATTGTTAGTCATAAATCGTGATACGATTATTGAAAGAACTATACTTTAGACTAGTTGTACTCATTACCTCAGTTTCTTCCATTCTAAGGTGCCAAGGACACTTTATAAAATTAAATCCCATAAAAAATCATAAAATTCATCTCTAAAAAGTTTCCTCAAATTGTTGAAATTGAAGGAGTTATAGCAAATCTAAAACATCACTATTAAATTTTAAAAACAAAATGTTCAAAGACGAAAATCGCCCTCGAAAACTATGCAAAATTCTTTTTTAACATTTGTCGTTTCAAACAGTATGCAAATAAATGCCAGCATCGTTTGCAGCCCTAATATATTCCCATTTAATTTTTGGGGATATTAGTCTTTGATCTATCGTCGACCGGGCAAGTCAATCCCGAATGCAATTTTATTAAAATTATTATAATTTATTTGAGAAATAAGGGACATACAAATGTTCTGTATTTTATTTTGTGTCCCCTATTTGTCCTGTATTTGCACAGTTCATTTATTAATATGTATAAAATATCATTAAAACCGTAATTGTTTAGCTAAGTAATTCATCACATATGAAATTACATATTTTCATATTTTTTATCAATAGCTTAAAAACCTATTGAGAATATGCAAACTTAAACTGTGACTATTTAGTTTCGCAACAGATAGAACCATTTCATAAACGGCTCTTATCTTCCTGGGGGGGGGGGGGGGGAGTTGAACCTCCAAAACCCTCCACGTGTGCACAATGCGGCTTACAGCAAAGACACTTAAAACTATTTTAATAACAAAATGTAATTATCATTTATACTGTCTCGAGCTCAAAGAATATTTGAGGTCACACGGAGACATTTTGAAAATAATTTCTTTTGCCAAAAATACTAAAAGCCGTTTTAACCAATATCTGGGTAGAATTTAACTTTGGATTGATATAAATTTTATATAAAATTTAATATCAAAGTGTCAGATAAGGTTAAAGTCAATTTAAATGTAATACAAGTAAAAAAAATAAATGATTTTATTAACGAGCAATAAATAAAGTTTAAATTTTTAAATTTACGAAGAAAGTTGTACAGTTGCACGGCGAGCCTTAACCAAAATAAAGTTTTATTGCAACTACGGGAAATTCGGCGTATGCAGGGTTATTCTATTTAAAAACACTAATTAATAACTGTAAATAAAAGTTTAGTACCTAATCGTCTGAAGAAGATATTGCATTTTTACAAATTTTTTTTCTTTGAGTGCATTTATTTTCATATTGTTTTAAGTTTAAAGAAAAAGATAAAAAAATGAGTATGCAGAAAATTTTCTGCGTGTCTTTTAATTTAAAATTTGCGAACCAAAAAATCCGAGCTGATTCCATTCAGGAGATATTGAATTTTAAACAGAAAAATTTTGTGCGTCCTGCATATGACATCCAATATGAAAATAAATGCACCCAAAGAAAAAAATTTTTAAAAATGCAATATCTTCTTCAGACGAAACTTTTATTTACAGTTATTAATGAGTGTTTTTAAGTAAAATAATCCTGCATACGCCGAATTTTCCGTGGTTGGAATAAAACTTTATTTTGGTTAAGGCTCGCCGTGGTTGAGCTCGTACGTAGGTATACTTTTGCGCTTCGAAGGAGGTTACATTTAGAGGTGAAAATTTTTTGTTTTTGCTCATCAGTCATTGTTTGCCCCAATATTTATCTGTCCTCGATTTTCCCCCGACCGTCCCTTATTGTCCTCGTTTTTTTCGCATAAATATAGTTTTGTCCTCGATTTTACTCACACAGACATGGTCACCGTAAGTATTCTTGATATGGACATCTGTAGTGAAGTGGAGAATTGACACGAATTGTTACTAGGCACGAAAATTGCGTTCATCGTTATGAACCTTAATCCTATTTTTATTCTTTTGTCTATTTTCTGTATAAATTAATGCACGTAGTTTATAAACCATAGTTTCATATTCCCCAAAAGCGCGCACTCAAAATTTTCCAATAAATAACATCGTTATCAAGCATTCTACAATACCTCGCAATAAAAAAAGAACTAAGTATAAATGCAGTTGATTTAAAATGCACTTCAATTGAATAAAAACCTTATCCACCACTTTCATGCGAACATTCGCATTCTAATTTGAACCAACGCAGGATTTTACAAAACGTGTGTAAAAATGTTAAAATGAATTTATATTTAAATGTTGTTTTAGTGTAGCCATAGTTACTCAAAGGAAAATTTTCAACACTTCTTTAGGGAGCACTTGTTTCCATTACAATTTACAAGCGCACAGATAGTAATAACTAGAGCAGTGGTTCTCAACCGTTTTTGGTCGCGCCCACCTTTCCAAGTTGTTTCAAGCTTGCGCTCCCCCCCTTTAAAAATGCGGAAACAAATTAAATATATTACTATTTTTTACATAAAAATTTACTACTTATTCGTAAATGATTAAGAGGTACTTAATTAGGGTTTTTATAAAATCAAGTTTTCTTACCATGTTCTGAAATTGTAGAATCCAAAAATACGGAATTTTGAATAAGGCCTCGATGACTTTTTTTTAGGTTAATTTGCGGTTGCTGAATCCAAATCTGGCAACCATTTTTCTCTATCAGACCTGGGGTAACCCTTGCTAAAAGTGCAGGACACGCCTTTTTCAGGCATATGGCGCTCATCCAGGCAGTAGTGTAATGTACCTGTTAACTTTTCCAATTGAAGCATAACTTTCCGTGATATCGTTGAGGCAATTGTAAACTATCCAATCTTTTTTTTAAATTTTTTTGGAGAGGTTAAAAAACAGCTCAGAACTCCATTTCTATTAAAGTTTGCAGAAAGTTTTGCCTTCTTTAAAATAAACAGAATTAGATTAGATTAGATTAGATTTTATTCACATTCTCGATACAGTATTCAATTCATTTTCTTATATATAAGGTACAAATCAATTAAAAATTACGAAAATTAATTTAAAATTACGAAAACAATTTAGAATATGTAAGAGAAAGGTAAGGGCATTTAATATCCGAAGATAGCGCACGGTGGTTTTTAAAAAATTTCAACTTTTTGAAATACCACCCGCGATTTTTTTCGAGGATAGTGTTGGGGGACCCTTCTAGTATCAGAATCCGGGAACCGCGAAATCGAACGTCCAGCCGTTTTTTTTTTTTCGACATTTTAGTTTTTTTAACGATTTTTGAGAATGTCTCGGATTTATATACATATTATGTACACATATATATGTATGTACGTACATATATATACTTGTATATGTATATATGTTTAATATATATATATGTATATATATATACATACATGCATACATACATATAAAAGGTATCGTTTCCGCACCATTTATTTAAAAAAAAAATCGGTTTTTTCGTATATAAAAAAACACAAACAAAAACCGGATACAGCAATAGTCACTCCAGATGTGATTTTTGATGCTTAATCCGAATCCGGTCTTAGAATTGCTCTATTACTTCTGGACTTTGAGATATCCTTACATATATGTATAAAAGACACTACTTTTTTTCCTATTTTTGAAGTTATATAACAAGATAAGATAATATTATGCCGTAAAATCTGGTATGACAGTTAATAGCCCTAACTTTTTTCTTGAAAACTCAATTAAACCGATAACGATATCTTTTTTTTTGTCGGAGATATCTTTACCTAAAAAGTTAAAAAAGTGCAAAAACACGATTTTTGGCTATATTGGATGTTATATGCAGGACACACAAAATTCTTCTGTGAATTTCTATTACCAGAAGCATTTAGTACTTTTTTTTGGCTTTCAATTGAGCTATTAAATGTTTATCTGCAATATTCCTCTGCAAAGTTATGTTAACTTTAAAATCACACCATGAAACTCAAAGTGAAAAATCTCGGTTTTCGGCTATATTTGAGGTTATATACAGTACGGACGAAATTCGTCTGCTCTTTTTTACTAACCGACTCATTTAAAACCATTCTTTATCTTCAAAATGAGCTATCAAGAGGTCTTTTGTAATAGTTTTCTTAAAAGTTATGACTATTTTAAGACGACATGTTGCAGCAATACGTATGTAAGAAATACTCGGACACTATATTTTAGTGGCACCCCTGTGAGTTTGCACTTCATAATGTAATTTTTAAATGGTCATAACTTTGTAGAGGAATATTGCAGATGAACATTTAATAGCTCAATTGAAAGCCAAAAGAAAGTACTAAATGCTTCTGGTAATAGAAATTCACAGAAGAATTTTGTGTGTTCTGCATATAACATCCAATTTAGCCAAAAATCGTGTTTTTGCACTTTTTTAACTTTTTAGGTATAGATATCTCCGACAAAAAAAAAAAGATATCGTTATCGGTTTGATTGAGTTTTCAAGAAAAAAACTAGGGCTATTAACTGTCATACCAGATTTTACGGCATAATATTATCTTATCTTGTTATATAACTTCAAAAATAGGAAAAAAAGTGGTGTCCTTTATACATATATGTAAGGATATCTCAAAGTCCAGAAGTAATAGAGCAATTCTAAGACCGGATTCAGATTAAGCATCAAAAATCACATCTGGAGTGACTATTGCTGTATCCGGTTTTTGTTTGTGTTTTTTTATATACGAAAGAACCGATTTTTTTTTTAAATAAATGGTGCGGAAACGATACCTTTTATATGTGTGTATGCATGTATGTATATATATATACATATATATATATTACACATATATACATATACAAGTATATATATGTACGTACATACATATATATGTGTACATAATATGTATATAAATCCGAGACATTCTCAAAAGTCGTTAAAAAAACTAAAATGTCGAAAAAAAAAAACGGCTGGACGTTCGATTTCGCGGTTCCCGGATTCTGATACTAGAAGGGTCCCCCAACACTATCCCCGGAAAAAATCGCGGGTGGTATTTCAAAAAGTTGAAATTTTTTAAAAACCACCGTGAGCGTCAAATGCCGCACTATAAAACTAAAAATTGAGAAAAATAAAAAATGAGAAAAAAAAAAGCTTTGTGGCTGGGATTAGAGTAAGTTTAACTTAAAATAATAAGAGTAACTCATAGAGGGAAGGAACTATAGAAAAATTAGAGGAAAAAAAAAAAATTTATAAAGAAAATGATAATTAAAGTGAGAAAAGAGAAAGAAAGATTGAAAATAAATAAAGAAGGAAAATAATGCAAGTAAATATGTATGTATGGATAAAAAAAAGTAAATAAAAAAACTAATAAAAAGAGTAAACTCATAACATCACAATCAAAACTTATATTTAAAAAAAAAAATAAAAAAATAAAACTGTAAATTCATAAAATTTAAATATTCAAACATCCAATCATTTAAATATTTAAACATTTAAACAATTAAACGTTTAAGCAATTAAACAGAAGCTCGAAGCAAAAATTCAATTTGAAGTAAGTCATGTCCAAGGAGCCAAAGTTTCACCTTTTTCAGGAAAGGATTAATATTCACAAGACTTATTGTTTTTATGGTATACGGAAGCCTATTAAATAAACGGAAAGAAAGGACTGAATAAAAGTTGCGATAAGTAGTTGTGCGAAAAGGTGGAACAGATACGTTAAGCGTTTCTCTTAAAGAGTACCTATTACCTTGTCTGAGGTTGAGGAAGCCAGATTGCTTGTGAAAAATTTTTAATACCCTGAAATAACACTGCTCCTGAACAAACGATAGGTTGCATGAAAATGACACCAAAAACGAACAATGCCCCTTTATTCGTAATCATTCACTGAGTAAAAATCAACTTTATTTGAAATCTTAGCTGCTCCTTTTTTGAAAATATCTCGATTTTTCCAATAGGGGCATTTTCCCACACAAAAAGAAAAAAAAAATTTTTTAACTACATTAAACTAAAATTAAAATAATCACAATCGATGTGTTTTGCGATGCTAAACGCGAATCCAACCTCAGAATTGCTCTATTGTGTATAGTTTATGAGATATTGTAACCTAAAGACCAAAAAAAGTCGTTTTTTGCCATTTTTTGAAGCTATATAACTATGTAACATATCATTTATTCGTCAAATGTGGCTCAAATACTTGAAAGTCCTAAATTTTTTCTTTAAAACCTAATTTAAATTATGTTGATATCTTTTTTTTCCTCAAAGATATCCTTACCTAAAAAGACACAAAAGTGCAAAAAACCCGTTTTGACAATATTTCGGTCTACGACATCTCTTAGAAGCATGAAGATATAAATATAATTTAAATTAGGTTTTAAAGGAAAAAATTGGGGCTTTTCAGTATTTAAGCCACATTTGACGAATAAATGATATGTAACATAGTTATATAGCTTCAAAAAATGGCAAAAAACGACTTTTTTTGGTTTTTAGGTTACAATATCTCATAAACTATACACAGTAGAGCAATTCTGAGGTTGGATTCGCGTTTAGCATCGCAAAACACATCGATTGTGATTATTTTAATTTTAGTTTAATGTAGTTAAAAAATTTTTTTTTTCTTTTCGTATGGGAAAATGCCCCTATTAGAAAAATCGAGATATTTTCAAAAAAGGAGCAGCTAAGATTTCAAATAAAGTTGATTTTTACTCAGTGAATGATTACGAATAAAAGGGCATTGTTCGTTTTTGGTGTATTTTCATGCAACCTATCGTTTGTTCAGGAGCAGTGTGAAATAATACAAATGACGTACTGGCAATATATTTAAGTTTTTAAAACATTCAAAAGAGTTTGAAATACGACTTGCGTTGCAAATTTTTTTAATGACGCACTTTTGTAGAACAAGCAATGAACGAATTTTATTTGCATAAGCACCTCCCCAACAAGCAATTCCGTAGTTAAGCCGAGAGTGGAAAATACCAAAATAAAACATTTTTAAAATACTTTTTGGGCAAAGACTACGAATGCGATAAAAATTGCGTATAACGCAGCGGAAATACGATTTTAAGGATTCCGTATGCTGGCGCCAATTTAAGTTACTATCAATAACAATTCCAAGGTATTTAAAGTACTCAACAACTTCAATTTTGAAGCACATATTGTTGCAGGAAATACCTGAATCATAAAAAGATGAAGAATGGTGACAAAGATTAAAGCGCCTACAACACGAATCATGAAAGATCACATCAATATCAGGGGGCTCTTGAGAAGTAAGATTGAATGACGACCTATCGAATAGAATAAAAACATTTTTACAAACTTCAGTAGTAATGGAGTTCTAAGCTATTTTTTAATTCTCCTAAAAATTATAAAAAAAGATAGGATAGTATACAATTGACTCAACGATATCTTCCATTGAAAAAAATGTATCAAAACTCTATGATAATGACTTACTTAAATTTGAATGGAATTCAGATATCGTACCAATGGAAAGTAATGATCCAATTTGAAAAGTTAAAAGGTAAGGTTTATTGAGGATATGCGCCAAGTGTCTGAAAATAACGTTTTTTGAACTTTAAGTTAAGGATTATTCGGATCGCAGACCTGAGAGAAAAAAACAGTCGGCAAATTTGAATCAGCTACCGCAACAAAAAAAAAAAGTTGTTGAGATTTCAATAAAATTTTTTTCTCTCAAAGTGTTGCTCTCCATAATTAACATCAAATCGAAATTACTTTTCAGTAAAAGAGATTGTAGTTGATGGCCAATTTGGTTTATTGGAATACAAATCCGATTTAATCTTTTTTCACCTTAAATTTTATTTAATTCCGATAACAAAAAGAATTGGATTTCGAAACCAGGCTGTATTTAACGTTTTAGGAATAATTCAAAACATAAAAATCATCAATATAATTAGATCGGGATTAAATAAGATCAGAAAAATGTTGATTTGATTAAGAAACTAGTAAGGGTGTTACCTTTGGCCTGGCCAAAGATTAAATACCCTACACAGCAGTGTTTTGAAAATTTTGCTTATATGGGAGGTGCCACGCCCTCTTGTCCGAATTTACCCAGTTTTTTCTCAGAATTTGCATTTATAGTTCTAATATTTGAGTGAAATTTGGTTGGATCATCTCAAAAAATGCGTTTTGAAGCTTTTATCTCAAAAAATGATTTCAGTACAGCGTTTTGAAGCTTTTGCTTGTATGAGAGGTGCCACGCCCTTTTGTCCGAATTCACTCAGTTCTTGCTCAGAGCCTGCAATTACAATTCTTAGTATTTATGTGTATTTTGGTTGTATTGTCGTGAAAAATACTCCAAAAGTTGTATTTTGAAGGTATTTTTTGTATGGGCGGTAGGCGTGTTCATTAACCGATTTCGCTTATTTTCAATCTCCCGAGCTATCGTTGACGACAAAGGCTGTGTACCAAATTTCATTGAATTATCTTGCTTTATTTTCCTAAAAAATGTATTTCCACACACAGCCAGCCAGCCAGCCAGCCAGCAAGACAGACGGACATGGCTATATCGACTCAGGAGGTGACGCTGATCAAGAATATATATACTTTTCTATATCTGCCACGCCTCCTTCTCTGAGCCACAAACGGAAGGACAAAGTGAATATACCCTGGGTGTAGGGTATAACTAGTAAGGGTGTTACCTTTGGCCTGGCCAAACATTAAATACCCTATTCAGCAGTATTTTGAAAATTTTGCTAATATGGGAGGTGCCACGCCCTCCGATTTCACTCAGTTTTTTCTCAGAGTTTGCATTTATAGTTTTTAGTGTCTGAGTCAAATCTAGTTCAATTATCTCAAAAAACGCTTTCAGTACAGCGTTTTGAACCTTTTGCTTATATGAGAGGTGCCACGCCCTCTTGTCCGAATTCGAGCAGTTTTTGCTCAGAGCTTGCGCTGACAATTCGTAGTACTTATGTGTATTTTGGTTGCATTGTTGTGAAAAATACTCCAAAATTTGCATTTTGAAGATATTTTTTGTATGGGCGCACAGTGCGAAATTTGGGAGGTTTAGCGGAACTTTATTCAATTTTTGAAATACATAAAACGCATCAGATTATTCGTTATTTCGTTAGCTTAATATCCCACCTTAAAAACCTCATACTCAGTTTGGTGAATAACCCTGCGAAACAACTGCAAAATGCAACTGAAACTTGCATTACTTATTCATACATACTTTTTGACTATAGAAAGCTTTTCGATTTGTTTTAGTTTATATATTGGTACATAAAAACGGTAAGTCGGTAGGCCGCGAAAATTTTTTCATTTATTTTTTAATAAAATTGTCACTTATTGGCATTCAAATAATTGCAGAATCTTTTCTTACTCGTGTGTGATTTGTTTGTGAAAATTGCGCTTTTTAAGAAGTTCATAAGATTTACATTTTCAACTTCATTGGATACTTTAAAAGGTGTTACCACAAATTGCCATTTTGAAACGTACAAAATTTGAAAGGTAGGTTTATCCTCTACTGGAAACACAAAACATCTTTTGCGATATTTTGCGATCTTATTTTTAATTCAACCTTTTCCAGAATGTCTTTGGATATTTCATATAACACCGAAATTTCATGAAAAACCGACATCGGACGCCATCGTTGGTTTTGTTTTGGAAAAAATAAGCTCACCAACACTAACATCTGACACTCTCTATAGTTTAAAGGTAACTATTCATACGGTAGTTTATAATATACTAAAAAGGTAGGGGGAATCCTCTCGAAATTCAGAAGCATTTCTGAATAAAAATGCAAGAAACAGCAAATACCCCTTGTCTTACCCCCTTCATTTTTTATGGTGTTTTGATAAGAAAATGGTTATATCTATCAAGTTTCATAGCGATATCTGGTATGGGAGCAGAAATACAACGTTTTAAGTATTTCCATATATGGGGGGTATAATAACCCCTTGTCTGATCCCCCTTGATTTTTGCATGGTGTTTTGCCAATTAAATATATATCCAAGTATTAAGTTTCATAACTTTAACTGCTATATGTGCTGAGATATGAATTAAGTTCCGCTAGACTCTGAAAATTTCGCACTGTGGGGCGGTAGGAGTGTCCGTTGGCCGATTTCACTCATTTTCAATTCCCCGATCTAACTTTGTTGACGGAGGCTGTGTAACAAATTTCATTGAATTATTTTGCTTAGTTTTCCCAAAAAATGTATTTCCACACACAGCCAGCCACCCAGCCAGTCAGACAGACGGACATGGCTATATCGACTCAGGAGGTGACGCTGATCAAGAATATATATACTTTTCCATATCTGCCACGCCTCCTTCTCTGCGTTACAAACGGAAGGACAAAGTGAATATACCCTGGGTGTAGGGTATAAAAATGGTTCTACTTTATGTATATTTCCTTTATTTTCCTAGGTTCTTTAAAATGTGATGCGCCCCCAGAATTGTCTTCACGCCCTAGGGGGGCGCGCCCCACCAGTTGAGAACCACTGAACTACAGTTTGCCTTGAGGCCGAAATTCGACCATTTCGATTTGACTTTAAAAAGACCACCCATTTTCTCTTAAGGTGTGTGGCAAAGCTGACTTAAAAACTTAAGTCATATTATCGTTCCTAAAACAGACAACCTTTCTACCAAAAAAATTTAGGGAATATGATGAGACTTGGACATAGAAACACGAGCCGATTTCGTTTGCCTATATATTTGAAGCAAAACACGCCAAATGTACCAGGTAACAATTTTTTTTTGTCTCCGATTTCGCTCAAATTTGGCAATATGGTTGATCCGGTGTGCAAGAACAATAATCCGGGTGGATTCTATCCTAGTACCATTTGTACAGATTAAAGCATAATTTATAAGCTTTAAAATTATGTATGACTCATGATGGGATTCGGTCGCTAGGTGAGAGTTTTTGGCTTTTGGACACCAGCGGCAGGCAAAACTCTTTGTTAACTCAAGAGGAAGGCATCTTACGAAAAAAGTGTACAAGGCATAAAATGCTTAGAATTGTCCACGAAATACGTGCGAAACTTTTGGGAATTTTTTGGAAAGTTACAAAAAATTTTTTTTTCCTTGAATAATTTTTGAAAAAATTTATCAAAAAAAAAAATTTCACAAAAAATTATTCAAAAAAAAAAGTTTAAAAAATTCAAAAAATTTCACATGCATTTCTTGGACAATTCTAAGCATTTTAATCCTGGTACACTTTTTTCGTAAGATGCCTTCCTCTTGAGTAAACAAAGAGTTTTGTCTGCCGCTGGTGTCCAAAAGCCAAAAATCTAGCGACCGAATCCCATCATGAGTCATACATCAATTTAAAGCTTATAAGTTATGCTTTAATTTAAAGTACTTTTAAAAAAATCTAAATTCAAAAGTATTTATAAGTGTAAAAAAAATTTTTTCACCAAGTAATATTTTTTTATAAAAAAACACTTAAAAATGAATGGGACCAGTTACTTACATATTTCAATTTACAAACTTTGGTGTAAGCTAAGTATAAATTTTAGAAAAAAAAACCCTTTTCATGAAAATGACTAAGAACGCCTACTTTAACACCCTGTATTTTAACAACAAATGGTACTAGGACCAAATACACCCGGACTATTGTTCTTGCACACCGGATCTACCATATTGCCAAGTTTGAGCGAAATCAGAGACAAACAAATTTTTACCTGGTACACTTGGCGCGTTTTGTTTCATATACACACGGTGCTCTTGAACAGTCAATAGGTTTTTTGGCTATGTGGAGAAAATCTGGAAATGGGGTTTCATTTGTATTAGCTTAGTGGTCTGAAAAATGCAAACCCCGAAATCGTAGCTGATCATCCCCGCGAATAATCGCAAAAATACATATCCCATATAAAAAATAAAAAAATCGGAAGAAAAACCACAACAAACAAATATAAAAATAGTTATATGTAATGTATTTTGAACGATTCCATTTAAAATTTTTCGAAATTTGCAGTTTTGTTCACAGAAAAATGTACAGGGCTGTTCTAAATGCTTAGTAAATATAAAGACCTCTCGTTATTAGTTTTGCGGAAAATTTTTTATTCCAAGTTATGAACATGGTACTTCAGAGTAGAGCTGGGCACGGGCCTCAAAAATTACCCGGCCCAGCACGAACACGAAACAAGCACTTGAAAAAAAGCCCGGGCTCGCACGATTATTTTTTGTCGAGGCCCGGCCCGGCCCGATTTTACCATTTTACATATTCACCCCTTAAAAAAAATTTTAACTTATTGATGAAGCTAAATTAATGATTTTCATATGAGGAAAATACAAATATTCTACTACAGGAATCTAAAGATTCAAAGCACTCAATAAACATTCAAAACCTAAGGTTGTGTTTAATTTAAAATAGTAAAAATATAAAACATATAATTGGGACAATTGTTAACACAAAACATATAATTCGCATGTGACACACCATTTTTATATATATACATAGACTAGGGGTCCTGGCAAACGTTGTTCTGGCCTTTTTCTGTAGGTGGCGCGATGAGTTCGATTTGAGCGAAAGCTGCTATAGATGCAGAGATTCATCATTTAAACCAATTTTTTTGTATAGCGTGCGCAACAACCTCATGTCCGATCCTTGCAGTTTTTTGCAAGGCCAATGGTTGGCACTATATATAGCATTTGTATGACGGATGCAATATCCTCTTGTCACGGGTTGTCAAAACATTTTTTAATCACTCTGTAAATTTGTATATTTTCTTGTTCAGGGTACTTTTCTTATCATATTAAAAAAAAAAAAAAATTAATCGGGCGCTTTTTTTAATTCGAATTTTCCGTTTTTGGCAAAGTTGAGTGAAGTCAAAAATTACATGCGAAAATTAAAATCAATAGAAAGAAACACGAATAGTCATTATACCCTACACCCACGGTATATTCACTTTGTCCTTCCATTTGTAACGCAGAGAAGGAGGCGTGGCAGATATAGAAAAGTATATATATTCTTGATCAGCGTCACCTCATGAGTCGATATAGCCATTTCCGCCTGGCTGGCTGTGTGTGGAAACACAGTTTTTGGGAACACTAAGCAAGAAAATTCAATGAAATTTAGTGCAAAGTTTCCGCCGTCAAATTTAGCTCGGGGGATTGAAAATGAGCGAAATTGGTCAACGGACACGCCTACCACCCCTACAAAAAATATATTCAAAATGCAATTTTTTTAGTGTTTTTCACGATAATACAACCAAAACACACATAAATACCATAAATTATAAGTGCAAGCTCTGAGCAAAAACTGGGCGAATTCGGACAAGAGGGCGTGGCACCTCTCATATAAGCAAAAGCTTCAAAACGCTATACTGAAAGCGTTTTTTGAGATAGTCGCACTTACTCAGATACTAAGAATTATTAATACAAGATTTAAGCAAAAACTGGATAAAATCGGACAAGAGAGCGTGGCACCTCCCATACAAGCAGAAGGTTCAAAACGCTACACTGCAAACATTTTTTGAGATAATCCAACCAAATTTCACTCAAATGTTAAGAGCTATAAATTCAAACTCTGAGCGAAAATTGGGTGAATTCGGACAAGAGGGCGTGGCACCTCCCATATAGGCAAAATTTTCAAAATACTGCTGTGTACGATATTTAATGTTTGGCTAGGGCAAAGGGAACATCCTTAATAGTTTTTAACTAACTTTTTTATGCTGAATTCAAATCTTTTAACGAAATTCCTCTATCGCTACAGAATTTTGAGATATCCTTACCTAAAAATTGCTAAAATATAAGTTCTTTCGTGATTTTTTCCTACTTTTGAGGAAATTTAAGAAGACAGTGTAATGCTCATAAAACCTGTAAATTTCAATGAATTTTCGTCAAAAGCATGTTTCTAGTTCATGATAAATTAATGGGCATTCGAATTGCTGACTTTTTAATCAATCTATTGGATATTTTTTAACTTAAACGTTAATTTCTTCCAAATTTTCTTAAAATTTTACTTTTGCTCAGTTTTTTATGGGTTTATTCAGTAAATCTAGAATAAAACTGTCATTTGCCATATGATCTTGTTCTGCAAGGGCTTGCATTTTTTATTAAATTTTAATTTTTTAGATTTTCGGTCCGGAAATAGCCTTTGTACATTATTGCGAGATATCCTTTTTTTAAAGGCTTATAACTTAGGATGAAGTGATCCAGTTGAAAAATAGTTAAGCTAGGGCTTGTTAAGGGGTAATTTTCGCTATCCGTAGTCATTAACGAAAATTAATTTTACTGTTTGCTGTTTTAGTTATATAGTTTCTAGTAGACCTCAAGCAGTGATTTATTCTTTTATGTGCAAGGATAATTCAGGATCCTGACGTGATATAAAAAACCAAGATCGTAATCGTAATAAGAAAGTCCCGATTTATCATAAATCGCGATAAAATTTGAAAACGGAAAACCATGTTTAGGCTGGACCGGGGTAGGGGCTTAAAAACATGGAACACCGCAGATTCTGACAGCATCCACTTTTTTGTTGCTTGTAGTCAGACTTATGAGAATCTCAGCTCAGTTTTCGGTACTCATATTTTTCATACTCAAGTCCGTCAAGCGGTCACTCTATTAAGAAAATTTGGTAAAAATTAAAGATTAAATTAAGAAGTATCCGATAAATTGATAAGGAAATTAGCAACTCCAGAGATGAATTTTATGATTTTTTGTGGCTTGTCACCTTAGGGTGGTAGAAACTGAGATATTGAATACAACTCGTCGAAAAAAAATCTGAGATAAATGACTTCTATGAATGAATTTAGTCCATGTTGAGGCATTTACAACGATACACTATACTTGTTGGTCGGACGTCAAGAAAGGCGGAGATATAAGAAAAACAGAACTGCATTGATTTAGAGGCCTATTAGAACCTTTCCTTAAACCCAAAGAAAAGATGTTAGAATTTAGTTTTAGAAGGCGAAATTTAAAGGGGCCCCCATAAGGTCTTGCTCCTGGGCTCAGCGAATTTTCGAAGATGTCACTGAGAACATGCAATATAAAACAGAAAAAACAGGTATTATCGAGGGTAAGCGCTTATTGCCGAAGAAGAAGCACTTCTATTGAAGCGCTCTTTTCCCCTTGGGATGTATCAGTGAATTGATGTTGGTTATGTGTGCAAGGTTGCACATTTTTTCATAACCATTTTTTTATTATTATTATGTATTATACTTTATTGTTTCAGTAAAATTTTAAATTAAATCAACTCTCATGGTCAATAGAGTGCTGCATTTTATCATTTAAAATGCACACTGACATAAAACACAACAATTTTCATCATGCAATCAAAATCATGACACTCATATTCAATACGAGTGCACGGGTAAACCATCGCTAACATATGTGTTTGTGGCTAACAGTACATGCAACCACATCAAAAGGACTCCCACTGGACAATAATAATTATTCATTTGATTCATGTTGTTGCTCTTGGTGTTGCTGTTGGTAGTTTTTGTTGCTAAAACAACGCTGTTTGGCATTTAAAATTTTCAAATTCTGTACAAACACATTTGAATGATGGTAAACGACAATGTAGTTACATATATGTAACTACAGACATATGTTTTTGTACAAATGTAAATACATAGGTATGTAAATAAGTACGTCCTGCAAGTGAATTGCCTAAAGTTACACAGGACAATTTTGGTTTTCTTTTTTCTTTTTTGATAAAAAAATATGCAATATGAATTGTTTCAGATTTCGCATTTAAGCAATAGCATCCATTTGAAAAGATCAGTGCCATCATATTAAAATAGCAAAGGACGCATTTGGTTTCGTGGATCAGTCATTTACCACTACCCGAGCTGATAATTCTGATCATACGTGATGTCAACCTTAAAATCGTTCGGGCGAAACTGCCCGAATATCGGTTATTAAATGAAACGATTGTGGTAGAATGCATTTATGTATAAAGGTTATGTATTCATAAAGAAATCACGTCTTCAACTTATCATCACCCATTTATGAATCGGCAAATGTTAAAAGGACGGAAGTCAATACAAGTAAACTTTCGAGAAACTGAAAAAAACGGTCCTATTGGTATATTTTTATGTTGAATGGAGATTTTTATGTCTTAAAATTTAAAAAATATCCAAATGGTCTAAACAAACTAATTTTTTATTCGTTTTTGATTCTCTTGTGGGAGTTATAAGCGTTGCAACACAGCTAACTTCCACCTTTTTAACATTTGACGGGATATTTATACTTATTTTATATTGCCTGCAGGGTTTAACTTCCTGGCGGAAGTAAAAAAACTTGAACAAATCCTTCATATATTAGTCTTAAGACATTTTTTAGCTAAATAGACTACGTGATATACTTTTAAGTATAGTAGTAAAATTACAAAATAAGAAGTTACATTTTCTTTTTTCTGGAGGACCACAGATGATACCAATCTGAAACTTGAAGGATTTATTGACCACACTTTAAGCTGCTTTTGATAGATCTTAAGTTATAACTTTTAAAAAAAAATATCCTTCAAAATTTAATGTCCTATTTCTCCGCCATTTTTGAAAATTTTTTAAAAATACGTGGCGGTAATTTTCATCAATATAGCACTATAGCTAAGCTCAAATTATAGCCAATTAGCTGTTTGTAGAATGTAGTTTGCCCCACGCAGTAAGTTATAAACTTAAGGCTGGATCCGGCAAGCGCCGTTACTATACGTGTAATGGCCAATTTCACTTTCAATTTCAGACGCCCAGTCTGGAACAGACGCTGACCTGGGAACCGCCCATTCTCGTTCAGATGCTTCAGGATTTCGAAAAAATGTTAATTTTAAGGCGGCATCGACTCGCCTTGTCAGTGCCAGTTACGGGCATTGTGAGTTTTTCTTTCGACGCGCAGTGCTGTCTAACGCTACGCCCTTCCACATCCTGGCTGGTCACCACCCGCTATTTAGTCGCCTCTTATGACAGGCATGTTTACCTCGGGCATATTCAGACTCCTTACCCGCAGGGAGTGCACTGGATAAAGAATCCAAAAAACAAAAACGGTTCTAGAAAACCACTGGAAAAAATTCTATTATGAAGCATACAATTTTTTTCAAAGATGCTAAGCTACAATAATCAACTGAAAAATTGCGGAGGTAATTGGATTTATGCCCAATGAAGCTGCTAAATTGATGTCGTAAGTCTTATGAGAGAAGTGTGTTAAATTAGGCATTATAAATTTGTGCAACTGCAAGTTAATGGTTATAATAAATATAACTAAACATTTACTGTGCTTAACGCTAAATTATAAGTCTTATTAACCCTTTGATGTACATAATGGAAAGGGCCTAAGTACCAGTACGATGCAAAAGTAATGTCTGTGTAGACTCTTATAACACTACATTACAAATTTTTAAAAATTTTAAGCTGCAAGACATCGCTTCTAAATATGCAGTCATTTCTATTTTGGCACGTCCACAGACTTTTAAAAACATTGTATCGAAGATAGGCGTGGAAATTAACCAAATGCGTCTATTTTTTATCCCAGATAGCTTAGTTACATTGTTGTTATCTATACAAAATTCTTGAATATCCGTTGGATCGGCAGGAAAGACCCAACATAAAAATTAGTAGCTCCATATGTTGAAAAAAATGTACCCTGATTTTTTTCAGATTTTTATGTTGACCCCGTTCTGACTGCCGAACGGATAAAGCTAGATGCATTAAATTTGGAACCGATAACAACAATGTTACTAGGCTGTCTGGGATAAAAACTAGGCATGATCGGTTAATCTTCACGCCTACCTCCCATACAATGTTTTTAATAGCCTATATGGCATAAAGCCGTTCACGCCCATTTTTATTCACAACTAGACCACGACTTTATCCATCATCTGTACCAAATTTTATGCATATCAACAAATTTTGCGGATCCAAGAATTTAGAAAAAGTTTTTTTTTTTTCATTGAGATTTTTTTTTATACGTCTTGAAAAAAATTTATAAGAAATGTAAAAAAATCGTATT
The DNA here is from genome assembly GCA_951812925.1 of Calliopum simillimum. Lineage (NCBI taxonomy): Eukaryota > Metazoa > Arthropoda > Insecta > Diptera > Lauxaniidae > Calliopum > Calliopum simillimum. Next base: position 58,605,244 of record OX638368.1, read on the forward strand.
TTTTGAGAAACTTAAGACTCCAGCGTCCAAACCGAAAATCCGATATCGATCATCAATAGCTCGAAATATGTGTCAAAATATCTACATGCTCATTTATATCTATATATTAATACGCAAAACAAAAATTTGAGGTATATACCATTAGAAACGGCAAAACACGCAGCCACACAGAGCTGAAAAGAGGATACAGCACAAAAAGAAAGACAAAAAGCTGACTGACACGGACTTCATGTTTTATGTTTTCTTTCGTTTTCACATTTGTCATTGTATCAAAAAAAAAAGTTCTAAGTGGCAGCTGGCATCAGCTGTCTAAAAATTTGCTAAACGACAGTTCGAAGTGTTATTTACAAGCGAACAAAAGCATTTTGCTAAAAGTGAACGAAAAAAAGGGATCGGGTAGGACGGATTTCAAACGTAATAGTGTGATTGTTTCATATTTAGCAGGAAAATCACAACCAACGATTGTTCGTGAGCTCAAACACCTTAATGTGAATAAAGTTTTTGTTTATCGCACAATAACTCGTTGCAATAATACTGGTAGCATCGCAAAACGTCATGGAGGTGGTCATTAAAAGACTACAACGTCACGTGAGATGGTTCAATAAGTGAACAAGCGACTTGAGCGAAATGCTTGACGAAGTGCCAATAAAATGGCAAAAGAACTGGAAATATCCGACCGTAGCATCCGACGCATACCGAAAAATGAGCTCAAGGGCAAGTCTTACAAGATCCAAAAGGCGCATGATCTCACACCGAAGCAGCAACAAGTTAGACTTCAGAGAGAGTTGCTTCGCTTTGCCGAAAGCGGTCAATTTCCGAACATTATGTTTTCTGACGAGAAAATTTTCCCAATCGAGCAATTTGTAAACTTTCAAAACGATAGGGTTTACTTGACCGACATTACATACAAAAATTTGAGTCATCGATTGGCCACCAGGAGGCAGCACCCACTCAGGTAATGGTTTGGGCCGCTGTAACCGCAGATGGCCGCTCTCCTATCGTTTTCATCGAGCCCGGCGTCAGGGTAAATGCAAAATATTGTCGGGAAAGTATTCTGGAGGCTGCACTGAAGCCGTGGGCAGACAAACATTTCGGACGTTTCAACAGGACTCGGCAGCGTCTCACAAAGCTCGAGTGAACCAAGAATGGCTGAAAACCAACATTCCGAACTTCATTACGACCACACAATGGCTCTCGAATTTACCAGACGCGAATCCAACGGATTATTCTAAAAAAATACACCAGTCTTGAGGCGCTGAAGACAGCCATTGTCCGCGAGAGGGCCAAATTACCAAAAAGTTATGGCACAAAAACAAAACCCGTCTCATACCCGGATACATTCTCTTATTATTTTCACACATTCTGTACTTTAAAATAAATAAAAGCAATACTCCAAACTGAATTTATGGCCTTTTTAATTGGCTACACTTCGGGTGTCGGACCCTGTAATAGGCAAACGAAATCAGTTCAACTTCTGTTTCTATCCCTTATAGCCTGTTCCCACCGGAGATTAATTTTGGGGCTTACGACAATTTTCAGATTTAGTTGACGTGTAATACATGATGAATGAGGTGGGTTACGGCTAAATCCTTTCATTAATCTTCGGTGGAAACAGGCTATTAATCTCAGTGCACAAAATTTTCGTTTTTTTTTTAAGTCGTGGAGCCGAGCCTCTAATTGAAAAAACGCTCTCATGACACTAAAGAACGATAATATGACTTTAATGCTATAAAGTGGGCGGTGCCACGCCTCTCAAGAGCAAATTCACTGAAATGGTTATTAATGAGAATTTGTTTGCCTAAGTAAAGAGATGGTTGGAATTTTTAAAGTCAAATCAGAATGGTCGAATTTCGGCCACAAGCCACGCTCTATACACATAAAAGCTTAACGTACAAAATCCAAAAAAAAAAATTTAAGGTGTGATAATCATATTTCAACTTTCCTTGCTGAAGGTTTTTTGCGAATATCTAAAAAACTTACATGCTGATAAAAAAATAAAGGGTTTTTTTGTATTCAGCATTCAAAACGATGTGTCAGTGCCGAGCACTAGTTTACACAGACGTCTTAGCACGTTAGCTAATCTAAGGACTGTGCCAGAAAAAATTGGCACTTTGATTTTCATTAATAATAAAATACCGAACGATTTCACTCTGAGCTGGGTTCGAAATCTAAGCAGTTGCAATATTGCCAATAACGCATGAGTTACGACATTTTTACCACATTGATACTGGCAGGCGATTAGGCAAAATACATGAAAATCGAACCACTCTAATATATTACATTCCATAAAAATATGTAGATGTTTTACTTAAGAGAGAAACCACATTTAAGGGTTAATTAAATTAATCACCCATCAAAAATGCAATTAGCCTGACGATATATAAAGACTGATATCTTAAATTGTTATTTAAAACATTAAAGACAGCAGACTATACCAAATGGAAATGTGCTTTATATTTTTATTTATCTTTTTGGATTTTATCTTAAATGTAGCTTCACGTAAGTAAAAGATCTCCTTGGAGCTAATAGCAACCATAAAATTCCAACCATAAATTCTTCATTTTTTCAGAGGACGTAACTTTAAATCGTATTGTAGGTGGAGTACCTGTCGGCAATAACGAATATATACCTTACCAAATCTCTTTGCAACTATCCGTTGACTCTAAACTTGATCACCATTGTGGTGGTTCAATTTTGTCACCAAGACACATACTAACTGCAGCACACTGTGTTTCTGAATATGATCCAAAAGATTTGATCGTACTTGCTGGAATACGTGACCTGAATACCAACGAAGGACAACGTTCACAAGTAACATCCTTTGAAGTGCATGAAGATTACGAGGAGCTTAAGACTGCAGATATTGCTATCTTAGATATTTACCCACCACTGAAGTTTGATGGTATAAAAGTTGATAAAATTAATATCATTGGTTCCGAATGGATAGATGGTGGTGTGAAATTGTTGCTTACCGGTTGGGGTGCTACTACGCTCAGAGGAGATGTTTATCCCAACAGAATGCAGAAACTTATTTACAAAAGTATAACAAATAAAGAATGCAAAAAAATGATAAAGCACATCACAGATGCGGAACTTTGTGCTCGGGAAGCTATTTTCGCAAGAGGTTCCTGCCTTGTAAGTTAGTTGTGTATTAAATTCTCGATAGATATATCTAATCACGAATATTTTCTAAGGCTGACTCTGGTGGACCTTTGGTGCTGAAACGTGGACGTCAATTAAGTCTAGTTGGGATTGTATCATATGGTACCAGCACCTGCGCGATAAATTATCCTGATGTCTACACTCGTGTATCGAAGTTTTATGATTGGATTGTACAACGAATTGTTTAATTTAAATAATAACAAGAAAATAAAAATAAGGTTTTAGCTTATGAGTTTTGTAAAGAAAAACAAGTACATACAATGGAAGGTAACCGTCCAAAAAAGGAGGCAGCTGCACTTTAACACCTGAATATTTTTGGAATAAATGCAAAAAAATATTGTGGGACACAATGTGTCCGGACCCTTCAGTTGACTGTTTTGGGCCAAAAAAAAAAATTCTCCGAGAAATCAAAGTTGACAGTAACAAACCATGAACAGTAAGTTCCAACCAAGAGTGAAATTTGACACATGCTTGGATGGCAGCTTATCGTATAATGTAAATCATTATCTGTTCAAAACAATAAAAATTTCAAATCTCACAGAGCTCGGTGATAAACATACGATGCGCTTGCTATTTCGGTTGATTTTGCTAAAAAAGCTTGTAACCGAAGGCTCTATGCAAATAAAGTATAACGACTTTCAAACAGCAGAGCGATGATTAACAAAAGAGAAAACAATAAAAAATAGATCTTTTGCATGTGCTGCATTTAATTTTTTGCTGTGATTCTCGTCTAATCTATGCAAAGGGCTAAGTAAAGCGTGCTTGTCGAGTTCTTCGGTTGTGGGCAAATTCGTCTGATGGTTCCATATAGTTATGGATGAAACTTAAAACTTTTTGTTTTTCTCTATGCATTTCGCTTTGTTTCTATAAAGTTTGTGGTTTTTTACTTAAATACATGGAACAGTAAGCTCCAACCACCAATGACTTTTGACAGATGCTTGGATGATAGGTTATAATCAAAGTTGGGCACATTTTTGCATAAAAACAATTTTATTTCACCAATTTATTTTGAACAGTCAAAATTATATTTTGGGCATTATCAGAAGTACCCGTTTGGTCTGTTATTTAACTTTATTTTGGGTTTTTAAATTGCTCTATATCTCGTTGCCGCATGTTTAATTTTCTCACGAATTCTTGTGCAGGGAGCTCTTTACCTTATAGCAGCGTTGCCAGATTAGCTGATTTCCTTCTATATGTTGTGGATTTTAAAAGGTCTAGGGAACATTCTAGAGTAGTGTTTCTCAACCACTGCGCAGCGGCACTTTAGTGTGCTGTGATGTTTTTGAAGTGTGCCGGGCACTAAGTCTGCCGGACACAAATTTGCTGACATGATTTTTTTTTTACCTATTTTTTTACATTAATTTAATGCTAGACCGCAACTTTGACATAGACGTCTAGCACGTTAGCTGATCTAAGGACGGTCTCAGAAAAAATTGGCAATTTGCTTTTCATTAATAAGGAGTGAGATCGGAAAAATCTTAACACAGGTTTTACCTAATAATTTTTTTTGGGTGTAAAATTTTAACAATTTCTTTGATCTAGTTATCTTTGAAAAATATGTCAGTTATTATTTTTAATGACAAACATGTTGATTTGCTGTGAGTTTGATCAAAATGAGTGAAGAAAAAGAAGTACGTCTTAAAATTATTAAAAATTTTCAAAAAAATCCAAATTGGTCCTACAAAAAATTGGCCAAAGAATTGAAGGTCTGCCGTAAAACTGTTTCCAATGTTATTAAACAGTTTCAGGAGAATTTGAACATCGATAGGAAATCTGGTTCGGGAAGAAAACAAGGACCACATGATATTGGGAAAGCCAAGAAAATTTAAAGCATATTAAAAAGATCTCCAAACACATCTGCTAGAAAAGCTGCCCGGTTAGCCCAGTGCTCTGACTATTTGGTGCGAAAAGTTAAAGCCAATCAATGCAGGCTTAAAAACATACAAAGTCCAAAAAGTTCCAGACAGAAATGCTGCAAAAAATTTAGATGCTAAAAGTAGGGCTCGGAAATTAATATCGAATTTCATACAAAAATATTCATGTTATATAATGGATGTACTGGCAGATTTTACGCAGCTTCTGGGTCAAAATTTTTATGTTGTTGATGCTCGAGGAAATGTTGAAGAACAATTTAGAATCCAAAAGCAGACAAAATTTTCTAAAAAATTCCTGGTATGGCAAGCGGCAAAAGAAGCAAGTCATTTCTTCCTTTCATAAGAGAGCACAATGTGTCCACATATTTTTGGCTCTATTTAGCATCATGTCACTACGGCAAGGAAGCTCTGGAGTACTACCAAAGTAATAACATAGTACGCGAGCTTTCCGCGACAAAAATTTTCCGCAAGTAAAAGAAGATTCGTTCTTACACTCTCCTGGAAGATCATTGCAAATCAAACTCTTCGAGGCGAGTTTTGCGCAACAAAACTTCAGCGCGAGTAACAGAAGATTTTTTCTTACGTTCTTCTGGACTCTTAGGACTCAAAGCGGTTACTTAAAGGGGTCGAAGACATCTCTGGTCATGTCCGAAATCTATTTTTGACCTTTCCTCGTCGATTGAAGCAATAATTTCATTTTCAGAAATGGGCCAAAAATGGTCATTTGGAGGGAGCGGGGACGCTTCTGGTCATGTCCAAAATCTATTTTTGACCTTTCCCCATCGATTGTAGCAATAAATTTTTTTTTCCAAAATGGTCCGAAATTTGTCACTTGGGGAGTCGGGGACGCTTCTGGTCATGTCCAAAATATATTTTCGGCCTTCCCCCATCGATTTTTCACCAAAATGGGCTCAAATCGGTCACTTAGCGAGGTCAGAGACACCTCTGGTCATGTCTAAAATCTATTTTCGACCTTTCCAAATCGAATGGTGCAAAAAAAAAATTCATAAAAAAGAGCCCAAAACGAATAAAAAAAGATTCGCTTAAGACTCTTCTGGAAGATGAAAATGGTTTGAAATCGAACTTCTTCACGAATAACCAATAACTCTTCCATATTCATCACACGATGCAAGTAAACTCGATCTCTTTTTCCGTATAAGCTTCAACTGGTAAGACCTGTGCTCGTAACAACAAATCTGATTTTCAGTCATTTAAATATCTCATATAAGCTCGAGTGACTTAAATAAACTATTATAACGTGGTACTAAAGGCCGCTTTATACTATCCCACAAAGTATTACAACATGTCAGAAAAAAAGTTTGATAGAATTTCATTATACTGTCAAATGTTAAATTTCATGTATAGACTATCAAAAAAAATCAAAACGCTTTTTCATTAGATTGTTTTCTCTAGTTTAAACTATCACACATTGCTTTCAACATGTCAATTTGGACATGTCTTTACACTTTGTGGGATAGTGTAAAGCGGCCTTAACTGTGTTAATTTTTATTGTGTCTCGTATCTTTTCCTTATGATACAATTGAGCGATTTCATCTCTTGAAATCATTCAAAGGTCCGACTTTCTATAAACAGCAGCAGCCTCCACTAAAAGAAAGAGAAAACTTTGCTCCGGAACGAGCATATACGTATACAGTCCACTGCAACTCTCCAAGTTAAACCAACATTAAACATTTATAGTGAAAAAGTTTCAACTTATATAACCTGCAGAAAGAAGTATTGCAATCTACTATGGGATATTAGTGTAATTATTAAAGTTAATTTAACTGTATAATAAAAGAAATGACTAAAAGGGATACCATTAAGCAAAAAAATCGGTTTCTTTTAAATGTGGAGTTGCACCACTATTACAATGAACGATACATATGTACATCCAATGGGTTCTCTTAAACTTTCTTTGTTAAAGCTCTCTGTAATTGTAATAGTAGTGTGCCGCCAAATTTTTAATTTAATAAAAATGTGCCGTGATAAAAAAATGGTTGAGAATCACTAATCTAGAGAATACATTATTTATGAGATCGGAGGGGACTAACAAAAATTCACTGAGTTGGTGCAAATATATTTTGATATCTTACATCCAGGTTACATAAATACACTTTGCCCTTCCGTTTGTAAGGCAGAGAAAGAGGAGTGGCATCGCCACCTCCTGAAATGATACAGACAAGTCTGTCTGTTCGGCCATCTGACTATCCGTGTGTTGAATTCATTGCAATAATTTTTAGGATCACGATAGTTCGATCAAATTTTGTACATTTACTCCGTTGTCACAGTTAGCTCGTGGGATTGAAAATGAGTGAAATCGGACAAGAGTGCGTGGTCCCAAACTGCATATAGAACGAATGTTTAAAATGCTTCAAAGTGGTTTGAGGGATTCTAGACTGGACATTTTTCTGTAGAGAACGAGATACGATAAGGTCGACCAAAATCTTCGTCCGATGAGAGAAATGTGACCCTGGTCAAGGTTAAAGTTGAAGAAGATCTACGTTGGACATAAGGAATGATTATCGCGAATATTGGAAATCTGCTCGATGGATTCCATGAATTTTAAATGAAAAGAAGCTCAAGTACGTTTTGTACAATATTTCCTGAACAAATTCGAAAACGGATTATCTAGCAACTGTGAAAAAATCATAAGAGATGGCGAAGCGCGGTTTTATAAAACGCTCCTGAAAACAAGCAAACTCCAAAAATTTGTTTAAAATCAAAAAAAAAAAAAAAGAAAGAAACTGCGTCGCTACGCTTACATAATAGAAAACATAGCTGAAATAACATATAAGTAACTTTATTGCACCATTTTGTCTGAATCTAGCTCCTTATGAATTGTAATTTTTTCCAAAAATTAAAATAAACAATTTTAGTGGGAAACAATGCGGGGATAATAAATTAATTTCTTATTTCTCATATCGTCGCACATAGGGAGATTTAACCCAAAAAGCTGGTCAAATACGAATTTTTGTAATTGGTCCAAAATGATTCAACTTTTTTTTTATTATACTCCAAACTAAAGAAATCTGGGACCCGATTTCATCTTAATCAATCTGCAGCTTCGTACTACACTGTCAAAGTTGAAGTTTTGTAAAACATTGTAAAATAAAATTTCAAAGTTGCAAAAGAATTTTTGATTTAAGTGCGTATATTTCTTTCAGTGCAGAAAAAATCGAAAAATTGCAGAATGGATTATTCTACTACAGGTGTTACAATGAATTTAATTTAATAAAAAAAGAATCATTATAAGAGTCAAAACAGTGTGTTCAAACTTTATAAGTAACTGAGTATTTTTTATTGAAAAATTGTAAATTTTTAAAAGCAGAAAAGTAATGGATCCTCACGAGTCCCAATTTTTTCAACCAAAAATTCTCATAAATGAAATCTTTTTATAGCTAAAACTGCAAAATTTGGCTCCTAATATTTCCTATTGGCAAAATAGCTGCACTTTTTGCTGATGCCTATACATGTGATATTTTAAAGAAATTATAAACGAAAAATTAACGAATTTAGAGGACTAAAATTCTCAGAAATTATTTGATGGCGAAGAGTTTTCAGATTGAAATAAAAAATAATTGTTTTTCAAAAACTTGAGATTATTAGTTCGGAGATTGAAAAATTGGAGTTTCGGTAAGTTATGTCGGCCTCTATTATCAATTTTTTTGATAATTCAGTATTACAGTATTACTCCAGTTAACAATACTAAAAGAATAAGCCATATCTATTAAATAAGATACAGTGATATAGAATTTTTAAAATGTTTTTGTGATGTTTTTGTCTATAGCGCCCTCTGTGGAAAAATTTTCTTTTCTGTAGTGTTCCCGGACTACTCTTCTGAGTTATATAAATTGATTGACACCTTGATAACTAAAATCAATAAAGCAGCATACGAGATAGAAGACCCTAAAAGTTACTACATTTATCATGTGTACAGCGCCATCTATTGAATGTATTTCAAAAGTTTAATGCCATCGAATTGTCATTTTAGTATAATGAAAGAGAAAAACTTTATAAAAACCAAAATCGGCTTAGTACTACAGGAGCTACAAGTCCTCAAATATTTCACTTGTCTGCAGCGCCCTCTATTGACAATTTTTTTAAACGAGTCTATATTTGTTTTGATCGTCTGAATAATCTGAATAAAATGACACCTCAATTTCGAAAATCGGACCGGTAGTTTCAGAGTTATTAATTTTGACCAGGTTTTTAACTCAGATACCCCTATGTGCGTCGTGTCAATTGCAAACTCTTCTTTCTTTTTTTCTTGATTATAATAGAGCTAAAAGCAGCTCAGAACTCCATTACTATTAAAGTTTGGAAAAATGATTTTCTTCTATTTTATTGATTGCCATTCTGTTTGTTAAATGGAAGAACTCAATTTTTGTACCTCTAAAAGTAATGGTGTTTTGAGCTGTTTTTTAGCTCTCTTAAAACTAAAAAAAAAAAGATGGAATAGTTTAAAATCGACACGTCAATATATTTTAACAACAAAATTTCTTATGACGGCTTGGCAGGTGACGTTGTGATGGCTGCCATTCCGTGATGGATACTTTCTTTGAGGCTTTCGAAACTTAAATGGAACGGCAAGCATAAATCTCGTTGAAAAATGGGTGCAGAAGTTTGAAGAAACCTGTACAACATTGGCAAAACCAAAAAGTGGGCGACCAAGATCATCAACAACCACAGAAAACGTGACGGTCACCGAATCACCGTTTGAGTAAAACTTTCGAACAAATAACGCGCGGTCCGCTCCCGAATAACGATACATAGCGACTTAACTCCCAAGAGACAAGTTGATTGACATACCCCTCGGATTCGTTGCGTTCACGCAGTAAGCTACACAAATATAAACTTTCTTTTGGGACACCTTGTGAGTAGATCTACACGCTAAAAAAATTTATTAAAATGAATGATGATTGCGTAGAGACGATAAAAAAGATGAATATTAAAAACCGCATTTTTTTATCATATATTATGAATATTAAAAGCATATTAGTAATCCTCCAACCAAGCTATTCATAACGCCAATTCGCTATATAAGGAATATCAAGACTAGCAGTGGCCTATGGTTAGCCGATGACTGTTCATTGCAAAATATAAAAAAATAATCACAACAGGGGTTACTGTACCGTGTAACGAATTAAGACAATTGCTGTATAAAAACCTAATTTGTTATGCTCATAGCATTTACTACTAAAATTTATAATAAATAGTTTATGTAATCAAACCGCAGGGTGCTTTGAAAATCAATTGCAAAACTGTTACCTAAGATCTGAGTCTAATGGACTTACAGCTTGAAACGAAAAGTATTCTGTAAATGATTTACATATGTATGTATGTACATAATGAAAAACTTGTGTAAATTAACATAAGACTCAATTACATACATATACATAATTTGGCTTAGACATTTATGACGGGTACGGATATTATCTTCAATGAAAGTTTTATTGATTCATCTCATTTGAATCTACACTTAGAAACATTCTAGAAAATATTTTTTAATAATTAACAAATTTCGGTATATATTAATGTGCCTTTAATTGGACCTTGATTTATTTGCTACAACTTAAAAAAAAACCTTGTTGGTATTCGAATCCACTCTAAAAAATAAAATAATTAAAAAAAAACTTTCTTGTCTGGGATTTGAACTACTCTCCCAGGATATCAGTCAAACGTCTTAAGCAAAAAGTCATACAAAAACTTCAAAAAGTATTGAAAAACTTAAAAAACATACTGACATTATTTTGAAAACAACTTAATTTAAATCTACATATATGGGCATTAGACTGGCCAAAAGTTGTATGAAAAATTTTAAAATCGTAAATTCCAATGTTTCCGCACGGAAAAATATGCAGTTTGGACTAAAAATAATTATGCTATTTTTTATCCGAGATCCGGTTATTCTAAATCGACCCGGGTTGAGCTTCTTTATTAGGAAAAATGCAGCAATCTGAATTTTTTTCTATATTTTTATATAAAACAACCAGAAAACTCAATTTAATACTTTTTAGCTGTCTTTAATAAAAAAGTATATGCAATTACCTTTCCAAAGAACCCATAACGTGTGACATCGGTTGAAAAGCACGACATACGATAACACTAATGTCTAAAGAGTACGGAAAAAATTTGAAAAATTTTATAAGTGAGGAGTTTTTTTTCAAAAGGGCTTATAACCAAAACGAGGCAAGAGTAATGTCATATACATTATTTGCATAGAATTTGATTAGTGGATAAATCTAATTTTTTTAACTAAATAGAATTAATTTCAAGCCATCAGGTAAACTTTTCGTGAAAAAAGAACCCAATTTTATTTATTTATAACAAAGTATCAGGCAATTAATATTATGATACTACTTTTGCCTCGTTTTGGTTATAAGCCCTTTTGAAAAAAAACTCCTCAAGTCATAAAAATATGTCTTTTCAATTTATTTCTTTTATTAAACAAGTATAGTATCTGTATTCAATGTGCCTTAACAACCTATCCAATGTTTTACAAACGGTTCTTCACGTAAGCAAGAAAAAATTCCGAAATAGGACCTTTTTATTTTTTTTACGGAAAAAAAATGTTTTTTTTTTGTTCGTTATTTTATTAAAATTATAAATTTTTCTACTACAAAGTGCATGTGCAATTGTTTCGGAATATTAATTTCTTCATCTTTATCATCAAGATTGCCAAGAGCTTGAACCATTTTCCTTTTCGAGTAGAATATTTTCATCAAAAAATCCTAAGGCAACTGCCTCCTCTGACAAATATTTTCGTTTGCGGTATTCTGCTATTTCCAAAAGATTTGCTTTGCGTTCTTGTTTTTGAGCCAGCGTAATATCGACACCACACATGCTTCCTGGTCGGCCCTTTTCTCTTTGCAGCAAAAGAAAATCTTTGTCCTCTTGAATTTCCATCGTTTCCAGTGCATCCGGAGCAGCGATATCAAATATAAAGCTTTCGATTTTTTCAGAGAATTTTTTTTTATTTTGTCAGTAATTTTCGTATGAACTATGTCTGTGCTTCGACAATTTTCGCCACTCTGCGTATAGTTTCTCCAATTTTTTCACGCAGTTGTTTTCGGTCATGGAGGGAAGGTTTGCCTTTCGCCAAAAATCACGAGTAGCATCAATGGTATATTTCATGCTGGCTTTTACACTCACTTTTTCCACACGCACTTTATAAAAAAACAATTGAAGAACTTGCTTCATACTCGGCAACTTTGCGCCATTTATAGAACTTTCACATTTTCCCACCAAAAATATAATTAGTATCATCAGTTCGGAGTTTATTCTGAGGTGAAACTGTTGTCGAAGCCAATTTATTAATTAAAACACAAAAAATTATATAAATAATTGCCACTATATTCTTTCATTACTTCACTTCGACTGAAATTATGGGTTCCCGATTTTTTTTTTTTTTTTTAATGCTTGAAATCATTTATTGAATCTTCTCACCTAAGGAGACTAACAATAAGTTTAAAAATCTTAATCCTAAATAACATTATTATACATAATTAATCTTATATATAATTTTGTGTTCAATGTGTCTCCAGAGTTAATAGGGACTTGTACATCCTAGGAGTTCGGTAAACGCGCAGAAGAACGCAGTTGTTGTACGTTCAGTCTTCTCACAAACATGCTGCCCGCCTAGCAGGATGTTTGAATGAAAAGAGCTCCATACAAATTAGCGCCAGTAGTTCCGGCTGCATGTGTAGCAGGAACAAGAAATATAAGAAAGAGTACGCGCCAGATACCGGCTGCATAGAGAAAAGTACGCGCCAGATACCGGCTGCATAGAAAAAAGTACGCGCCAGATACCGCCGGCTGCATAGAAAAAAGTACGCGCCAGATACCGGCTGCATACAAAATTTAGAATTCAGTCAGCTTAACATAGCTAATTGCTAACGATATTCATAGCAGGACGATCCTTTCTTTTTAGTCTCGAGAAATTGTCAAAATTGTTTAACCTCCGTGCCAATGGATTAGGATGATACAGCAATTTTGCAAAGTAACTTTGCTTGTATTTGTTGATTTCGTCTTTGACCAAGGGGATGCAAAGATCCCGATGTATGTTTTCGTTCCGTATATACCATGGAGCACCTGTCATGATTCTTAGAATTTTTGACTGAGTCCGCTGTATTAGTTCAATGTTCGAGGAGCTGGCGTTACCCCATAACTGTATACCATATAACCAAATTGGCGTAATGATGGATTGATATAAAAGAATTTTATATTCAAGTTTCAGACGGGACCGATGATTTCTGAGCCAGTGTAGACTGGAAGCTTTTAGCTTAACCTGCGTTTTTTTTGCTTCAATGTGCTTTCGCCACGTTAGCCGTTTGTCTAAATGAATACCTAAATATGTGACGTTATCGCATTGAGGTATTGATTTATTGTTTAATGTGATAGCCGGGCATTCACCTCGTCTAAGAGTAAAAGTAACCTGCTTACATTTTTGTTCGTTTACTTTTATGCGCCATAATAGCAACCATTCTTCGATTGAATTTAAATGAAGTTGGAGTTTTCGAGCCGCTTCTAGGGGACACCGGCTACAGCTTATAACTGCCGTATCGTCTGCGAAAGTAGATAGGGTAATGCCTGTGCTAATAGGTAAATCAGAGGTATAGAGTATATATAGGTTCCCGATTGCATCTACTTATTCGCCATGATATTCAAATTTATTTGAAATAGTCGGCTAGTACTTAGTTGCATAAATTGTTAGCAAAATTCTAATAAAGTTCTATCATTTCGTATTTCTAAGGGACTTGATTTTATCGTGTGACGTGCTATTTCGCCCGATTTTAGACTTAATGATCTTATTGAAAAGGTGATTGTATGCAGTTTTTAATAAAAGAAAGTTATGATTGAGTTCTGTGGTAGCAAATAGTATATATTAAAAAAAAACAAAAATGTAAAGATTCCGGAATTTTTCTGGGTGAAGAAGCATTTGAAAAATAAATTAGAGAGGTAGATTAAGGCTCATTATGTAGAATACCTATATTTAATAGAAGACGGAAAGGGAGAAAAGCATATTCTATGGTTTTAAATTTTTTTATGATTTTTAAACTTTTTTGTGATTTTTAAATTTTTCCGTACTTTTAAGGGTGTGATATTATCGTATGACGAGCTTTTTCCACCGATTTCAGAAATCTTGTATTCCTTGAAAAGATAAATGTAGGCGCTTTATGGTTAAAGACAATTTAAAAGTATTAAATTGAGTTTTGTGCTTGTTTTACATAAAAATACATAAAAAAAAATTATTTTTGGCATTTTTCCTGATAAAGAAGCTCAACCTGGGTCGATTTACAATAACCGGATTTCGGATCAAAAAATTTCATAATTATTTTTAACCCAAACAACATCTTTTTCCGTGCGGAAACTTTAACTTTTTCACAATTTTCCATTATGGGCCACTCTAATAGGCATATCCGAAAATATTAGCTTTGTTCGCGGTCAAAAAATTAAGGTGTTCTAAAAAATTGTTCCATACTTGATTTCATGTTAAGTTATGCGAACATCTCATTACATCGCGTTTTTACGGGTCTTTTAGATCCTTTTTTCCAAAAACTTGGTTGAAATGGGTAAAAATATTCTAAAAAAATTTTACTAGGGGCCACAGAAAAAAAATACTGTCATGATAAACACAACATTAAATAACTTCAAAAATTCATAACTTTTTTACCACAATTTTGAATGTCGATAAATAATGATAATAAAATTTACTTTTAAATGAAAATATTTAAAAAAAAAAAAATAGAAAGGGTGCACCAAGCCCCAAATCGGCTTTAAAAAAGAAGAAAAGCTTTTTTTCCACTTAAAATTAATTTTTTTTTTTTTTTTCAGTTTAATTTTTTCTTCAAAAGCTCATATTTTTCTGCACTAACCCTTACGATTAAAATTATACAATAGATTGGAGTTTTGACAAGAGAACCAACCGAGATAAGACAATTTTTCAGGATTTTAGTCGTAAAAAATAATTTAAATACGATTCCTTTGGTGTAATCCCTATGTCTATGATGTTTAGTTTCAAGTATGTAAGACTGTCCCATAATTCATGCAATATTTGAATTTGCCGCCATTTGTACGATAAAGTGTTGTCGATCAAAAAATGAAAACGTTTGATAGTTGACAGTTTAAGGTTAGTAAAAATTAATTAAGAGAGAAGATTTACTTCTGCTGAAACGTTGCCAATTTCATGTTAGGTTCTTTTGTCAAAATGCCACCGACTTGTACTCAAAAATCAATGCGATATATCACATTTGCGGTCTTGAGCCAGTTTTATGAAGTTAGGTACGTAAACGCGGTGCCTTCAAGGTGGGCGGCCGTTATTCTTGAGCGATATTGAATCTTAAAAAAGTGTATTTTTGAAGTTTTACAAAAAATGTGGAGCCCACTCCAAAATTCTTGGACGAATGCAATTTTATATGTTTGAAAGGTAGTGTCTTCCAGCAAGTCTATAGTCTCCATTTGAAGTAAGGGCTTTGAAAGATCTAACAGCTTTGCAGCCCAACAGTCCATTCTGCAGCTGGAAAAACTTCGAAGGATTTTAAGAGTCACAACAAATTTTCTATTTCTGCAAAGTTTTGGAATCTTTCTGCAAATTTCTTCTTAATATCTCACATTAGATTTTAAAAACTGCAATGTCTATATAGAATATTTAAATATTTTCATATTCAAGGATTATTGGAAAGTGAATAAATTCTTGACCAAAGTAGCTCTATCCACAACAAGATATTTTTTAAATAATTTATTTAAGTAACTTAAACTGTAAATATTTTTTGATGGTCCAGTTTATTGCGCTTCGCGGTCCGGACTTGGACCGCGGTCCGCCAGTTGTCGACCGCTGTACTATGTAGATCATGCATAAATTCCTTCACGCGCTTAGAGGAATTGTGGGAGTTTTCAAAACTGTGAAAAATAGTAATGTCAAAGTAGTCAAATCGAAGAATAAGAATTTTCAAACATGTTGTATTTTTGTGGACTGTTTATCTGTGTGCTTAACTTAACACAAAAACACTGATAAAGTGTCCACAAAAATGCAGCTTTTGTAAATTTAAGATTGTTATTACTTCATCCTTAAAATATTTGTGAAAAAATAACCTTGACAAAATAATTTAAAATATTTCAAAAAATCCGTAGGGAGGGAGAAAATAGTTGCCCGACTTTTTTTTATAAAAAACTGAAAGTGTGAAGGCATAATGCAGATGATTCAATGAAAATGGGGGATGGAGGTCTTAAAATTCTTGTACGTACAATAGTTTATGAACAACTCCTACACAAGAATTAAGTAACTTGGTTATAAGGTTAAATTACAATGATTTTGAACTTCTGTAGGAAACAAAAGCAAATTGCTTTGAATACAATTAAATTGGCTGAGAGGAGCTATTAAACCGCAGTGCTGCCAACTTTTAAATTTGAAAACGCACCAAATCCGGCAAAAAAACGCGTTTTTTCAAAAAAAAAAAAAAAAAACACTATAAAATTATAAAGAAATAATGAAAAAGTTTCGTAAGTGTACAGGCTAAAAACCAAGTTAAGTAACGTTTAATAAAAACTTACTCCTTATTTTCTTTATTTCGAAACAGGTGAGTAACTGAATTTCAACTGCATATACCATTTTCGTACATGGCAAAAGCTCGAATTCAGTTTTTTTTTTGGCATACGAATCGGAGCAAATGCTCAAATGTTTGATTCATTGTTGCATATTTGAGCAAAGTCAGTTTTTATTAATACGACTCAATGAGTCAATTAACACAACAAAGCAAAAATTGGACAATTGAAATTGTAAAGCTCAATTCTTAAAGAGTCAAAAGAAAGTTGCCTAAGTTCTTTCACTATCTTAAATGTGATTGCAATGTTTCTTACTAATACGCTATTTAAACAGGGAATTGTTTAAAAGCACAAATGCCAGAAAAAGTGAAATTTATTAGTAGAAATAATGACAAAAGAAAGTTTTGCGCACGAAAGCAAATCCAAAGTTTGCACCAGCAACTTCTACTTCTTTCGAGTCTGAAAAGAAGAAAAAACTCGAAAAGTTTTTATTCTCAGTTACATTTACTGTGAACACCTTCTGTGGACTCATGGGTGCAAAAAAAGGCATAACTTTTGCATTTGTTTTTACTTCTTTGCAGTAGGTAGCGGAAGGGCGTTGGGAAAATTTGTATGTGTGATTCGAAAGACAAATACAAATATAGGGAAAGAATATGCCATCGAAAAAAACAAGCGCAAATATTTTGGAAATGTCTTCAAATAGTAGTTTTTGTGCTTAGTTTAAGTCTCTCTGTCTTTCCATTCCCAGGAAACTGCTTGTTTATTTTCGAGCGCTTCTCTTGAATGATGCAATTGTGGCCGCGATGTGCCAAAAGCTGAGTGCAAATTAAAACGAATCTACTAAGGAGCATGAAAGAAGACAACCATGAATTGAAATAAAGTAAATTCGTGCATACTCCCAAATCTTGCTAATACAAAGCGATAGAGCATTGGAAATGTCTACATTGTACTGTGGTCGAAACTGAGATACAATTCAAACATTATCTGACGGATTTACCGGACTAATTTTTAAGTAATGTGCATGACTAAGATCAACTCTGTTAAAAGAATCACTTCAATCCTAGAATACAGTCAAATTTTACTTATTTCTCGATTATAATAAAAAGAGCTGTAATAGAGCACTTGCCAGAAAATACCTCCGATATTAGAGGCATCAATGCAAATTTTAACAAAGTCCTCTCTAAAAAGAAGGCGTATATCCCATTCTTGATAGCTCAAAGTGAGTTTCCAATAGATCAGTGGTTCTCAACCGCTTTTGGTTACGTCTTCCTTTTCAAGTCCTTCGCAAGCCCGTGCCCCCTTCAAAAAACAAAAAAAAAAAAAAAATTAAATGTTTTACCATTTTTCACATAAAAATTTACTTCTTATTCAAAAATTATTACAAAATAATATGACAAAATAGAGGTCATTGGGTTGTTTTAAAATGCAGTTTACCAGCCATGTTCTGAAATTTTCGGTGTTTCAGAATCCAATAACACGAAATTGTTCTCGATATCTTTTTTTTTTTTTTCGTTGATTTGCGTTTGCTGAATCCAAATCCGATTCTATCATACTTATCAAAGTTTGGTTTAATCTCGATTCCGAAGAAAATTAAATTCCAGAACGTGGCAGCATTTAACATTTAAGAACAATTCAAAATTTCAAAATCAACAAAATAAGAAGATTGAGAGAAAATAAGATAAAAACGGTATTTCAAAAGCTCTCTGAAATGTGTCGCGCCCCCTCCCCCTGAATTTTCTTCACGCCCCCCAAGGGTGGCGCGCCCCACCAGTTGAGGACCACTGTAATAAATGGTTTAACTTGTTTGACCTTAATAAAATATTAATACTAGCAATTTGGAGTTCTTTAAATTTAAAGCCTTTACTATGCGATATCCACAGGATTTACCCCACTGAAACGATTTCAACTACTTAAAACGGAAATGCAACAATGCGAAGGGAAAGAACAAAAAAGAAACGAACATTTTAAAAATCTAATAAACTAAACGAATAATAGATGTTATGTTTCAGACACTAAGAATCGTGAAAACATTATAAGGATGCATAGTATGCATTGCATACACTTATTTGTGTCGAAAAAAACTTATGCACGCTTAAAGTTAAAAAAACTTAAACCATTCAATTTTAAAATTCTTAAAAATATGTGAAATTATTACTTAATATGTTATAGAAATTTATTAAACAATTAAATGTTGGAATATTAACCACAATTAATAAATCTATCCACCTTTTCCAGGAATCCTGTCATTAAAGATTTTATAGTTGTTTCCGTTACCTTTTTGCAGAAGCCGGTCCATTTACACTTGAAGTCAGACATATCCTGGGATAACTTTCCTAATAATTTATATTGTTATTACACTCAAGGGCCTTATTTCCATAGTAGCATGATGCTAAATCGGGCCAGAAATATGTAGGCACTCTGTGCTGTTTAAGAAAAGACAAAAGCCATTTTTAAAGACACTCCTTAATATACATTTCTGTATTTATCGTTCCTGATGTCACAAATGCTTGGCTTCTTTTGCCACAACTGCAAATGACTTTCCACACAAGAAACTGCTTAGGGAATTTTGTTTGCTTTTTTGTCCTGTATTGTTCCTGCATATTACTTCGTTCATCAGCCACATAAAAATCTTGACCCGGAAGTTGTGTAAAGTCTGCCATTTTTTACCTCGTTTTTTTTTTGCTTCTAAATTCTTTACCGCATTGTGATCTGGAACGTTCTGAATTTTATTCGACTTCAGCTCAGCATTAGCTTTGGTTCTGCACACAAAAGAATCAGAGCATTTAACTACACGAGCTGCTTTTCTGACAGAAGTGTTCCAAGCTCTTCCAAAGAGTTGTTCGACATCTTTTACCTTACCAATATTTGTTGGACCTTTTTTTCTTCCTGATCCAAATTATCGTGCAATTTTTAAGTCTTTTTATACAGTGTAATGGCTTTTGAAACTGTGTGACAATGAACCTTGAGATCTGTTGCTATTTTTTTGAAAGTCCACAATGGATTTTTTTGAAAAGCTTTAATTATTTTGCTCGTACTTTAATTTCGCTGTCCATTTTCAATGAAATAACAATTGAAAATGAATAATTTGAATAAATATAATATCTTGTATATTTTTAAAAGGTAACGTGATTCAAAAAAAAAAAAAATTATTCGTTGGCTAAAAAAGTGTGTAAAGTTTTTTTCGACACACTCTTTGGTGTAGAGTGATCATATTTGAGGTATTGGGTGGTTAGAGAAGTCTATATCGAAGTAACTTTTGTTTGTCCTGAAAAAATTATTTTTTTTAACGACTTTTGAGCGCAACCAAATTGAAGAGCAAAAAAAAAGCACTTAAGTAAAGATCATTAAATGCAAGGACATAAATCAAAAAAACAAATTAAAAACGAAAATATGAAAAATAAATTGTTATACATTTTTATTTAATAACAAAGGATAATGATGCATATCCTGTTGCTGAACTCATGTTATATTTACAACTTTTTACATCTAAGAGCATGTATGTATACTTTGCTCATTTTTCAACGCATCCTTGATATGTCTGCTTTATGAATTCTAACTTATACGCACGCAGTCATGTATATTTGTTTTTTATTATTTTCCGCCTCTCGTTGGATTTGTATCTTTTTGCTGCTCTTGATTCCATTTTTCAATAGAAAAATTTCCAACTGCATTTCAACTTTTCATTTTTGCTGTGTTTGATTTGTTTTTTGCACTTCAACGCCTTTGTTGCCGACTAAAATGTAAAATATTCTCATTGAAATGGATACAATATTGTCCTTTGTATATAGACATCAAATGCATACTTGCATATGCATAATACACAAAATACCGCACCCACACATTTGAGGACTTTTTGTTTTATTCAAAATTAAAATGTTTTACTTAAATGACTGCAAAATTTTTCATTGCGCCTGTCTACAGCATGTTGCTTAAGCTTCAATACAGCAGAAATAACACATGCGAAAGATTTTTAATGCGTCCTTGCATTCATTGTGCATTTGCATAATAAGTCCAACTAAAATAGTTTTGCTATGAAATCAAAAAAATTTCACTTTCTGGCATTAACATCTATTTTGCTTTTGGTTTCTTTTTGTAATATTTTTTTCGTTTCATGCCTATGGTTATTAACACAACGGAATGATTGTCTGAGATCGGTTGTCATAGGTGATCAATTGTAAAATGTCAAGTCATACTAGAACGATTAAACGCCAACGATTCAAAACGTTAGCTACATCGAACTTGATACCTGTTTTATGCGTAAGTGAAATTTCCAAACTCATTTTTATATGGTTAAGGTTAAGTATTTTATATCTAACCAAACAAGGACTTTATCAAACATATCCAGCTGTGTTGCTTATGTATCGATGCAATTTTTAACTACCATTTTCTATTTAGTTCAATATACATATATTTTTCATAACCTTGAACATACTAATGCATAACGTACTAGAATGTTCCTCTGAGTGCTGGTTATGCATTGTCTCCACTACATTGGTTAACCAAATTAAAATAAGCCAATCCAAAGTTCAGTATTCCCACAGGCTCGCTTGGTTTATTACCTGGAACAACTCTATTCGCACTTTATTCACTTATATTCACTTTGTATGATTTATCATGTTTATTTTCTTCAAAGACTATTACATAGTCTTACGGGGCGATATTCGTTTTTGAAACATCCTGTTTTTCATATGTATGTACTGAGACATTTACAACGATGTGTGTGCTACACTTGTTGATCGGACGTCAAATGGCGAAGATATGAGAAAAAAACAAAACCGCATCCAATTTAGAGGCCGAAACAAAAAAAATTTTTTTTCCTTAAAATACGAAACACAATGGGATCAAATTCCGCCACGTCCCCACCGTTGATCCTGTGTAAAACTAAGAGCGAATTATGAAAATAACTACCGGATGAGCAGTGCATTGATCATTATTAAGTTAAAATTTTCAATTGTTAAAAAGTGGGCGTGACACTCATTTAATGCTTTCTACTTTTCATCCATTTCAAGGTACACTTACTTAATCCCGCCCACTTTTCGCTCATTCCAAGATAGTTTCACTAGACTTCGAGTTGCAAAATTTCACCAAATTATCTTGTGTGGTTTGCGAGATATAACGTGATAAATGAATCAATTTGATGATTTTTTCGAACTACTCATCTTTCCAGTAGCCATATTGTTTTTTTTTTTTTCAAAAAAGCAGACACTTCAACAAAAAAAAATGAGCTATCATATGACCTATTTAGACGCACCAGATTTTGGCGGCGAGGTTGCATAGTTGACGTGAAACGTCCCATATATATACTTCCATATGGACTTAAGGTAAGTGTACCGAGTTACGGGCTAGTATCTAATTCCGTCAGTTTTTGAGTTTTGTTGAAAAATAAGAAAACGAAGCACGGTTTCGAATATTTTTAAATCAAAATATACTCCATACTTATAATTGTGTCGTTAAATATCAAAACTGCCTAAGTCCCTCTCTGATATGCAGGCAAAATAAAATAAATTTCAATAATTTGATTTTAATTTATTTTATTTTGCCTTCATATCATTTGATATTTAACGACACAATTGATCTCAAAAAGTATAAATTGAATTTTTTACATTCATTAATTACTTTATGCTTCAAATTATCAGTTGACGTCGAACCGTCATTTTGAAGGCGCGTGTTGTGTGAAAGTATAAGGTAACATCAGAATTTTTGTAAGCGTTTCTAAGATTCCATGTTAGTATTTTTAATTAAAATTTGTTAAGTTGTTAATTTGTGTTGCCTTATAAAACGGATTCTAATAAGTTTGAGACAAAACAAATAATATTTTACCTAAAAACGGCGATTTTCCTTATGACGTAATTAGGTGCATACATTTTTATGAGTGAACGTAATTCCGTTCCCCTTGCCGAAAAAAAAAAAATTTAAAAACGTGAAGTTTTGAGTAAAAAACGTGATTTTTGACAACATGCGAAATGTGGCGTTTTTCGTTTTTTATTTGGCATGGGGGCATAAATTAAAATAAAAACATCTTAAGCAAAGCCAATTTATTTTTCATTAAGGAATTTGCTTAAATTTTTTCAGAATTTTAGGACTTGTTATGTGGCCATTATGAGCAATGATTTAAGCATTTTAACCCATTCTGTCGCCACGACTCACTTACAATTTTTTTGAATTTTACTTCAGAATATTTGGAAAGGTACCCCCGTAACATATCTACTACTTTTGAAATATGTGCGCTCCCGTATACTATCGGAAATTTCGATTTTCCCAAAATTTTCAGATAAAACGACCTCCTGACACCCCCTCAGGTCAATGTTTTTTTGTACACCTATTTTGAATTTCATTTTAAATGTCTAGGAATATATTCCACCACATTTGGTTATTGAACATGTATAAAATTAAGAAACTTGATATTTTAGATAGTTGTTTAAAGAAAATACATCAAATTTTAAGTTAGCACGGAGTTAGATGCACGCGTATACGGAGTTTGGTTCAACGCAAAATTTAAGACCGGAATTAGAAACAAATGAAGTGTTACTAGAAGTGTAAAGAATTATCATAATATAGGGGTTATGATGCTCAAATTGACTCTTGATAAAACAATCCTCATGAAACATCATAAATCCGATTTGAAAATTGAATTTTAAGACTTGGAGTCGTTCTTGAAGTAGAGAGTACCTTAACCCAGATAGACCTGAATTTTTATTTTTTAAATTTACCAATTTTTTTTTTTGTTTATTTCGTATATAAGAGGTTGTTTGATAATGAATATGGTCACAAATGGACGTCCTTCCAGAAGGACGTAAGTCTAATATGCAAGCAAAATTTTGATAATTATTGTTTGTAATTCTCTCATCAGTAAAAGAATCTGGAACTGAGTTTCCCACTTTATCGAGCCAATAAGGATAACAAAAACAAAACCTTTAGTATAGTTGACTCTTGAACGCTGAAAATGAGAGTTTAGCTTCAAGCTTTTTGGTGTTTACTACCGAATGTCGATTTTTTGTTGGGATTACAGAAGAAAACGTACTTTCTCATATGTCTCCTTCAATTCTTTTGTATTCTGAAGCAAACATTTTTTATTCTTTTTTTTTTTTTTTTATTAAGAACTCAGACAACTATACAGTTGGTGTACTTTGGTATGATTCCAACATTGATATGAAGATGATCTTGAAGCTAAAATTTGTTCCCATACCTGATCGGCTTTCTTCTTGTGAACTTTTTGATTCCATGACTCCCGAATGATAGGACAATACTCTCAACAACTGAATGTTTTTAAGAGAGCAGGGCAAAAGCATGACATCTCTCGTTCAGGAGGGGATTATCCTCGGTAAAACGGTCATTGCTACTCAGGTTGTTATCTTGACAGATATCTAAAATAATGTATTGCCTATCACAAATTGGTATGAATCCCCTGAGTAGGGCCTCCATTGGCATTATTTGGTGCTAATGAAGCAAAATTGACCCCTCTATATCCTATAACATCAACCTTTCCTTCCAAAACTTCCAAAATTTCTTTCAATGAAAACAGTTTTCTGAGTATGAAAAAGATAATTTAATAACGCGGATTCGACTGACGTCCTTCCAGAAAGATTGTCCAAATAACGGACGTTACTGATTACAAAAGAGGCAATATTTTACCTTATTCATTACTAGCAGTATCTAGAGAGTTGAGACAATACACAAAAACAATTAACAGGTAATTAGCCATGAACGGCGAAATCTGATTAATCGCTGATGAGAAATAGGCATAACATATGTATAGACCGAACTACACACTTGTTAATCGACAACTGAATAAAACAGCGGCCACTTTCCTTCCATTAGGATGTCAACAGCAATTAGAAATCAATTTTAAGTCCAACGGAAAGTTTAAATGAGAAGAAAACATCAAAATGCGGACAAAAGTCCCAAATCCTTCCAGAAGGACGTCAGGGCTATCTGGGTTAACATGCCGTAGTTCGGTACATTAACCTAAAGACACACTCCACTCTAGCGATTCAGAATTGTAATGACCAAAGCTCACGCACTGAACACTCGCAATAGAAATGGCAGACTGTTTTCCGCAAGAAAAAGTGAAGTGCCTTTATGAAAAGGGAAGTGGCGAAGT
This sequence comes from Calliopum simillimum, assembly GCA_951812925.1. Lineage (NCBI taxonomy): Eukaryota > Metazoa > Arthropoda > Insecta > Diptera > Lauxaniidae > Calliopum > Calliopum simillimum. Next base: position 58,629,922 of record OX638368.1, read on the forward strand.
GTTTTTGATAAAAAACAAAAAATGAAAGACGCGATGTTATGACATATGGTTGCAATTTTTTTGCAATTTCAAAATTCGATTAAAAAGAAAATCAGCACGATATCAGGTAACCACTTACTTTTTCTTAATCACAAGGATGTGAACTACATATCATGTAAGAATCAACGACGATGTTATCCCATACCGAAATGGCTACCAGCTCCCTAACTAGGTTTAAAGAGAGAAAGGATTAGGCCAGTGTTCGGCAAAAATAATAAAGAGAGTTTATGTGTAATGCTCCTCAAAAAAATCAAAGTTTTAGTCTTAAATGCGTTCACAATACTCTAGATGTGATGATCTGGGGGGCAATAACAAGCCAAAGGGCTTAGAGAGGTTCTCTTTTGTATACTGATGTCACTAATAACTGCGTATTACCTTCGGGCAATCGATTAAGTATGTAGCAAAAGTTACATTTCAAGATGATTCTGCACCTTATCATCGTTCGAAATCGCTATATATCCCACTCAACCTAGTGTTTTTTTTTTTTTTTTTTGGTATTCATAATAACAAACTATTTATAAAAGGAATATGAAGTTTTTTTTTTGGTAGTTAGGTCAAGCAAAAAGCCCCGATCTCAATCTGAATGAAAACGCTTGGGCCATTTTTAAACGAAAAGTGTGCCAGCAAAAACCACATTATATTAATAAAATTAAACTTAATAATGTTAGACTTAATAACATTAAACTTGAGGCAGTTAAAAAAAAGACTTCATATTATTTAACACAACAATTTTAAAACATCTAACAAAATTAAAATCGGCGTTATTTTATTTTTTTTTTTGACCCTGAGTTTAAATTGAAGCAATTTGTTTGTTACACTCAGGAAAGAACAAAAACTTTCACTATCGATTCAATTTAAATCAGTAACGATTTAGCACCGAAAGCGAAATTATTTGAATTGACTGTAAAAACAGATGATTTGAAGTTATTAAATTGAATGTGATTAGTACTCAATTCAAATAATATTTCCTTTTGATTTAACAATCATTTGAGGTTGATTTCAAAAAAATTTCCTTTTTATTTAAAAAAACATTCGCGGTTGGTTCAAATGCATTTGTATATGTTTTGATTTAATCCTATTATTTTATTATATAATTTTATAATAGTATTCAGGGTGTATTGCATAAGGTTACAAAGGGGGGTCTGAAAAGTACCCTTGAGGAGTTATAGGGTTAAAACTGATTTTCTGACTTGTTTCAGAAAAAAAAAAAGTTCTTGAATCTCCCTAACGTTTTAATGAAAAATTTTCAATCGCAAAGTATTAGCTGATTGTAAGAGCTAGGGTTTATAGGGCTTAAAAGGATTTTTTCCCCATTTTTTGAATTTGGCGGCCATTTTAGTATGAAAAAGGTGCTATTAACATACATTTGCCATTCCAATTGTTTTGATTGAGGTCAGAAAAAAATACTTTTCCGTTTGAAGGCTCCAGTAGATAAAGAGCAGCACGAGTAGCGCGCACATCATAATATGGCTATTATGCAGCGCAACACACACGGATGTGTGTTACATACAAAGTATTTTTTTCCGACCTCAAATTAAAAAATTGGTTGTTTACTCGAAAAAATGTTTTGTTTTCTCTCAACGCACATGACAGTCCTTCAAAAACCACTCAAAAACTGAGACAATATTTGTGTGCACATTTTGACCATTAAAAGTTCTGTGGCAAAAGAAAAAACTGCTTAAGACGACTTAAGTCCTGTGATAAGTTTTGGGCTTTTTTTAATTTTTAAGACCTTATAATGTTCAAACATAAGAGATTCTAGAGCTAATAGGAAATTCATAAATTGATTTAAGCAGTTATTCCTCTTTGCCACAGAATTAAGATAAGTATTTGTATTTGTGCGAAATTTGGCAACGTTACCGTTAATAACACTCTCAGTTTAAGTATGTATTTAATTATTCTGGACGGTAGGCGTTTACTGAGAGGAAGCAAATGTCACTAAACGAAACTTTTAATTTAATTCGGTTAAAACTCGTCGTGATACAGATATTATGATAAAAGGGCATATACTTTATGTGTGCCATTTAGGGTTTGAAACATATTTACATACCCATGACTATAATGTAAACAGCTTTAGTACATGTTCTAATTTTTATCAACTTCAAGAGTTGAAACGAAAAATAACCAGTTCTATACTCAACACTATAGTACTATATGAACGAAGTGGTAATGACATGAATGTTGCATAAACAAATAGTCGCAATTAAAAAATAATAATTTTTAGCTAAGTAAATGTTCTATTTATATTTCAGTAGAAAGTGTGCTTCAAGGTATGAATACAGTTTATGTTAAACACAACAAGGGTTTCTCATAGCCTTCTGAATTCAAAACCAGGGATTTTTAGATAAAAATTATTCAACCTCTGGAATCCCAGACTATCCAATATATTATACAATTTGCTGTGTTTCTGTAAGCGAAATTTTACTTTTCTTTTAAAGTCTAAACAATATGAAAATATGGCTATAACAATAATCATACAAAGAGATGAGACTATGCAATTATGAAAGATTTTTGTTTGGCCCCAAATCACATTTTAAAATTTTTCTCTATATTTTAGATAGGGTAAACGCGGGAGATGTGGCACCCTTGGGTGATATGGCACCCCTATCAACTTCAATACTTGCATCTTTCATAGAATTCAACTATGGGCGCAGTTTAATTCAACTGGGCGAGAGACTTCGTGGTATGTTGTTCGTTTAGCTGTATTTGCAATAAGAGTATGTGTGTGGGATTTTAAAAAAATTTTTGAAATGTAAACGACTGACTTTTGTTTTGCATATACTATGAGAGGCAGTAGAGCGGTGAGTAATTGATAAAGCTTTATGGTGCATATATCAAAACAAAAAGAATTGAATGTAATTTCGTTTTCGGATGAATACGAGCGCGAGTGAACATGTTTGCTCTTTTCGTGGCATTTTTACTCGGTATATGCCGAAAGGGAGATATGGCACCCCACTACTGCGGGTGATATGGTTCTGATGCCATGTCTCCCTTTGCATGTTATGCTCTTATGTTTACCACCACAAATCGTTTTTTAAGCCTCTCAAAACGTATTACTATGCAGCATTAGGCATGCGCTTATTTTACGATTTTCTGATTTTCGTTCGTGCCGCCCCCTGAAATCCTTCTTATGGTCATAAAAACAAGTACTATGAAGTTTCACGGTGATCGGATAACGATAACCCGGCCCGCAAGAGAGGTCAAGGTCAAGTTGAGGTTTCAGGCAAAAAATAATGAAAATTTTTTTTAAACTTAATTAAATAAGTTAAAGCATAATTTTATCTTATAGCAAATTAAAATACCTTTCTAACAAGCTATAAATGTTTAAAATCGGGTAATTAATACGAATTCTCTGAATTTTTGTTTTACGGCATTAGCAAAATTGCCGCAAAATACCATATGTAGTAGAATAGCATTTTGAGGCAATTTTGCTAATGTCGATAAAAGAAAAATTCATAGAATTCGTATTAATTACCCGATTTTAAACATTTATAGCTTTTTAGAAAGGCATTTCAATTTGCTATAAGATAAAATCATGCTTTGACTAATTTAATTAAGTTTCAAAAAAATGTTCATTATTTTTTGCCTGAAACCTCAACTTGACCTTGACCTCTCTTGCGGGCCGGGTTATCGTTATCCGATCGCCGTGAAACTTCATAGTATTTGTTTTTATGACCATTAGAAGGATTTCAGGGGGCGGCACGAACGAAAATCAGAAAATCGTAAAATAAGCGCATGCCTAATGCAGCATATAAGTAATTCGTTCGTTAAAAACAATTCAACGAGGAAAATATCAGCTTTTTTGTGAGGCTAGGGCCAAAACAGCAAATGTTTCAAACGGTACTTCTGGATTTTCATCTACTGAGATTTACCCTTTCAGTCTAAAGAAAATTCCAGATCACGCCTTTTAACAGGATTGCATTGAGAAAAATCAATGGCAAAATAGGGCTGAAGTGCTTCAATGTACCACAGAGCCGCAGAATTTTAGTCAAGTAGGACCTTCAATGATTGTGTTTTCATTTTTATTTGATTAATTTGAGGTTTTCTCTGGAATATGTTAGAAAAGCTTGAACATGTCTGAAATGGAATAGCTTCTGTACCAACGTCATCGAAAAGTTCTAAGCTGAGCACGAGAAAACAAACGGCAGGGATTCTAACGTTTCCCGAAAATGTGGTACAGCAGAAAACAAAAAGTTTGAAAAGAAAAACACAACCAAAGAAGAAAACTTATAAACGCAAGTTGGTAACTAAATAACTATGTTCATTCCAATGAAGCTAATGTAAATGTTGTATTTCAAGATGCATCTGATGGGCCTGAAGGTTTAGGCGAAAACGAATTCGTTGGATGCGGAAAAGAATATGGACAAACCACTAAAAAAGACGATTGGATCCAATGCGTAATGAGCTGTAAATAGTTACATGAAACATGTGCATCATTTGAGCACACATGCAACAGTTGTGGCAACAAAAACTTAAAAGCCATTTAGGCTGCCAAATCACCCATGTTATGGTGCCATAGTCTGGGGTGATTTGACACTTTATAGCATTTTTTTATAATGAAGAAAAAACATACACGGAGAAAAAAAATAGTACTAGCTACTTACTTTATTTCTCATAAATTTTACCAGAATTTCAAATCAGAAAAGTGACAACTTCACACCGAAGCAAGATTCACCAATTCAAAATGGTCATACATTTTTTTTTTGAAAGTATAAATAAGTATGAAAAATTTATATTGAACTAATTAAACAGTAATTTTTGCAATTTTTTCAACAACAGACGCAAGCAATAACTTTACATACAGTCAAATGTAGATAATTTGTAGTAAATATTCCTTTATTTTTTAACTACATTTTATTTGTAAATATGACGTTCCCATCAAATAGTTCTTACGTAAGGTAAATTATATTTGAAATTTAGTGTTGATTACTTTAATTTTTCGACCAGCCGAGTGGAGTAAAAATTATGATGCGTATTTTTCTCCGTGTAGTTGCAATCATGTTTGATCTAGGTGTAAACCATTTCAAAACGATCAAGAATTTTTTGATGGCACCTGATTTGGCATAAGCAATAATAGCATAGTGAAACAAATTACTACCAAATATTTTTTCCAAATTTAAAAAAATGGCGGAGATATGGGACTTTGAAATTTTTAGGTTAGGTTTCTTTGAGAAGCTATAACTTCAGTTGCATTTATACAATTCTTAATTTTATGGTGTTAAATGATTTGTCCTGAAACAGGCTTTAAACTAAAAATTTCGGAAAATAATTGTTTTTTATACCCTACACCCAGGGTATATTCACTTTATCCTTCCGTTTGTAACGCAGAGAAGGAGGCGTGGCAGATATGGAAAAGTATATATATTCTTGATCAGCGTCACCTCCTGAGTCGATATAGCCATGTCCGTCTGTCTGGCTGGCTGGGTGGCTGGCTGGGTAACGGCAGTGTGCGGAAATACATTTTTTGGGAAAACTAAGCAAGATTATTCAATGAAATTTGGTACACAGCCTCCGTCGTCAAAGTTAGCTCGGGGGATTGAAAATGAGTGAAATCGGTCAACGGACACGCCTACCGCCCATACAAAAATATCTTCAAAATGCAAATTTGGAGTATATTTCAAAATACACATAAATACTACGAATTGTCAGCGCAAGCTCTGAGAAAAAGCTGGTCAAATTCGGACAAGAGGGCGTGGCACCTCTCATATAAGCAAAAGCTTCAAAACTCTGTACTGAAAGTGTTTTTTGAGATAATCAAACTAGATTTGACTCGGACACTAAGAACTATAAATGCAAGCTTTAAGCAAAAACTTGATAAAATCGGACAAGAGGGCGTGGCTCCTCCCATATAAGCAAATGCTTCAAAACGCTATTCTGAAAATATTTTTTCAGATAATCCAACCAAATTTCACCTAAATACTAAGAACTATAAATGCAAACTCTGAGAAAAAACTGGGTGAATTTGGAGGGCGTGGCACTTCCTACATTAGCAAAATTTTCAAAATACTGCTGTGTAGGGTATTAAATGTTTGGCCAGGCCAAAGGTAACACCCTTACTAGTTTTTATATACTTACATATGTAGATTACACTAAAAAAAAATTTTAAATTGAGTTTACCAAAATATGTCATTTTTGATATTTTTATTTTTCTTATAAAAAAAGCTACAGGTGTAACTTACCAGTCCTCTAAAAATTGAAGTGGGCCTTCCTTCTGGAGAACCGAAAAACAATAAAATGTAGCTTCTGCCGCAATTTTTCAATACAATTTTTTTGAATTTGAAAATTTTATTTAATAAGGATTTTCAATTGAAAAAATGTAGGGGAGAATGGGGAGTTTTGCAACAGAGGGAGTTGTGCAACACGTCGATGAATGTCAAATGACAGTAGTTGTCATGTGACCAACCACCGTCAATTGTTTGTCTCGCTACGATCTAACTTTTTTACAACCACTCGTCGCGTCAACACATATTCTTCGCGTCGCTCTTCATTGTGCGTTGAAAAATTCGTCAAAAAGTTTCATTGGGCTCTTGTTTTTGCGGTGTTTTCAGTCACTTATTGAAACTGGTCATAATTGTCAACATATGCAAAACATTGCTTTTTGTATACCCTTCCAACGCATGAAAGTAATGACGCATAAAAATTCGATGTATCAATGAAGCGGTGGTAATTTTGATTATGTAGAAAGTGGGGAGTTGCGCAACAAAACGCCACATTTGACAGTTTTCAACCCGAGTTTGCATTATTCATGCGTGTATCGCATTTCATGCGATTTGATGGATTTTCTTCACCGAATTTGGTATTTTTCTTGATTTTATTCGTGGCTTTTCGTGATTTTTGTAGGTAGTCATCATGCCACGTCATAACTACCGTGAGACCAACATACCAGCGTGTGATATCAATGCCTTAGTGGCTGCACTCAAAGAGTTAATTTAATAAAGAATATTCATCAAAATATGTAATTTTCTTTGATTTACAGCTGTGTTGCACAACTCCCTCCGTGTTGCACAACTCCCCAAAAAAGCATCTTTTGCGCTAACAAGCATAACTTTTAGATTTTTTTAAATTTCAACCGAACCCTTTAGCCAGAAGTTGTGTTTTGAGGCATACTAGTGATTCTATATACTGAGATGCTAAAAAAAATGATTTTCATAGTTTTCTTTCCCTGTAAGCAAACCTGTCGCACAACTCCCCATTCTCCCCTACTGAAAAATTGCGGAAGATTTGATTTAGAGAAGGTGATACTGATTTTGCGGCTTGAGATGTTTGGGAAAGTTTGTTTTTCCGGGCGAATGATTGCATTCACCCAAAGTTTAGTTCCTCTCGGAAAACAATCATATTCCAATCCACTTGCTTGCATTTGGCATGAATGTTTTTAAGGAAGTAGAATTGAAGAATTAGTGAGAGCATTTATTTAATTTTTCTTGCATGAAAAAGATGTTCCTCTAAAATTATAATTGTTCGAATTCACTTAGATTTTGCTCAGAGCTTGCGCTAACTATTCCTAGTATCTGTGCGAAATTTTGTTACATTACCTCAAATATCGCTTCTACTGTAGCATTTTGAAAACTTTGAGTGTGTGGAAGATGCCTCGCCCTCTTGTTCGAATCAACCAAATTTCTAATCGGAGCTTGGATTTACTATCCTTAGACTCTGATTGAAATTTGGTTGTAATAACCCAGAAAACTCTTTTAGTATAGCATTTTGGAACTTTTTCTTGTATGAAGGCACCATGCTCTCTTGTCAAAATTCAACTGGTTTCAGAGTTTTCACTTACAATCTTTAGTATTTATGTATGTGTATTTTGGTTCCGTTATCGTAAATAATGGTCTAAAATTGAATTTTCAATGTTTTTTTTTTTTTTTTTTTTTTGCTGTGGTCTTGAACGTTGACTGATTTCGCTCATTTTTAATCCCACGAACTGACTTTTACGACGAAAACATTGTAAGAAGTTTCATCGCATTATCTTACTCAGTTTTCCCATTAAAAATATTTGCATGCACAGACAGCCATGGGTATGTCGGCTCAGGAGGTGACACTGATCAATAGCACAGGCCCACAAAATAAAAAAAATACCTTGCGCGAAAGATCAGACCACCTGAACTTTATGTTTTCGGGGTCGCTGAATCCGAATATGGTGCCAGAATAGCGAAGTTGGTTCGGGTTTTTTCAGAAATCAACAATAATGCTGAAAATTACTGATTTTTGCTGGTTTTTGAAAAAACGCGAACCAACTTCGCTAATCTGGCACCATATTCGGATTCAGCGACCCCGAAAACATAAAGTTCAGGTGGTCTGATCTTTCGCGCAGGGCACTTTTTTTTTTTTTTTGGTCTGTGCGCAGAACCAAAAGAAAAAAATTCGCTGCGCGAACGATCAAACCACCTGAACTTTATGTTTTCGGGGTCGCTGATTCCGAATATGCTGCCAGAATAGCTGAGTTGGTACGCGTTTTTTCAGAAATCAGAAATAATGCTGAAAAAAATCTCAAATTTTCAACGTAATTGCTGGTTTTTGAAAAAACCCGAACCAACTTCGCTATTCTGACACCATATTCGGATTCAGCGACCCCGAAAACATAAAGTTCAAGTGGTCTGATCTTTCGCGCATGATACTTTTTTTTTTTTTTGTGGGGTCTATATACATAATATATGCACTTTTCTATACCTGCCACGCCTCCTTCTCTGCATTACAAACGGAAGGACAAAGTGTAGTGGGATAGGGTATAAATAAAAAATAAAGAACTTTACTTTGGTATCCTTAACAAAAAAAATAAATCATAGCAATATGTTCCTCTATCTCTATTTCTTCAGAGTTGAATCTAAGTATCTTCATACCAAATTTCATCAAAAGTTGTCTTTAAGCATAAAACATACCACCGTAATTCTATTTTTGTATTATATTTTCGGAATGGGCTATTTTCATTGTTGGCATCGTGTAGAGCATGAAAAATACCTTCAGTATAAAGTATAAAAAATATTTTCCTTAAAACTGAAAGCATTCAGATAACAAAACCAGACCTTGAAACTTTTAAACTTTTATTCAAAAAGTTTTGCAATTGCAAGTTTTTGAAAACTTTTATTGTATGAAAGTTTATAAAAACTTTTATTTTTAAAAGTTTTTAAAAACTTTTTCAAAAAACTCTTTCAAAAAACTTTTATAAAAAACTTTTATTTAAAAACTTTTATCCATAAAAGTTTTTGTATAAAAGTTTTTTGAAAAAGTTTTTAAAAACTTTTATTTTTAAAAGTTTTTTATAAAATTTTTTCAAAAAACTTCTCATATAAAAGTTTTTTTTTTTGGAAAAAAACATGGCAAAAAAAAGAAATACCTTGAAAAAAATCCAGTGACTGAATATTACAAATTACACGCTTATCTATAGAGCTGATAGATAAAATGCGACTGTTTGAGCCCATTTCGGTGAAAAAATTTTATTGCACCAATCGAAGGGGATAGGTCGAAAATAGATTTTGGACAAGACCAGGGGTGGCCCCGACCCCTCTAAGTGACCGATTTGGGCCCATTTTGGTGAAAAAATTTTATTGCACCAATCGATGGGGAAAGGTTGAAAATACATTTTGAACATGACCAGAGGAGTCCCCGACCCCTCTAAGTGACCGATTTGGGCCCATTTTGGTGAAAAAATTTTATTGCACCAATCGATGGGGAAAGGTCGAAAATACATTTTGGACATGACCAGGGGTGTCCCCGACCCCTCTAAGTGACCGATTTGGGCCCATTTTGGTGAAAAAATTTTATTGCACTAATCGATGGGAAAAGGTTGAAAATACATTTTGGACATGACAAGAGGAGTCCCCGACCCCTCTAAGTGACCGATTTGGGCCCATTTTGGTGAAAAATTTTTATTGCACCAATCGATGAAGAAAGGTCGAAAATAGATTCTGGACATGACTCAAGGGTGTCCCCGACCCCTCTTAATAACCGTTTTGGACGCCTTTTATAAAAAAAATTTTATTGCACTAATCTATGGGAAATTGTGGAACATACATTTTGGACATGACCAAATGTACCTCTGGCTACTCCTGTGACCGTTTATTGCCATATTTTTAAAATTTCGTTAGTGGACATTCAAATGACAAAAAATAGAGCATAACCTACTGCATCTGGCGCTGCTGTAGCTTTTGCTTTTATTTTTTGTTATTGAATATGTATGCACATTCTTATTTTCCTTATACATACATACTCACATATGTATGTGCATAATGTTTTTCTACCTATGATCACTTGCAAATTCAGATTTTACCGAACTTGCATGCGAAGGAAAATAAGAATGTGCTTACATATTCAATAACAAAACATAAAAGCAAAAGCAACAGCAGCGCTAGATGCAGTAGGTTATGCTCTATTTTTTGTCATTTGAATGTCCACTAACGAAATTTTAAAAATATGGCAATAAACGGTCACAGGAGTAGCCGGAGGTACATTTGGTCATATCCAAAATGTATGTTCCACATTTTCCCATCGATTGGTGCAATAAAAATTTTTCACCAAAATGGGCCCAAATCGGTCACTTAGAGGGGTCTGGGACATCCCTGTTCATGTCCAAAATGTGTTTTCGACCTTTCCCCATCGATTGGTGCAATAAAAATTTTTCACCAAAATGGGCCCAAATCGGTCACTTAGAGGGGTCTGGGACACCCCTGGTCATGTCCAAAATCTATTTTCGACCTTTCCCCATCGATTGGTGCAATAAAAATTTTTCACCAAAATGGGCCCAAATCGGTCACTTAAAGGGGTCTGGGACACCCCTGGTCATGTCCAAAATCTATTTTCGACCTTTCCCCATCGATTGGTGCAATACAAATTTTTCACCAAAATGGGCCAAAATGGGCCCAAATCGGTCACTTAGAGGGGTCGGGGACTCCTCTGGTCATGTCCAAAATGTATTTTCAACCTTTCCACATCGATTGGTGCAATAAAATTTTTTCACCAAAATGGGCCCAAATCGGTCACTTAGAAGGGTCGGGGACTCTTCTTGTCATGTCCAAAATGTATTTTCAACCTTTCCCCATCGATTGGTGCAATAAATTTTTTTTACAAAATTGGGCCGTAATTATACACAAGGGCTTTTTTCAAGGTATTTATTTCCCAAAAAAAAACTTTTATGTGACAGATTTTATCAAAAACTTTCATGAAAAACTTCTTGCTTAGAAGTTTTTATATAAAAGTTTTTGAAAAAACTTTTATATAAAAACTTTTATGGATAAAAGTTTTTAAAAACTTTTTCAAAAAACTTTTATAAAAAACTCTTTAAGGATAAAAGTTTTTAAAAACTTTTAAAAAAAAACTTTTATTTTTAAAAGTTTTTTTTATAAGTTTTTTAAAACTTTTATTTCAAAAAGTTTAAAGTTTTTAAAAACTTTTATCTAAATGATTTAAAAGTTTTTAGTCTAAATAAACTTAAAAAAAAACTTTTAAAAAAGTTTATTTCAGGGTCTGAACAAAACAGCAAGAAACACAAAAATTGGAGTTACGGCATTCTTGCTTAGGACGGCAGTATTAGTTGAATGTTTCATGGTACAAATTATAGGACATACTATTGGATCAATAGTATTATTACATTGAGTACGGACAGTAAGAATAACTATTCGATTAATGGTATCCCTACCTTAATCCAAAGGTACAAACCGTAAATATATTGATAGGCGTATTAAATTGGTAGTAAAAGATAAGTACCATCAAAATAACAGTTTTACAATTATTATTTTTCGTTGTAACAACTGATTGATTCAATTGTAAATTGCGTTATTATCATAGATTTTATCTTAGTGTAGTTCCGATATTTTAAGTTTTGTTTTAAAAATTTTAAAACAAAAGTAGTTTCCGGAAAATGTAACTAGGTATCCGGAATAAAGGGAATATTTGTTACCACCAAATTACTGGAATTACGCTTTAGAAGCCCTAATCACAATTCTTCCTAACTTTATTTTCTACACAATTTAATATGAATATTCTAAAAGTATGTGCGTGCAGTTCCGTGAGTAAATGAACTCATTAGTACCCATAGAAAATGACAGCAATTCAAGTTGGCTTAAGCGTGTAAATACAAGTAGCAGCAGATTTTTTACCTTATAAGCGCACTAAATAAGTACGGAAATACAAAGTCAGTCATTGAATACATAAATTATTTTTGTTGTGCAAAAGGTTTTAACCTTTCAAATTGCTTAAATAAAAAGTGTTTATTATGAAAAGCAAAAAACTAAATCACACTGTGAATTAAATAAAATCAGCTTGAGTAAAATCTCGAAGAAGAAACATCTTTAGCACAATTTTAATCTTTTGAACATGCAGCTGTCAACATTTTACCTTTTCCCATGCAACATCTTAGACTTTCGTTTTGCCAAAATGCAGCAACACCTGAGATTTTTAGCACTTTAGCAAAAAAAAAAAAAAATCATGCAGAATAAGTAGCGCTTTATTGCCACTCTCTCAATGTTGTCCGGCGTTGTTGTGGCATCAAAAGAAATGGTTGCAACCAGCAATAAATAAATAAACAACTTTAAATGGAAACTTCACTCAGGTTAGAAGTCAGTGAGTTTAGTGCTGTGGTTGCTTTAAGCTCTTTTAATAACTCAACGTAGGAAATCTGTGCAAAAAACATTTAATGCTACCAAATAAGTGAAAGATGTGAATCTCCAGAGATTAACATCAGATAGGAAGTAAAAACTTTAGATTAAGAAACGGAAAGTATTCTATAGGAAACCAGATATTATCAAAAGTGATCAAGTAAAAATTAGGGAATATCTTCTCATTGTATACGAGCTAAAGTTGTATGTTTGTTTGTTTGTTTCTTTGTACTTATTTCTGTGCCAAATATTTTTCTCGAAAACGGCTACAGCGATTTTAATAAAACTTGAAATAGTATTAGATATTAGCATACAATGAAGAATGAGCTAGGTCTGAACTTTGTAAATGCTTACCAGGAGGCGTGGCACTGCACTAAATTTTAAATTTGATTTAGTCATAACTCGCAAACCATGCAAGGTATTTAGATGAAATTTGGTGAGCGGGTACAGCTTAATAATACCTTGTAACAAACAAGAAGTGAGCGAGATCAAAGAAGTGCCACGCCCACTTTTTAGCCCTTAAAAATTTTGATTCAATATTACTCGAAAACGACTCTAACAATTTTAATGAAAATTTGGGAAATTTTACCTCTGCAAACAAGGATTAATATGTGATATTCCGTTATGTTGAAAAAACTCGTTGAAGGGCGTGGCACCGCCCACAAAAATATAAAACGGTATAAAAAGAAGACTAATGAAGAAAATATTCTGAAATTAACTGTGTGAAGCCTAATTGCTATATTGCATCTGTGTTCTGAAAGTGGGCGAAATATCGCCGTTGCGCGTGGAACCTCCCATACAAGCAAAATATGTTAAATGCTATTTCTCGCAAATGTTACAAGATATTCTAATGAAATTTGGTATGTAGGTACTTCTTATAATAACCTTGTAATAACCGAAAAGTGGGCGGTATCGAATAAGTACCACGCCTCCTTTTTAACCATTGCAAAAAATCCTCAGCAAGCGCAGAAGAGCGAATGATTTAAAAAACGTAGTTCTTAAAGGGTTTTGATCAAGCTCATATTATTAACGCCGATGAGAGGTGGATTGTGCTATTAAGCTGTTCCAACACATACTATACATACAAGTGGGCAGCGTAATATGAATGTTGATTTTCAAAATACTATTGTATATTTCAGGAACGGTAAGCCATACGAATATAACTCTTATGATTTTTTATAAAAAATTTTATGAGCTATAAAATTGTGCCCAAATATTTTTTTATTGAAGTTAGCGTTAGCGAGATATTTGCAAAAAACTGATTTTCGTAACCTTTTCAGGCCGGTCACATGCTTTGGTATCCGATTCAGCACGGCAGACTGATGGACTCGTAATACACATGTTCTAAGCTTTCGATTCCTATATTCATTTCCATTACACCTAGTTTTTCCAAAAAAAGGCCTCAGCTCTAAGTCTACTACGCGTACACCTGAATTTTATAGAACTTTTCTTTATTTCATTTTAAGGTGAATTGAAGTTCCCTTATGTACCTCATGTATTTTTTAGTGTACAGTATATATATAGGGTAAGGGAGGGAAATATGGACAACGTGGGTAATATGGATCACACGGTTATTTTCCATTCCATACATAGGATTTACCGTTATTAATGTGCAAACATTACGCCAATACCTAAAGCTTATAATAGTGCGATTTTAGCTTTCGGTGAAGTCGCATGTTGCTGTGAAGTTATTTTTTTTTTTTTAATTTTTAGTGATTAATTTTTCCTAGTCAGTAATTTTGATTATTTCACTTTAAAGACATCATGTTTTTAAATTAATCATGAATTATATAAAGTCTGTGAATACCATTTATAATTTATGAGTACAAATTAGTTCATTAATCACAAGAAATTTTTGATAAAAAACCATTTATTTCACCAATACAGCACGGGTAATATGGACCACCAAAGAAAAAAAGAAAAAAGCCTCAAAAACAAATGTATGTATATATCATCATCTTCAATTGGGGAATCTAGCTGCAGTTTCCATGACGAGTCTGATGGTCATTATTTGTAATTCGTTAACTACAAAGCAAAAGAAGATGAAAAATGCATATAATGTAACACCTTTTACTCAGAAGATCGCCGTGGCGAATTTTGGATTGGATGTGTAATCTGACGTACTTAGAGTCATGAAAAATGTGCAGGATGTGGAAGTGGCATTTTTATATGCAACTTCTGTACCAAATAAACATGTAGGGCAATATGGACTATATAGCAGTATGCAAATACATATTTTTGTATTCGTTATCTCCTCATGGCCGTGAAGAAATTCTTAATGCTCTGAACATATAAAAAAACCATCAAATTATTGTAAAACTAAAAATCGCCGAATGCTAATTTTTTCTTTGCTTAATTGAATCACTCGATCAATTATTTGGGATTCTTTTAATTGATCAGTCGGATCAATTAAGCGGGCAAACGGAACGTAAAAGTTAGCATTTTTCATCAAGTCAATTACGCGTGGTCTACTGTAGTACTTATATTTATACAAATATTCCATACAGGATACTTTTGAAACGATAATTTAATTTTAAGTGCTACGTATTAACAAGTTATTTTATTGTGTGTACTAATAAAAGCAACACAAATCCTTTTGGTTAAATGAATGTTTGTATGTATTCTCCTTTAACTCCTAGCAGGAGCACAGGGCCAAAATAAATACAATGGAAATATTGTTGGTTTTCCAAAACAACTAAGTATTGTAATGGTTGCAAATCAAATTTTGCGTTGCCCATCACTAAAATTTATTTTAGACAGTGGGAGGCATCGTTTCTTTTTTATACTCCACAAAAGTATATTATTCTTGATCAGCGTCATCATTTGAGTCTATATAGCCATGTCCTTCTGGCTGGCTGGCTGTCTGTCCGTCTGTGGAAATATTTTTAATGGGAAAATAAAGCATGATAATTCGATGAAATTTGGTAGACTGCATCCGTCAGCAGAGTTAGCTGTTGGGGTAGAAAATTTTGCGAAATCGGTCAACGGACACGCCTACCACCCATAGAAAAAAATATTCAAAACGGAACATAAAGAGCATTATTCACGATAATGCAACCAAAACACACACAAATACTTACTAAAAATATTAAGTGCAAACACTGACAAAAACAAAGTGGACTCGGACAAGATGGCGTGGAGATACTTAGGGTAAGAAATATAAGCTTTGATCAGAAACTAGTTTGATTCAAATAAGAGGGCGTGGCGCTTCCATAGACTTTAAGTTTTCAAAATGCTGTAGTCAAAGTGTTATTTGCGGTAATATACAGTGTATTACACATGCTAGGAATAGTTAGTGGAAGCTTTGAGAAAAAAATAAGTAAGTTCGGACAAGGGCAGCCACTATAAATGTAAAATTTTTAAAATACTGCAGTGTAGGGTATTTAGTTTTTGGCCGGGACAAAGGTAAATCCCTTACTAGTTTTTATTTCAAACGGTTGGAAGTCCCTGCTCTTGAGGTATGCAAGTATACATGTTCTTGGATTTTTTTTTAACTATACAAAACTTGTTTCCCATGGAAATAAGTTTTGTGATTCTATAACGGACACCCGAAGCGGCATGTATCTATGCCATTTAACAATTTGACATTGCAAACTCTTTCACTACCGCAACCTATTATCCTTTAACTGAAGAGTAGGACCGTGACCTTTAAAAATAGTCGTCCTTTCTGTAATATTAATATTTTCCGTAACGATTTCTTATAGAAATATAAATCCCTTTGCTTAAATTTCAAACACAATAAAATTTTGCTCTACGGCATTGAATCCTTCGTTGCCTCGATTTAAATTATTGCAGCTCCTTTTCAGGTCATACAGCAACTGTGTAATAAATTTGTGCAAAAGTTGTTTGCTTTGTTTGCAAGCATTTTTTTTTTTTTTGTTTCACAAAAAAAATATATTTTTTACACAC
Organism: Calliopum simillimum; assembly: GCA_951812925.1. Taxonomy (NCBI): domain Eukaryota; kingdom Metazoa; phylum Arthropoda; class Insecta; order Diptera; family Lauxaniidae; genus Calliopum; species Calliopum simillimum. The sequence continues at coordinate 58,646,454 of OX638368.1, forward strand.
AAATGCTTGGTTGTGCTGATTTAAGTTACTTGCAACAGTTTCTGCAAAATCCTTATATTTTCTATTCCTGCTTTTGGCCCAATTTATGCGCACACATATACTCTTACACGCTTATATGAATATGTGAATAGTCGCCGCATACAATGACAAATAATTTCCGTTTATTTCTTTTTTAGTTTTTGGGGTTTTTGCAAATTCAATAAATTCATAGCCCACAATTTCCACAACTTCCTTTGTTTGCATTTAGACCATCGCTAAGGCTTTGCCAAAAACTTTACCACAAACATGAAGATAATCATTAGGGGTATGTACTCGTACATGTGTATGTATGTACATTCGTATATAAGAGATAAATCTCAATGTGTTTGTTGTATCTACTAGTTTTAGAAAAACCTTTATCTGCCAATGGGAGTATGAAAATTTGCGGATATTGGAAATTTTAAGTTTCCGTTGGAATATTAAAAACATTCACCATCTCACCAGTTCCTTAATATTGAATTTCGAGCTCATAATAAAGCGGTCATTGGCTTACCAATTTTTTATTGCCAAAAGTGCGAATGCGAGTACGTGGTATATGTACCAACTTCCCTTTTCAGTTTAATAAATCACGCATGCAAAATTCCTACAACCAAAACTGCCAACAGCACAAATCATTTGCCGTTTGTGTGCGTTTTGCCTATACGTATCGTAAGTAAAAAACCTCGCAAACACATTCATCATATTCTCCAAGTCATTCATCAACGCTACAGATTTGACATATCGCTGCTGATATTTCTCCGGAACGAAAAAATAAATATTGCAAGCGGTGTTAGTGCGCTAAAGAAGCTAAAACCTTGATGGCTTTTATACATAAATTTGTGCAAATTTAAGGAAAAAGAAAAAAAAAAGAAAGAAAATTAAAAAGCTTTAAGGGTCTCATGTGTGTTTTGGCATGCCAAGGCTAAAAGGCAAGTATTTATCACTATGGTTATCCAAAATAAATTCATCAATTTGCTGAAAAAACAGTTTAAGTCCATTTAATTTATTTCAAAAATTGATAAAAACTGCTATGAGATCAACATATGAATTTTAATAAAAAAAACCTGGGAAAATTCCATTTCTTATATGTAGACCGAATAATTTCTGCATACACGGAGAAAAAATAAAGTTTGTACTACGACTAGTAAATTTTACTAGAATTTCAAGTCAATAAAGTGACAACTTTTCTATAAAATAAATTTTAACTTACTGCTGTAGTAAATTCAGGGGTCGAATCTGTATGTAAAAGGAACGTAAAAGAACAAGTAAACGGATACTAATGATGACTTGCGGCTGAAGGCGGTGCGTTATTTTAGATTACTCGTTTTTTTTTTTTTTTTTGAAATTCAAATAAAAAATAAATGACAAGTTTTTTGTTTCACAATTCAATTAATTCGATTAAAGAGAAATAAAGCAATGTTCCCCTCGTTATTATTTAAATCGTTCAGAAGCCAATGCGGTTAAGTCCAAAAAACCAAAATTGAGAAAATTTGTGTTTTCATATACATATTTTAATTTTTTAAATTCTTCTGAAATTATATTACAAAATAATACTGTTCAACGAATTTCAGACTTTTGATTTTATCTGAGTTCGGACTATGTAATTATTATTCCTTGCTATTGATATAGTAGCACTGCATTTACAAAATTTTTCCATCACGTCTCAGTTTTCAGATAAAATTACAAATCTAAAATCACGATTTACATCAGCGCAAAAAATAATTAAAAATTTTAGCCGTCAGAATTTAAAAAAAAAAGTCAAACGATGCACAGAATAGCAAGAACTTCAAATTCGGAAAAAATTTTTAGATTTTAGACATAGCTCAGGAAAATAAGACATTTTCTGCGAAAAAATTCCTAGTGGAAATTTTTCACCGGAATTGTCTTTATTTATGCATGATACACAAACTGTAAAAAGTCCATTGCAAAGTCGTGTGCGCATAAAAAGTTATTAAGGCTCAAAGGTCGCTAAAATCAGTTTTTTGCAAATATCTCGCTAATGCTAACTTTTACAGAAAAATGTTTGTCTCCAATTTTGTAGCACAGAAAATTTCCTACAAAAGTACGTTAAAAGTATTTGTGTACAACTTCTAGTTTAGGAGATCATCCAATTTAAAAAGTAGTTAACAGTTATGATATGAAATACTACCTATGAGTTCATATTAAAATATCTTACTTTTTAAACTGCAATAACTCTTCAATGAGAAGCTCTACAAACAAACTTAAAATGCCGTTTGAAAGATAATTTAATTTTCTATATACCGAACAAAATTTTTTTTTTTCGAACAGCTCATGACCTTAAAAATATTCTCGAATAACCGTTAAGGCTTCGAAATTACTGGTTTTTAAGTATATCTTCGAATTGGTAAGTACTACGATAAAAAGTAATGGGACCAAATTTGTAGAGAATTACAAGTTCTACAAAAAATAAGCGATATGTGTACACATAGAAGTAACCGTTTGGAAGATATTCCAAAAAAACCCTTAAAATGCCAAAAAACCGGTAACGCGATAACTCACTTAATTTTGGAATTTTTCGGTGATCACGGCATCATTTTATACAAAATAATATGTATTTTTAGAAAATGCAAAATCCGATTTTTGATTTTGTGATGATAAGGTCCTTTTTCTTCTGGACGGTCACATATGTTGCACCAGTGCCGTATATATCTTTTTGTAATGGAGAATATGATTAGTTATTGAATTCCACAAAGTATAAAATTTTATATGTTTTATAGACTCACACGGGGATTTATCCCCCTATTTATACGGTGACCAAGTCTGTGTGAACGAAATCGGGGACAAATCGATATTTGTGCGAAAAAAATCGGGGACATTCGGAGAAAACCGGGGACAAATTTTGGCGCAAACGATGACCGATGAGCATAAACAAGATTTTCACTTCTAAATGTAAGCCTTTCAAAGCACAAAAGTGGGTGAACTCGGACAAGAGGGCGTGGCATTTTTCATATAAGCAAAAGCTTCAAAATACTATACTGAGAGTTTTGCTGAGATAATCCAACTAAATTTCACTCAAATACTAAGAACTACAAATGCAAGCTCTGAGCTTAAACTATACGAACTCGGACAAGAGGGCGTTGCATTTCCCATATAAGCAAACGCTTCAAAATGCTATACGCTAAAAACTGTAAGTGCAAACTCTGAGCAAAAACTCGGTGAATTCGGACAAGAGGGCGTGGCACCTCCCAAATAAGCGAAGTTTTCAAAATACTGCAGTGTAGGTTATTCAATGTTTGGCCAGGCCAAAGGTTACACCCTTACTAGATTTTAATTATGGTACAATAAAATTGGAGCCGATTTTACGGTGTTCAGTTTATTAACTTTAGCTCGCACTTTGACATTTTTTTCATTAAATAAAATTCAAGCGTCTTTACTCTAAGTTGTGATTTTTCGCTGGTCCACATATTATTCATAATGTTGAAAATTCTTTCCGTGGGATCATTTGACCCTGGCAAACAAAAGCTTAACTCAACGAATTTTACAATGTTGGTAAAAGAATTTGTTAACGTATCTTACGTATAAAACTGAAAAGGTAGTGCGCAAATCATATGCAACTCAACGTATGCGAGTCTCTTTTTTACAACGAAAAGTTATTTTTTTTTACCTCAAATTAAATAGAACTGTTTCAAATTTGAAAAAAAGAATAATTTGCTTATCAAAATGGGCTATCTTTCATGAAAATTCTATAGAAAACACTTTTTTGGATTATTTTCCAAAGACTTTCAAACGTGAAAAAATCTGTTACATTTAAAAAATGACAGTTATCGTAAAGCGTTTTATAAGTTCATATATTTTTGAGCCTTCACAGTTTTTGAAGTCACATTAAACTAAATCTTAAACATAAACATTAAATCGATATAGAGCGTAGAAGGCAAAAAGGTATGGAATAATAAGTAGGTATTGCCGTATAAAGTAGTGTTATTATTCACAATAAGCATTAGCAAAACTTAATTGACTGAAAAGGAATAAATAATAAATTAAGTAATACATAATAAGGTCTTTTATTACAAAAGCATAGACAAACAGCTACAATAAATATGCAAGCATACATCATTTAAAAAATATCAACTTAATGCAAATTAATGGCCGTGTTAAAAACGAGAGACCTAAGCAAAAAGGGATTTACATACTAGTAGCCGAAAAGATATAAAAATAATAAATGTCACATATTCCAACTTTTCGTGCATTGAAAAATAAAATATTTTGGGGGCAAAATTTGCAAAAAAATGTCAACTTCACACATGACAAAAAGGAAGAGAACAGAATTAATAAAATATTTTATGATCCTTAACAGTGTAAACAGTTTTTGCCGGCTCTGTACCGAGGACTGAAACAAAACTTCAACGAACTTAACGAAGCGCGTCAAAACAATGTAAGAGAACGACAAAGATAATAAAATTCGAAAGCAACAAAGTGGAGAGAAACAATTTTCCTAACTATAGTTGCCGCACGGATAGACTTAAGAAAAACAACACTAAAATCAAATAAAACAACAAGATAATATATCATAAATTGAGTATGAAAAAAAAAAAAACGGCTTAAAAAAGAACAACCCTTTATAAAATAATAACAGACTAAATTTATGTAGATATGTGTGTGCAAGGATACATAGCACGCCATTAATCGAACAGTAAAATTGACCATTTTCAATAGTTTTTTAAGCTATGAAAATATATGATATTAAACAGATTCTTAGTGCTTTATAAAACTTTGATCTTTTGGCTGAAAATATTATTTTCCACATCTTCATTAGTTTGTGCGTTGAGCCCATACAAGCAATGGTCAAAAATAGAAGGAGTGTCGCTGAGCTGCAAAATGATCTCAAATTTCTTGTAAACTTTATAGTTTTGCTAAAAACCAGGTATTAGGACGATTTTCTTAAGCCCCATATATAACGATGATGAAAAAGTAATGTATAATATAACAAATGAAATATACGTAATAGAAATAATGTTTTTTGTGCTTTTGAGACCATTTGTGTTAATAAAAACAAAAAACGAACGAACGAAGTAGAAAAAGTTATTTGCAGTTTCTGGTTATATAGAATCCGTTCTAGTAGATTAAAAAAAAGGGCACTTATTTTTATAGGATATATCAAATTGTATATTTTCTAAAATTTTTTAATTCCATTTCGCGACCTTAGAACAGGGTTCTAACTGACATTTTTTGTGAAATTGAGTTATATATTGCTTTGTACTAAATAGACCACGCTCTTTCGATTACCGCTACTCAAATTTTTCTATCTCGTTTGGTTTCTGAGAAAATTAATGAAATTGAGATGCACAAGGTTCTATCTACACATATTCAAATTAAAATTAATTTCACAAAGTTCTAACTGTCAAATAGAACTTTGTGTTTCTGTAAGAGAGCAGGCAAATTAGTTAAAATCATGTAATTTTGTTAAACAAGCCCCGATTTCGAGCTGACATGGCTAATTTTGTTAGCAATTGAACTTAGAAAAAACCAGCACTTAAGATTTATGCAGTTTTTGAAAAAAGGTCGAAAAACTGTTTTGGAAAATTGAAGAATTCAAATCCAAAAATAGTAATTTTTAATAAACTTGCCAACACTGAATCCGAATCTGGCATCAGAGTCGCTATCTATACTAATATTATAAATGCGAAAGTAACTCTGTTTGTTACTTTTTCACGCCTAAACTGGCAAACCAATTTCGATGAAATTTGGTATGGAGATAATAAGAGACCCTAGGATGGACATAGGATAGTTTCTTACTCTAAAATGTTCCTTAAAAGAGCTGAAAAGAGGGTTGGAAGTTTGTATGGCAAATCAATAATTTCTCGAATACGTACAGTGGTTCAAACGACTAACCGGACAGAGCGCATAGCTTCTTTTGAGTGCTTAGTATAAAGAAATAGGAGATTGCAGTTAGAAAAAAATAATGCAGTTAATTTTATTTCTTATTCTAGTATTGGTCGGTACCAACAAAATAAAAAAAATGTTGTTCTAAACGCATATTATTAGCGATAATTTAGAAAAACTCACTTTTAGAGCTCAAACGTCTAACCGGACACTAAAAAATAATATTGAAATTTGGCACTTCCATAATTTGTTGAAAGTCCATTAGCATTTATAACAGCTTGCGAACGATTTTTCATGGATTTTATTAAGTTTGAGCAAACATCCGGTTGAATGTCGTGCCATTCTTTGACCAATTCTTCCTTAAGCTGAGTTATGTTACGGATAGTCCTGCTGTAGAGCTTCTTGCTCCATTCGGACCATAAATTTTATGTCACGTTGATGCCAGGTGATTGAGGAGGGGTCTACAATAGCTTGAGACAGTTTTGTATCAGCCATAATTGCGCTACATGGAAAGAATGCTTCGGGTTTTTACAATGGTTACATGCAAAATTCTCTTCAATACCATGTTTTTTAGCGTTTTGCATAACATTATCTTTCGAAATGTTAAGGTAACCAAACTCATCCATTTAACCATCGATAAACACTAAAATCGCGACACCTACAATAGAATTATAGCCCCAACGCACTACAAAACCGCCCTATGTTTCACTGTAGAACGAATAATTTTAATATTAATTTCAGTGTTTGGTTGTCGCCATACATAAGCTTTACCATTTAGAAAAATGGGAATAATTACAAGAATATGTGTTATTTAAGGTCTTATTTAACGACCAAAGAAATGTTTTTTGTGTGATTCCAATGGCAAAGCTTATGTATGGCGACAACTAAACACTGAATTTAATATTAAAATTATTCGTTCTACAGTGAAACATGGGGCGGTTTTGTAGTACGTTGGGGCTATAATTCCATTGCAGGTGTCGCGATTTTAGTGTTTATCGATGGTTAAATGGATGAGTTTGGTTACCTTAACATTTCGAAAGATAATGTTATGCAAAACGCTAAAAAACATGGTATTGAAGAGAATTTTGCATGTAACCATTGTAAAAACCCGAAGCATTCTTTCCATGTAGCGCAATTATGGCTGATACAAAACTGTCTCAAGCTATTGTAGACCCCTCCTCAATCACCTGGCATCAACGTGACATAAAATTTATGGTCCGAATGGAGCAAGAAGCTCTACAGCAGGACTATCCGTAACATAACTCAGCTTAAGGAAGAATTGGTCAAAGAATGGCACGACATTCAACCGGATGTTTGCTCAAACTTAATAAAATCCATGAAAAATCGTTCGCAAGCTGTTATAAATGCTAATGGACTTTCAACAAATTATGGAAGTGCCAAATTTCAATATTATTTTTTAGTGTCCGGTTAGACGTTTGAGCTCTAAAAGTGAGTTTTTCTAAATTATCGCTAATAATATGCGTTTAGAACAACATTTTTTTTATTTTGTTGGTACCGACCAAAACTAGAATAATAAATAAAATTAACTGCATTATTTTTTTCCAACTGCAATTTCCTATTTCTTTATACTAAGCACTCAAAAGAAGCTATGCGCTCTGTCCGGTTAGTCGTTTGAACCACTGTATATTCTCAATTCACATAGATAGCGTAGATTTTGATGATGTTTACATTTTGAAAAATAAATAAAATTTGAAAAACAAATTAACAAAAACTTATGTGTGTTTCTGTTTTAACAGCAGGGCAAGCTGCGCTAAAGCATCTTTGCATGCAATCAAGCGCATCTTTCGTGCTCCTTTCCATTTTGTATAGGCATGTCCGTTTTTAATGCGTATGAACAAGATGCGCTTCCCCTTCTTTTGCACCAGAAAAAGAAGGTGATGCGCTTCCTCTTCCTTTCCGTTGGGAAATGAAGAAGATGCGCTTCTTTTTTCGTTCCAAAAATATATGAGCTACATAAGTGAATAAAATTTTAAGATTGTTATAGAAGCAATGGCATAAGGGCAAGACCATCTAATTGCTGTTAGGGCACGCGACGCAACTCAGGGAACTTCCGAGACTATCGAACAAGGTCAAGCCAAAAAGGTGAAGTAACTCTTTAAGCAAAATTCCGACACTTCAGTATACGAGATATTGCTGCAATGGCAGGAACCTCAAATCTACTATGCAAAGACTAAAAGAGTAAAATAAGATGAAGACCTACAGGCGGGCCCGAAAGTTATTTGATGGTTTCCGGACTAAATATGACTGTTACGTAATAGATGATTAAACACAGATTAAGGCAGATTGCAATCAGCCACCCGGACATAAATTTTATACCTGCACGAAAAACAGGGAGGTACAGAACAAATTTAGAGAAAAGAAATCACAGAATTTCCCAGGTATAGTAGGTATGGTTTGGCAAGCCATATGCACATGTGGACTGAGAAGCAGTCTGTAACACAGGGTATAAAAATTTCGAAAATTGATAGTGACGTGAGTCTTAAAAAACGTCTTTTGCTATTTTGTCTGCCTGTTTTAGTAACCTCTGACCGAAGCACATTTGTTCAAAAAAGTTCGAGTCAATTAACTGCCCAGAGCTTTGACTCATGGAGAGGTATCTGACCTTCAAAATAGTATATCGATACCTTTTAGCACTATAGTCCTATTTCCATTTTTCCAATTTTTGGGGAACTAAAAAAAGAAGATTTCAAACAGTGGTTATTTAGAATTGGTCGCTATTTTAATATAACGATCTAAGTAATAATTTTGTCTTTAGTAAATTAATTTTTTACTTTAAACGTATTTTCCATAGTCTCTTATTAGTTAGAGGTTTGTTTTTTAAAATTGTGCGGACATTTTTAAATTTATCTGGTGAAATTTGGGCAAACTTTACAAGTTATTTTCATAAAATTTGGCTGAGGGGTGGTGACTGTCCTTACCTTGCAATGAAGCAAAACTGTTAGAGGTTAGAGAAGTTACACGCCCTTTTTTTTGACAATTAGAAAAATTTTATTCAACATTACTCTAAAAAGGCTCTTTCTGATAGCTAGGATTCTTATGTGCTATGTAATTATGTTCGTTAACTCGAAAAATGGCGTGACATTACAAAAAAAACTTATATATGTATATGTAAGATAAGAACTAATAAGGTAATTTTTTCTGAAATTTAATAGTGTTCACTTAAAGTAAAGTATCTCCACCATAAAATTTGGTATAATATCACAAGTGAGTGTGGCACCTCCCATACAAGTAGAACACGTTTAATGTTATATTAAGGGAAACCTTTGAGCTATAGTAGTAATAACAAGATATGATGTGGATCAGTAATTAAGAACATTTGGTCAAAACTTGAGGTGAAGAGAGGTATAAAAAATAGCTCAAACGTAGGAAAAAGTAGAAATAGCACATTTGTGCTTTTCAAAATATTAAGTATTGGATATACTATTATTTTTAATTCTCGAATATTTTGATGTCTTAGTGGTATTTTGAAGTCCCACAATTTTGCATTCGGTAAAGAAGTTGCAAAAAGAGGAGATAGGACTATAGCGCTCTAAGGTATCAATACATACTACAAAAAATTAACAAGATTTCGGACATAAGTGGAGAAACCGTACGGTACCCTCAACGAAACAACTATACGAATCTTAATCAAGCGTCTTAAGAAAAATTAAAATATTTTTTAGGAAATAAATATTTGTTAATAGTTTTTGGGTTTGTATTATGTTTATTTTTTAAACTACCCATAAATTAAAAACTAACAAAAAATGTAAAAAAATTCTTTAACGATTTTTTAATTGTGTAAAATAAATGCATCTCATGCCTCACATTTTGATATGTTTGTGAATATTACCTTTTCACTAAAATTTTTTTAATTATTTAAATATTATGAAGATTGATGCAAGTTTGGAGAAAAAATAGGCTATTGAAAGTACAAATACTACGCAGACAACGTCGCGGGTAAATGCTAGTATCTTATATGGTTTCCGAGATATCTTACCCCAAATGTTCAAAAATTATCAAAAACACCATGTTTGAGGTTGTGTAGAAGACGTCCAAAATTGTTTTACTCTTTTCTATTGAATGCAACATTTAGTACTGTTTTTTGTCTTTTAAATGAGCTACAAACTGGCCTGGTGTGATTTTTCTTTAAAAAGTTATACTCGCTTTTAGTGATACATAAAGATACGTCAATTTTTCAAAAACCCTTTTTTGACCTTTTTCCCAAAAACTGCATAAATCTTAAGTGTTGGTTTCTTCTAAGTCCAATTACTAACAAAATAAGCCATATTGGCTCAAAATCAGGGCTTGTTTAACAAAATTACACGATTTTAACTAATTTGCCTGCTCTCTTACAGAAACACAAAGTTCTATCTGAATAAAAAAAAAAATCTTACAGAAACACAAAGTTCTATCTGGCAGTTAGAACCTTGTTTATCAATTTCAAGTACCTTATCGTTTAGCAACAAAGTTCTATCGATTATTTTAAACTTAAATTCCTTATTAATTAGACAACGTAATTTAATTATTTTAGTATCAATGAAATCCTCGCGACAATCAAATGCTTGTAATATAAATAACATTGTGATTAAACTCAATTCAAAAAAGTTATGCGACACGAAATATTCAAACATAGATTTCTCGAAAGTGATGTGAGTGTAGATAGAACCCTGTTGTTCTAAGGTCGCGATTTATTTACTCAAATATTATTTATAATAAAAAACTTTACTTCGCTAAGTTTAATGAAAACATAAATTTTTGATAATTATTTGTTTAAGAGAACCCTAAACAAATTGAACAAAACATGATTTTTTTTCGAAAAATATCTGATTTTTGAAGTGTCACAGCGTGGCCAAAACTGATGCTGGAATTAGCCAAGAAGTAGCCAAAACTGATGCTGAAATTAGCCAAGAAGTAGCGTTTCGTAATGTAACGTCACGGTTGCTTGTCAACTTAGCATCGATTAGTGAAAACGGTAGGCAACGTTCGAAATGTCACCTTACAACTTATTTGTTCAAAAAATTCCATTTATAACATCCAAATTTAATTTATCTCATCTAACAACGTAGCGCGACGTTTGAAAATCCAATTTCAACAGGTCTCAACGTTGCGTACCGCTACTTTACGATTTCACTGATCGCTTACACGCTTCTGCCATTTGATAGATTTTGACAGACGTCACGTTACGAAACGCTACTCCTTGGCTAATTCCACCATGAGTCTTTCCCCTAAATATTTTGTTTTTGTTTTATTGATGCAATTACCTGTCGATTGATACCATTATTGTTGGGTTTTGAGTAACAATAAATTTTGAATTTTTGTCCATGGGCCAACGCAGTGTGGGGCCGGTTGAAAAATGCCTTGTCGATGGATCTTTTTTTTTAAAATTATTAAAAATATATAATAATAATAATAGAAAAAATTAATGATGAGGTATAATATCCAGTAGACCAAACTATGATTTGCAGTCTAAATATCAACACCTGTCAATACCGGTATGAGTCAAAGTTAGTGTTCGATTAATCGAACGCTTTCGGTGAAAAGCCCATAAGCCTCGTGAGGCTTAAATTCGCAAAAAGTTTTCCCATTTCCACCTTTCTCCCATATGTGATGATGGCATGGGTAAAAAAAAAAAAACTTCCGACGGAGAGGGGAGAACGGAAAAAAATTTAAAAAAAAAAAAAAAGTTTTTTGATTGTTTTGGAATTTTGCTAATTACACTAAAAATATACTTTACATAAAAAAATAGAATATGGGTTAGAAGAAAACAGAGTGTGTTCTATTAAGCCACGAATCGCAGATAATGCCACTTTGCTCCATGAAACATTAGCCTTTTTGATCCATTCTCCAGTCCCCTTATAATTAATTTATTACCATAAAGAAACATGTGACCATTGCTCGTATCAAATTTAAATGCAATAACATTCCCACACATCTTCTGGCGGTCATGTACTTAAGTAACGATAAATAGGCACGACACGTTAGTTGTACTCGCCATCGCTTACGTCCAAGCTACCAATCATTTATCACTTAAAAATAGACAGGCCGCAAAAAGCTGTTGCTGTTACTACTAGTGAGCTGCCTGGGCGGTCGTGGTCACAAATTGCTTGGTAATGTAAAAGGTGAAAAAATAATAAAAACACATAGTTGTCCTGCACAGGACCATTTATAAATAAAGGCTTTTTGTGATGTGATAGGTTCGTATGTAAGCATAATGGCATTAAAGCTTACATGTTAGGGCCAATTGAACGCGTTTCGACGTAATAAACTGTGGCGAAGAGAGATCGTTTCTTTTTGGTAGTTGTACTTACTTAGTTTGCTGAAAATAATAAATCATCTTCGAGGCGTCAAAACAAACAAAAGAAAAATTAATTTTAACATGAATAAATAAATTAAATTTAAGAAGAATAAGTTTGATATTTATTTTGTTATTGAGAAAAACAATATCAAGTCAACCAAAAAGTTGTGATTTTTAGCTGTTACCATTTCCGAATTTCTATGTTAATATATGGACATTTTCCATCAATTTCATATATAACTTGGAATTTGAAAGGATTTAAAGAGGGGGATAAATTCTTTACATTATGCTCAAAAGAGTTACCACACTCAGACGAGTTCTTGGTTATAAAAAAATCATTTAGTAAGTTAGGGTCAACATCAGCCTCAAATCTGTCCTTTTTGCAAACACCAAGCTGCCGAAGGGTTTTCCAAAGCTGCTTTACTGGTATGGATGTATTCAATTTAGCAGAACAATATTCTTTTTTAGCCTACTTAACAGCAGAAACTGCTGAGTTGCGAGCCTGCTTATATAACTCCATATTTTGATTAGTAGAACTTTTTTCCATTTGGTATGCAACTTGTTCCTTCTTTTAAGCTGTAACTTAAAATTTCTCTTTCATTTACAAAAATATGTTTAAAGTAAGTTTGTTCAGTCGCAAACTCAATTCGAAAAATATTTCAATGGTGTTCAGGAAGTCACTATTGGGAATTTGAAGACGAGTTGTTAAAAAGCAGACAAAGAATCGATAACATCCTTTCGAATATCGTCAGTTGATTGCGTTGGCCCTCGGCTTCTTTTAGATTTTTGCAAGAATTTAATGTTTTTTAAGTGTTCACGCCGCAGTCAAATACTCGCAAGCGACACTTTGGCTTCGACGCGACTTTCACACTATTGGGAACGCGCCCTTGCTACGGTGCTGCCAACAATAACATCTGAAATGACAAATACGTGACAAAGGACTTTTCCATTGCCACGTCATTTTATTTGTGTGATTTTTCTTCTTATTCACTTCATTTATTCTGACAGCAGCGGATCATTTCTTTTTGCTTAAAAACTATAAAAACTAAAGTAACTTAAAACTATATATAAATAAAATTAAAAACAAATTAAAATAAATGCAACATTTATAACGTTAAAAGGAAAAGGAGTTTTTTATTGAGACAAGCTGGTCGGTGTATATAAATTCTGAGACATTGTGAGACACGGTATGGCGATAATTTTCAGAGACATGAAGGTATACTTTGACGACATCGTTGAGACAAGGTAAATGTTGGTGCTGCATACGACTAAGGGTGCGTCTCCCAGTGATACACATCGACGGCGGATTTAAATCAAAGTTATGCATGCGACCAAGTGAATGTTAAGGATAACATGCGTAATAAAATGTGTATTTCGTTTCAAAGATTAACGCACAACAAAGCATAATGAATTTGGCTGAAAATCATTGCTTCGAATTTTTACAATATTCTGAAATCATTACTGCAAATTTAAAGTCATTACTGCAGAAATAGGGCATTACTACACCTTATTTCAATGCCTGATATGACCAATAGGCTATAGCAACGCCACCTCCGTTTGTATGTAGTCTACACGAAGGAAAATACGCATCATATTTTTTACTCCACTCGGGAACTCAACAAATTAAAGTAATCAACACTAAATTTCAAACATAAATTACCTTACGTATGAACTATTTCATGGGTCCGTAAAGTAGTATTTAGAAATAAAATGTAGTTAAATAATCAAATAATATTTACTCCGAATTCCCTACATTTGACTTTATGTACAGTAAATTATACTTTCAAAAAACAAAAATGTGTGACCATTTTAATTTTATAATTCTAGTTAAAATTATTTTATTGTTTTCACGCACAAAAATGAGTGTCATAATTTTCACTCCACTCAAGTGAGGTAAATATTATAAAAATATAGAATCATTTTGACTTTTATAATTTTAGTAACAATTTCTATTTGTAGACAGAGATTTATTTTATATACAAATTTTATGTCTCTTCATCATACGCGTAAGTAGTGCAGAAGCATGTGTATCTACCTATCGTACGGACGGGCCAGGGCTCGTATCCTGGTGCGGTCAGTTAATTTTTTTTTTTTTTTGAACTTTACAGTGGATGTCCGTACTAACAAATATCGTGAAAGCTCGAACTTTATATATATGTCATTTTGAAGGTACATTTGTCAAAATCAGTCAACAAAACAATTTTATCTTGTGTGCATCATTATTATTTTTCACGATGAATAACTTCGAAAATTCGAGAAAAAGACAGCATTTGCGGGAGGTTCTGTTGGGTAATTTTTTTGCAAAGAAAACTGCTGCGGAAAGTCATAGTTTGCGTGTAGAAGTTTATGGCGATGATGCTTTAGGAAAAACACAGTGTTTTGAATGGTTTAAACGCTTCAAAAGTGCCGATTTTGACATCAAAGACAAAGAACGCTCAGGACAGCCAAAAAAGTTTGAAGACGAAGAATTAGAGAAGCTACTCGATGAGGATTCGTGTCAAACACAAGACGAGCTTGCCAAATCATTGGGAGTGACTCAGCAAGCCATTTCGAAACGTTTGAAAGCCGCCAGATACATTCAGAAGCAAGGTAATTGGGTCCCCTATGAGTTGAAGCCGAGAGACGTTGAACGGCGCTTCTGTATGTCTGAAATGCTGCTTGAGCGCCATAAAAACAAATCATTTTTGCATCGGATTGTGACTGGGGATGAAAAATGGATCCATTATGGCAATCCCAAGCGGAAAAAGTCATAAGTGAAACCCGGCTAACCAGCCAAATCAACCTCGAAGCCAAATATCCAAGGCGCCAAGGTTATGCTGTGTATTTGGTGGGATCAGAAGGGACCGTTATATTATGAGTTGTTGAAATCGGGCCAGACAATCACAGGTGACCTGTACCGACCACAATTAATACGTTTGAAGCGTGCCATCATCGAAAAACGCCCGGAAAATGCGACCAGACACGAAGCAATAATTTTTCATCATGACAACGCTCAGCCGCATGTTACAAGACCCGTGAAAAACTATTTGGAAAATAGTGGATGGGAAGTTTTGCCTCACCCGCCTTATAGCCCAGACCTTGCACCATCAGACTACCATTTGTTCCGATCGATGCAGAATGCCCTATCAGGAATACGCTTCACTTAAGTTCAAGATATCGAAAATTGGATGGATTCATTTTTGGCCGCCAAGCCGGCGCAATTTTTTTGGGATGGAATTCATAAATTGCCTGAAAGATGGGGAAATGTTGTAGCTTCCAAGAAATTTTTCTCAAAATTTACGGCCATATATTGTTTCACTTGCAAAAAATACAATTGGCATTACAAATTATTTATTATTTTGTACGTTCTTTAATCCAATTTACATAAGTCGAAATGCGCGTGTAAACATCGGGATAATCGCTGGCACAACGTAAAGTTCCATATGAAACGATGCCAACTTGACGAAAGTTGTTGCCGTCTTTCATAACAAGAGGGCCACCAGAATCACCCTATTAAAAGATTTGCTTTAATTTTTATTTTTTTTAGAAAATTGATAAGTTCAACTTACACCACAGGACCCTTTGGCTCTCACTCTTGCACACAGTTCTGCGTCCGTGAGACCTTTCATAGTTTTCTTACATTCTTCATTAGTGATAGTTCTGTACGACAATAATTGTAGCCTCATTGGATAGCTATCTCCATCCTCTGATAATGCACCCCAGCCAGAAAGCATCAATTTAACGCCTCCTCCTATTTTCTGTGTGCTGCTGGCATCAATTTTATCAACTTTAATACCGTCTAGCTTAAAGGGAGGATCAACATATACAATTGCAATGTCGTTGCTCACAAATTCCTTATAGTCCTTATGAAACTCAAAGGATTCCACTTGTGAACGTTGTCCGCGGGTGTCATTAAGATCATGTAATCCAGCAACTACGTGAAGAATTTTTGGGTTGTGACGATAAACACAATGTGCTGCTGTTAAAACGCTTCTTGGCGATATAATCGATCCACCGCAAAAATGCTCTAAATCACCATTTCTCCTTATTAATTGCATAGAGACTTGATATGGTAAATATTCATTATCATTTAAGCTAATTCCGCCGACAATACGAAAATCTGCATTAACTAAAGAAAAAACATCAACAAATATATCGTCCTTATGCAAGTGAAAAACACTAAGCCAGTTTTTTCTAGTTTTGAGTATTTGGTATTTCTGGTCCAAAATATAGTCTTTAGTTTGATAAGACCCATTTAGCCATACCTCTGTTAAAATTGGTTATTTTCATCATAAAAGCAAAAGCAAAACAACGATTTCGGTACAAAAAAACAAAATTATATTTTGGATCAGAATACGAGAATTCGCCAATTTACAAGAATGTAAAATTTTTGCAAATTTTTTTCTTAAATAAACAAATAATATTTCTTATCTACAGGACTAAAAAAGTTTGGTCACGATCGGTGGTGCTGTTCAAAACTCACAAGTCAAAAATTAATATTTTGGGTTTTTGAACTAAACGCTAGCTGCTAATGGGCGATTCTACAAAAGAGTCGTAACTTTGACTAGAAAGGCCGCAAATAGTTAAAATATAGTGAAGTTGTCATAACAATAATAGCCGTGTTTCTTTTGACGCGTATATACAATTGGGGATATTTTTAAATTGCGATAACTCATGAACAGTGAGTCGCACAATAAAAACTCTTAGGAACTTTACTATGGAGAATCACGTTCTCTACAAAATCTTTTCGTTTTATATTTTAAAAAAGTTATTCTACAAAAACTGGTTAAGCGCCGATAAACGGCAAAAAATCACTTTTTTTTAATTCCTTCTAAATAAATATTTTTTTTTTTACAAAAGATTAAAATTATTAGTAGAGCATGTGATTCTCCCTGAAAAAGACACTTGGACTTTTTATCGAACGACTCACCGTTCATAAGTTATCGCAATTTGAAAATTACCACAATTGTATATACGCGAAAAAAAAACACGGCTAATGATAAATTACAAAGAAATTATAATTTGATTTTACCAGTGATTTTACATAGTGAACTTCAAAATATCAACGGTAATGGCGTGACACGGCAAAGGATTTTTGTACATTAATAAGAGTAAAAGCTTCAAAATATAATTTTAGTTTATTTCCGCCTTAATTGGTGGTTATATGTCTGAAAGACCCTGTTTTAAAGTAGAATAAATGTTTAGGTCATAATGAGAAGAGAAATTTTTACCAAGGTAAAGGCATGCCTGTTTGTACAATAATAATTTTCGAAATGTTTTGTGGTGAAGGCTAACATAAAAACTGAATAACCAATTTTGCACGATGAAAACATTTAATACAAATATGTAAATATGTTTTTTTAATGTTTTTTCGATTTTCATATTTTGAAGAGATGATTAAAATTGCTTACTATATTTAAAAAGAATTCGTGGAAAAAAATTTGCAAATTCATTGCAAAATAAAGAAAAAATCAACAAAAACAAATAATACTCGATTTTTGAAGTGTCAAGAAAGTCTTTTTACAAATAAAAAGAAATGTTTTTCTATTAAATTTTTAGTATCTCCCTTGTTTACAGCCATCTTAGAGTGACCACCAGACGTTTTTACATAGGTTTACAGGTTGTAATTATTTTCAGTTCCTGACAAACCCGAATTGTCAAGTTTTTTAATGTGAAATGGTTAGATATTCTTTCGAGTTCATGGTTGTGTCTTTGAAGGATAAGTTTCTACTTCTCTGCCATCTCCAAGTCATAATACTAAATTTTTTAATTTCAACAGTCGGAAAAAAGTTGTGATGTTAAAATTTAAAAATTTAGTATTATGACTTGGAGGTGGCAGAGGAGTAGGAACTTATCTTTTATAGGCACAACCATGAAGTGGAAAGAATATGTAACCATTTTGCATTAAAAAACTTGACAATTCGGGTTTATCAGGAACTGAAAACCCTATTTCAAATTCTATCAGCGTAATGATCGAAAGCATAAGCGACTATGGTCCGAATGCGGCTTCAGTTTAACTGTGACAAAGTGATGGATGCATTAGTCCAAAGTCGGGACTAAAATCATATCGAAAATTTGTGGGTTTATTTAAAGAAAAAGGTCGCTGAAAGACAACCAAATACCGAACTTCGTTCGAAAATACAATATTGGCAAAGACCGAGTAATTGCAACCTGGAAAAATTTGTTTCTTCTATGTTAAAACGTCTGCAATGTGTGGTAGATGCTTATGGTAGTCACTCAAAGATGGCTGTAAACAAGGGAGATACTAAAAATTTCATAGAAAAACATTTCTTTTTATTTGTAAAAAGACTTTCTTGACACTTCAAAAATCGAGTATTATTTGTTTTTGTTGATTTTTTCTTTATTTTGCATTTAATTTGCAAATTTTTTTTTCACGAATCCTTTTTAAATATAGTAAGCAACTACTATTCATGAAAAAAAGTTTGGCAAAAATGTAAGCACGTTTTTTTTGCTTAATAAGTTGAAAATATGAATTTATTTTCAATGTAAAAAGACATTCTTGACATACTGTATAACGGATCCTTAAGGAATAATAAAAGTTTTTAAGATCTTCTTTGCTGCTTCTAATATAAGGGAACAAGACGGCATCTTCCTCATTTTCTTTAAGTAAAGGAGTATTATGCGCATTTTCTTCCTTTACTTTTTGGTAGCGCTGGCAGTTTGCCCTGCTAGGTAATTTAATTGAAATATGTTTTTATTTGAATACAAATTTCAATGACAGAATTTATTTTTTTGATTTTTAAAAGGAAAAATTAAATACAGGAAACTTATAAAGTATAAACTTTTTAAAAACAAGTGTTGAGAGTGTAAAGCATTTTGTATGCTGAAGCACTACAAACCTATAACTTATTTGCACAATTTTTGAGTCAATCGCTGGAAATTTTATTTTTTACACTTAGAACAAATATCTTAAAGTGGACCTTTTGAAATTTAAGTGAATATAATTTTATCAGACCGTGTCACCATGCGCTAAAATTTAATCAGATATGACTTTTGTAATCTTTTTTTAAGAAGTTGAACATGTATTAATTTATTTTCATAAACATTTACTTACTTTTATCCAAATGAGGGAGCATCGCCAAAAAGATGAATATAAATTTATAAATAAGTTCCATTTTGTTAAGATGTTTCCACGGTTATGATTCAAAATTCAATACTACCTTTTCTATATTTTTGTATTAAAATTGCTTAACCCTTCGAAGCATCAGACATTGGAAACATTTGTTTTATATATAAATTTTCTTTTAGCAAGTTCTTTCCTTAAACGTTAGCTGAATTGTATGCAATTTTAATAAACATATATGTAATATTATATAGATCGGGTGTTGTGGAAATATCTTTTCCAAAAACTGCTAAAGGTTGAAACATTTTTAATTAATTATAGTCCAATTGGTGCCATCTGAAAGGTAATAAAAGTTAAAATTTTTATAAAAATTGTATATACAACAAAATTTGATCACTTTAACATATTGAATTCGGTACTAAACATTTCTATAAAATTCTTATCCGCTTAATTATAATTTGACTTCCGAATCAGACAAATATACATACATATATATGAGGAATAAATTTTCAAAAAGGCTTATTTCAAAACGAAATAAAAATTGGTCTCTGTTTTTACGAGAAGATTACTTAATGGTATAAAATTTATGGAATTAAGATAAGAAAATAATAACGTTCAAACAGCCTATTATTATGACACATAATGTGTATGACATTACTTTTGCATTCATTGTGGAAATAAGCCCTTTTCAAAAAAAACTCCTCATATGTGTATTGGTTTTATATATAAATGTGTATAGTGGCCACTAATAACTAAAGGCTTAAACCGAACCCGGACCGAAACTCACTTTGATCCCTCATTCCGAATTTTCTATAATCTTTTTCATAAAACTTTAACTGATTTGCTTTTCAGACTGAATCATTATTTTCCGAGAAACCATTTATTGAAGTAAAGGTATCTCAGTTCCATAAAAATTTTTGTTAAGTCCGTCATAAATATTTGCGATACATTTATTTCAATAGAAGATATCGTCGGCTCAGAGATATAACTAACTAAGTGCTTAACAATTCCACTGCGTAAGTTTTACTTCTTGACCGACGATATCTCAAAAAGTTATGATCCAATTAAAAAAGTTGAAATGTAGGGTTTAACGAGAAAGATTAATGCTATATTCCCAAAAAGCGTTTTCTACATACACTTAACCCGTTCGGTTTCGGGTCGCTGAACACGATACAAGTGTCAAAATTAAATTTTGACAGCTGATTTCAAATCAAAACACCGAGAAATGGAGGTTGAACCGGTAGCTTGTGTCGACACGTGTAGCCGTTGACAGCTGTCAAAATTTAATTTTGACACTTGTATCGTGTTCAGCCACCCGAAAACAATAAGATACACATTTGATGGCGAAAAATATTTCAGGCAACGTGATTCCCAGCAAGTTAAAACAAGAAGTATATAAAATCTATGTTAATTTTCATTTAAATTTGAATGTCTTCGTGGCACAGGTTAATTCGTTTAAAAAAACCTGTCCTTTGGGGGATCTCATTTTTTTCTCAAAGTCTTTCGATTCTGGGGGAGCGCGACATAAAATTTTGACTTTTCCCAAATAAGAGACACCCTAGTGACCATGAGTGAACATCGATATTCAATAACGTGTTTTGCAAAAAAATATCACTACATACTTTTGCTATATTTTTTTTAAACAAATAGTTTTATTTGATAAGTCACCTTTCCGATTGGACGCCTACTTTTCGAGATATGTAGGGGAAGAGTATCGGGTATGGGCACCGTTTTGTTTTCGGCTCATAACTTTTTACCAATGTATATTATGCAGACATATAAGTATCAAAGGAAAGCTAGAGACTTTAACTAACTACTGGTGAAGAAAGTAAATTGATTTCATCAGTTGGAAAAATTATATCAAAAAAATAGTGAAGTAAACATTTTTGACAAAAAAAACAAATTTTGGTTCGGTTGTGCGCACCTTTAGAAAATCTGCTAAAAATGGGAAAATATGAAGTTGGTGACATTGCTCTTTTGTACCAATCCATGCCCGCCATCTGCTCCTCGGCCCACTTGTCAGGAAACTCAATACCGAGATTTTTGCAAAGTGTATGCTACCTTACCACCCACACTTAATGAAAATAACTTTTTTTCTGCGATATCTTTCCATTGGTTCTTTCCATTCCAGTAAAAAAGCATATTATTTAAATTAGTAATGTTTTCATCCACGACGATATTTCAGTAAAACGCACGTTTTAAATAAAAAAAGAGGGGTCCCCACACTCGACTATGATAGTTTTTTAAAAAGCAATGAGCAAATTGTGTTGTGTGAACAAATTGGTTGCATTTGGTTTTGAATCACAAAATATAATAAATTTACAGAATAGATTGCATTCAGGTTTTCGATTGATTCACTTCGATTTATTGCACTTGGAAAATGATTGATGTACGGCGGATGACCCATCAATTCGACGTTTTGGCCGGTCAAAAAGGCGCTGGCTTGAGCCGATGTGTGAGAGCTCGCATTGTCATGGTGAACAATGATTCGTCGTCTCTTGTTCGTTTTTCGAATTTCTCCGAAGACTTCAGGCAAACAAATTGTGGTGTACCACTCAGAATTGACCGTCCTACGTTGCTCAAGAGGAATAGTTGCCACATGACCAGTATTGCCGAAGAAACAGGCGACCATTTGCTTCGAAGTGCTTCTTCCAAGAACAACTTTCGTTGGATTTGGCTCGTCTTCGGAGACCCACACGGTCGATTGCTGTTTTGTTTCGGGCTCATACGCATAGATCCATGATTTGTCACCTGTGATGATCTTATAAACGTCTTTTGAAGCGCCGCGATCGTATTTTTTCAACATTTCTTTGCATCAATCGACACGAGCCTTTTTTTGAGCGATTGTCAAATTGTGCGGGATCCAACGAGAACAAACCTTTTTTACGGCCAGGTGTTCCTGCAATATCGAATGTATGTTGGTGGGAGAAATGCCCAAGGATTCCTCTATCCCACGGTATGTCACATGACGATCTTGCATTATCAGTTCACGCACGGTATCAATATTCTCTGACACAACGGCCGTTTTTGGACGACCTTCACTTAGTGTTGCCTAGGCCAGAAATATATCGAGCAGCCCACGTATTCAAAAATTTTTTTTATTCTCAGCACAAAGCAAATGCGTCTGTTTGCTGTATATGCACAAAAACATCGTGCTGTCATAACACGCGGTTAACATTTGTCAGAACAGCCGCATTTGTTTTCTGTCGAAAGTTACGGGGGGGTGCCTATACCCGAACCACGCCCGCTGTTGGCACTCTTCCCCTATATATACCTTTAAAGTAATAGCTTAAAATATTTATGTGTTTTTTGGCATGAATCGGTTTTTCGCTACAAATATTATATTATTTTAGTATGGGGATCGAGATGCGTTTACTTTAAAGGGTGACAACTCGGAAACTTAGCGTCTATTTGGAATAGATTGATAAGGAAGCTATTCGATACCATTAAAAAAAAATGGAATTACGGTTTTTCCTGAAACAGCGCTTTCTGATACTTCAGGTAAGGATATCTGAAAATTCTGCAGGTATGTGAGCAATTCTGACATCGAATTTGGATTCAGCGTCAAAAAGTACGTAAGGGTACATATGCAGAAAATATAGCTTAAATCCCTTAAGGATAAAGAGATTTCAATGAAATATATTACAGTGAAACTTAGATAACTATGCTCTCCAAGGGACCAAAATTTTTGTCTTAATTAATGGGGATCCCATTTACACAGTTTTGAAGAAACGCAAAATAAGTTTGTAAATGACCATTCACAGCGTACTTAAGTCAATAATTCCATGAATTTAAAAAAAAAAAAATAATTCACAGCCTATCTAGACCCGTAAAACGTGCATATACAATTTCAAAATAACAAATTATACGACATAAATTCCAACTTAAAGAGGTTATTTCTAAACGGCCTCAGTTATAGAGGCGAAAATGCACAAAACTTCAAAAAACATATCCCAGATATATGTAGAGGTTTGTTAATCCCAGTAATAGAGGTATTTTGATGCATAAGTGCTGGGATCTTAAAGTGAGTCTCACTAATAGAGTTTTCCCATTTATCCAAGAACCGTTAAATTTAAGAAAATATTGGATTTTATTAGCAGGTGTTAACCATTTCAAAACGATCAAGATTTTTTGATGGCACCCGATTTGGCTATAAATTGGCATAAGCAATAGTAGCATAGTGAAAAAAATTACTGGCAAATATTTTTTCATAGTTTACACATAGTTTATATAGTTTACACTGAAAAAAAAAAAAATTTTAAATTGAGTTACCCAAAATACGTAATTTTTGATATTTTTTATCTTGTAAAAAAAGCTACAGGTGTAACCAGTCCTCTAAAAATTGGATTGGACATGCCAGTGGTTCTCCAGAAAAACAATAAAATGTGGCTTCTACTGCAATTTTTCAATACAATTTTTTTGATTTTGAAATTTTTTAACTACACGATAATTTGAATTTGAAAATTTTATTTAATAAGAATTTTCAATCAAAAAAATTACTGCAATATTGTGGAAGATACAACATTTTATTGTTTTTCTGGAGAAGCACTGGCAGGCCCACTCTAATTTTTGGAGGATTGGTAAGTTACACCTGTAGCTTGTTTTACAGGAAAAATAAAAAATATCAAAATTGACGTATTTTGGGAAACTCAATTTAAAATTTTTTTTCAGTGCAACCTATATAAAAAAGAAAAACATTATTTTTGCTAGTTTTTATTTTAAAGCCTGTTTCAAGATATCATAACATTGTATAAATGCAACTAAAGCTTTCTCAAAGAAAGGTAACCTACAAATTTTAAAGTCCCATATCTCCGCCATTTTTTTAAATTTGAAAAAATATTTGGTAGTAATTTAATTATGTTAATTATGTAAATTATGTGGTAGTAATTTTCCATTATGATACTATTGCTTATGCCAATTTATAGTCAAATCGGATTCCATTAACAAATTTCTTGATCGTTTTGACATGGTTTACACCAGCAATTCTATAACTACACCGTCGAATTATTATAACTTATGTACTTACCTTTCAAGTGGCGTCAATTTTAATTATCCATGCAGTAATTTTCACCCTATAGCATTTTTCGGACAAGTTATATCCACTATTTCCGACACATATTGCTCAATACATACTCTTGAACGACAGTCGCACATATCTGTGGACTTTTGACATAACAACCTTACTCGAGATAAGACAATTTTCCAGGATTTCAGTCGTATCTATTTATAAGATTTAAATACGCTTCTATTGGTGTACTAGTCATATCTGTATGATGTTTAGTTCCAGAGATATAATCCCATAATCTACGCAAGATTTGAATTTGCCACCATGTGTTGCCAACCAAAAGAAGAAAAGAATTTGACAGCTGACATTTCAAAATTAGTCAAAATGCATTGAAAGGAGAGATTTATCAATAAAGTTCAGTCACAATATTGAGAAGCAGTGAGTCATTTTTTTACCTCTTCTGAAAAGTTGCCAATTTCATGTTATATTGTTTTGTCAAAATACCACAGATTTGTATATGTATATAAACAACAGCCAACTGTGCAAAAATCGCTTCTACATAATCACTTTAATTTCGATAAATTCGGCCATAATATTGCACATACTAAGTGCATTGTGTTGAGATTTCTTTAAAAAATTTGAGAATTTCGAAAACCATTATACGCGATGCAAAATGGCATAAGCCATAGAAATAACCATAACATACACGTATATACATTCGTAAGCTGCCCTGTTACAAGTAAATCTCATCATTTCAGAATAAATAGATACATCAGAACCAATCTTGATAAAAATAATTTTTCTCTCTTATGGTAAATTGGCTTAAAAGAAAAAACATCACAAAATGGAAAATGACTTCTATTTTCTTTTCGAAATTATGTAAACGATTTTTTCTCAAGCAGCAAAAGCACTACATAAGATATAGATAAGATCGCTTCATATAAGCCGAACACCCTTTCTTGAACTAATCCCTTTAGCTAATGCTAAAAATAACTTATAATGCCAAAAAAAATTATTACATACGGAACATTAATACACGGTGCTCTTAAACAGTCGATAGGTTTTTTGGCTATGTGGAGAAAATCTGTGAATGGGGTTTCATTTGTATTAGTTAAGTTAGTTTAGTGGTCTGAAAAATGCAAACCCCGAAATCGTAGCTGATCATCCCCGCGAAATATCGCAAAAATACATATCCCATATAAAAAAAAAAAAAAAAATTGGAAAAAAAAACGCAACAAACAAATATAAAAATAGTTATATGTAATGTATTTTGCAATGCTGAATCCAAATCCGGCCTTAAAATTGCTATATCTCATACGGTTTTTGAGATATCTTAGCCTAAACAAGGAAAAAATACCGTTTTTGCTATATTTTTAAGCTATATAACTAGAATAAAGAACATTCATACGCAAAATTCGATACACTATCTCAAAGATCCAATCTTTTTCTTTAAAGTCACATTTAAATTATATCAATATCTTAATTTTTCTCCGAAATATCGTAGACTGAAATAATGACAAAACACGTTTTTGCACTTTTTTAACTTTTTAGGTTAGGATATCTCCGAGAAAAATAAAGCTATCGACATTATTTGAATTAGGTTTAGAAGATTGATTAGAGCTTTCCATTTCTGCATCAGAATTTATGGATATACGTCCTGTTACATAGCTCCAAAACACAGCAATAAAATATATTATCAGCTTTTTTTCCTTGTCTAGGGTAAGATATCTCAAAAACCGTATGAGATACAGCAGTTCTAAGGCCGGATTTGGATTCAACAATGCAAAATACATTAAAAATAACTATTTTTATATTTGATAATTTTATATTGAACTAATTAAACAGTCATTTTTGCAATTTTTCAACAACAGACGAAAGCAAGTGTTAACATGGAAATTGATTACATATGTTTCGGCTACTTCCACATACATATTTATATATTTTCATATATAAACATGTATATAGCCTCATCAGATCAGTTTTAGTTAAATCTTGCCAGAAACCGTACTCGAACCCGTGACTCCGGTTTTCTAATGAAAGAGAACGCGGTGCTTAAGCGATTGTGCTATAGGCCACGAGTAAACTCTCTGAGCAGGATCGCCATTATGCATAACTCATAAGGCTCACTAGCGCCGTCTGTTGTGAAAAATTGCCAAATTGTTAGTTGGTAACACACTCTGGTTTTGAGACATGCTACGCTAGCTACAATTAAAACCTACAAGGGCGGATTTGTTTTCCACATACAATGCAGGCTCTCGAAATTACGAGAATTTTAATGATAGATAGGCAGGTTCCCCTAGATAAATTATGAAGTTAGTTTATTGACTGTTTTTTATTGCTTGTATAGTACTAATGAAAGTACCAACGCGCTTTTTCTAAATTGAAGTATGATAATTTTATATTGAACTAATTAAACAGTCATTTTTGCAATTTTTCAACAACAGACGAAAGCAAGTGTTAACATGGCAATTGATTACATATGTTTCGGCTACTTCCACATACATATTTATATATTTTCATATATAAACATGTATATAGCCTCATCAGATCAGTTTTAGTTAAATCTTGCCAGAAACCGTACTCGAACCCGTGACTCCGGTTTTCTAATGAAAGAGAACGCGGTGCTTAAGCGATTGTGCTATAGGCCACGAGTAAACTCTCTGAGCAGGATCGCCATTATGCATAACTCATAAGGCTCACTAGCGCCGTCTGTTGTGATAATTGTAGCTAGCGTAGCATGTCTCAAAACCAGAGTGTGTTACCAACTAACAATTTGGCAATTTTTCACAACAGACGGCGCTAGTGAGCCTTATGAGTTATGCATAATGGCGATCCTGCTCAGAGAGTTTACTCGTGGCCTATAGCACAATCGCTTAAGCACCGCGTTCTCTTTCATTAGAAAACCGGAGTCACGGGTTCGAGTACGGTTTCTGGCAAGATTTAACTAAAACTGATCTGATGAGGCTATATACATGTTTATATATGAAAATATATAAATATGTATGTGGAAGTAGCCGAAACATATGTAATCAATTTCCATGTTAACACTTGCTTTCGTCTGTTGTTGAAAAATTGCAAAAATGACTGTTTAATTAGTTCAATATAAAATTATCATACTTCAATTTAGAACTAGTAAGGGTGTAAATTTTGGCCTGGCCAAAAAAGAAATACCCTACACTGCAGTATTTTGAAAAGTTTGCTTATATGGGAGGTGCCACGGCCTCTTGTCCGAGTACACCCAGTTTTTGTTCAGAGCTTGCATTTATAGTTTTTAGTGTCAGAGTGAAATTTAGTTGGATTATCTCAAAAAACTCTTTCAGTATAGCATTTTGAATCTTTTGCTTATATGGGAGGTGCCACGCTCCCTTGTCTGATTTCACCCAATTTTTGCTGAGAGCTTTCATTTATAATTCTTAGTGTCTGAGTCAAATTTGGTTCGAATATCTCAAAAAACGCTTTCAGTACAGCGTTTTGAAGCTTTTCCTTATATGGGAGGTGCCACGCCCTCTTTTCCGAATTCGCTCAAATTTTTATCAGAGCTTGCGCTTACAATTCGTAGTACTTATATGTATTGTGGTTGCATTGTCGTGAAAAATACTCCTAAAATTGCATTTTGAATATAATTTTTGTATGGGCGGTAGGCGTGTCCGTTGACCGATTTTGCTCATTTTCAATCCCCCGAGCTAACTTTGACGACGGAGGCAGTGTACCAAATTTCATTGAATTATCTTGCTCAGTTTTCCCAAAAAGTGTATTTCAACACACAGCCAGCCAGCCACCCAGCCAGCCAGCCACCCAGCCAGCCAGCCAGCCAGCCAGACAGACGGACATGGTTATATCGACTCAGGAGGTGACGCTGATCAAGAATATATATACTTTTCTATACCTGCCACGCCTCCTTCTCTGCGTTACAAACGGAAGGACAAAGTGAATATACCCTGGGTGTAGGGTATAAAAAGCGCGTTGGTACTTTCATTAGTACTATACAAGCAATAAAAAACAGTCAATAAACTAACTTCATATTTTTATATTTGTTTGTTGCGTTTTTTTTTTTTCGATTTTTTTTTTTTATATGGGATATGTATTTTTGCGATATTTCGCGGGGATGATCAGCTCCGATTTCGGGGTTTGCATTTTTCAGACCACTAAACTAATACAAATGAAACCTCATTCACAGATTTTCTCCACATAGCCAAAAAACCTATCGACTGTTTAAGAGCACCGTGAATAGGAGACTCTAGAGAAATTCTTTAATTTTAATAAAAATGTAATGGGAATTGGACAAAAATATTTAAATGATATTACGTACAAAAATGGTACTTATTTAATTCCTAATACGCAACTCAAGCTATAAGAAAATGGTGTTCACACCATATCGTCGGGTTAAAACTACAATCAGACATCTACATATATTGATGTTTTGAGATAAGTGTACAGAAACATGAAAAAAAAACGGCTATATGCCCTAGTATAGTCGATTTTTTGAAATGTAGTCGCCATTCAATTTTACATAAAGACCAACTAGTAAGGGTGTAACTTTTGGCGTGGCCAAAAAATAAATACCCTACACTGCAGCTTTTTGAAAATTTTGCTTATATGGGAGGTGCCACGCCCTCTCGTCCGAGTTCACCCAGTTTTTGTTCAGAGCTTGCATTTATAGTTTTTAGTGTCTGAGTTCAATTTGGTTGGATGATTTAAAAAAACATTTCAGTATAGCGTTTTGAAGCTTTTGCTTATATGAAGGTGCCACGACCTCTTGTCTGAGTTCGTTTAGTTTTAGATTAGAGCGTGCATTTATCCCTTGTCCGATTTAACTCAATTTTTGTCGAAAGAAGTCAGACAGACGGACATGGCTATATCGACTCAGGAGGTATATATATATTTTTCTATAGGGTATAAAAAGCAGAAAACTGCAAATTCCAATGCAAAAAACGAATTTCAAAATACTTAAAACGCTTTATTCCCTAACATGAAAAATGTAGATGTCTAGTTGTAGTTTTAACCCGACGATATTATATCGTCACTCTTCTTCCAGATTCACGAATGTGAATTTAAATGAATTTGAGAAATTGCTATTTGAAATTTTTTTAAACATTTAAATTATATGTAAAATTTGCATTTTCGTGTTATAAACAATTTTTACCGATTGGCATCTCATCATTATTTATTTGTCATAACGTTACTAAAATGAGTGCAGAATCGGAAAAAATTGTTTACATTTATTTTACTTTATTTCTTCGAAAATCAATAAGCGGAAGCTAAGGCTCACAGAAAAATTTGTGCACATTCTGGAAAAGGTTTGTACTTTATCGGAAAGGACTGTTGAAAAATGGTATGATCGCTTCCGCTCTGATAATTTTCATATACAAGTCGCAACTGAATCCGGTCAACCATGTACCGAAAAAGTGGACGAAATTCTTGAAAAGATGGAGGAAGACCAACACATAAGCAGTCGTAACAAAATCTGAATGAAAAAAATCTTACTGACCGCATTTCAATACGTGAATCTCTTCAGAAACTTAATGATCTCGAACCATTTTTGCACAGATTGGTAACTGGTGACAAAAAATGGATAATGTATGATAATAATGTGGGAGAAAAGTCATAGTCAAGACGTGGTGAGCCTGCCCAAGCCATCGCGAAGCCGAAACTGAAGCCAAGAAAGGTGGGATTGTAAGGGTCCTGTGTACTATGATCTGCTTCCGCGCGGCCTAACGATTAATTCGGAATTGTACTGTCCACAGTTAACAAGATTAAATGAAGCACTCAAGGAAAAACTTTCGAAATTAATCAAGAGAAAAGGCCTCGTCTTTTATCACGACAGCGCTAGACTACGGACATACTCGTACATACTTCTTTGGTGACCCACCAAAAACCGCATCCACCATACAGCCTAGAACTTGCACCTTCGGATTACTATTTGTTTCACTCGTTGCAGAATTATATTGTTGCAGTAAAATTTAATTCCCTAGAGGATTGTAAAAAGGTCCGAGTTTTTCGAGCAGAAACCACAGGAATTCTGTAAGGAAAAAATTATGGTTTTGCGCGAAAGATGGTGGAGGTGGTCAATAACAACGGAAAATATTTGAATCAATAAAGTTATTTTGATGTATGAAATTGGTTAAACTTAGCTCACGTTTTGAACTTTCTTATATTTCAGGAATTTATGTCGTTGAAGCCAAGTGAAGTATCTGTTTTGTTTTCATTTTTTGGTACGGAAATCTACCTTCAAACAATGGACTGCACCATCAAGGTAACCCAGCCTTCCGAATGCATTGTAGACACTATCGCCGGAACAAGACATACTATGTATGTGAATCGGAAAAAAGTTTAAGAGAATTGATAGATTGTCATTATGCATGAGCATATCTCTGAAGATGCTTCCAATGTTAAGCAAATTACTTACATTCACGGTCAAAAAAAAAAAGCCGACAAGGATTTTTAGCTAAAATAGTTGGTTCTCCGCCTTTTTTTATGATTGTTAATATGTAGTATGCCTAATAACCAAAAAATTTTGTCAAATAGTACATTTACTTCATATCTGTTGGCATTAAAACAACGATATTTAAAAAAAGGGTTTTGACCGAAAACTAAAAAATAGATATGATTGCATAAATCAAGTTTTGTAGATATATCGCGTAAAATTTGATATGGTGAGTCTTCCGTATGACAGTTTTGAAAATTTTTTTGAAAACAGAGAGTTTATTACGTCACACTAGTGGCCGTTCAAGAAAAACACCTGAAAGTGAAGACATAGGCGTTGTCAAAATAGCACTGCGCGATCGGTTTAAAACTGGTCTCAAAATTGCTACAGAGGTATGTGATAACCAAAATATGGAATAAGCGCCTTAACTGCACAGCGCCGCTTAAGAGAAAATAACTTTGTTGGCTCGTAGACCTGCCAAAAAACCGATTCTCACACACAAAATGCGGTCTTTCTTATTAAACTGGTGTAAAGAAAAAAAGAATTGGGTGTAAAACGATTGGGCTGATGTCATTTTGTATGATGAAAGTAAAACAAATCTCATCAGTTCCGATTTGGGATGTACGGTACGCCGCAGAAAAAATTTAAAATATAGTTTTCAATGTGTACAAAGCACTCCATATATGGTGGTCTGCGGGGCAATAACAAGCCAATGGGTTGGAGAGATTTCTCTCCTGAAATGTTACATTGACTCCGCAGTTTTTATTGACATCATTAAAATCGGCGTTATACACAGCATCGACCGACTAAGCAAGCACTTAGCAAAAGTCATATTTCAAGATGATTCTGCACCTTGTCATCATTAGAAATCGCTAGATGTCCCACTTACCATTATGTTTTGCTTTATTGTTTCGCTAAATTAACAATAACGAGCTATTTATTTTCGCGTTGGCAAATAAATATAATACTCTAATGGTAAATATTGATTTACACAACAATTTTAAAATATCTTACAAAATCAAAATCGGTTTTTTTTTTTTGGACCGTGAGTGTAGTTAATTTATTTTTTGGGTGTATAAACAAAACTTATTTCTTCGGAGGTAAGTTCAGAAAACGATATTTAACTTATTCGAACCGCCAACATAAATATATCATGCATATAGAAGAGTTCTTATTTTTCTATGTTCACTTATTTATTTAGCTCTAAGTCACTGTTTAGCTTTACAATCTCTGGAATAACTTCGTTTATTATTTTTGAGTAAAAACATTTTTATTTTGTCTCGCGTTAGTTTACTTATCGCAGCACAGCGAATCTAATTGAGGAAAAAATTAAAATTTTGTTACTTATGACGAAGGTCAAGCGATGAACCAAAAATGGCAAAAAAATTTACTTGCAACGACTTTTTAATCAACAAAAATACACAATCAAGAAACCTGTCTCTAATTAGATTCGTTACGCATATGTTTTACATGCATTTGAGGGTTAAGACTTTTTAGAGTATTCAGGTCAATTTAAGGTATGTATAACTCATTGGATTTTAACGCTACAATTACTCGTCTGAAAAATATTAGGGTACTTAAAACAACACGTAAGGTAGACTCTGACTTCGGAAGCTTTACGAAATGAGGAAAATTAAAAAGTAATGTTGAAACTCATAACAGATATAATTGTTGGCAATATTGTCTAAAAATAGATTGAAATGACAACTAAGATTGCATTTCCCAACTTCAATGAACTAATTAATTTTAAAAGGATTTTGTTCGGCTTAAAAACTTTTGAAAATAAAATTATGAAAAAGTACGTTAATACTTTTTTGCCTTTATTTAGAAATAAAGGTTTTTTTTTAAAACCTTCCTTTTTAAGATATGACATAAAAGTTCTCTTTGACTGAAGTCAATAAATTTTAAAAATTAAAACTTTTTTGTGCGGTTGCACGAATCATTCGTAGTAATTATGTATGTACCATACTGGTCCAAATTTGTGTAGAAAAGCTGTTAAAATGTTAAATTGCTCAAAACTTTTCGGAATCCTTGGATCTTGCTGAATGCAATGAGTGCTTTAAAAATTGATTGAAAAAATTTACCAACACATCTTCTGCCAACATCAAGTTTTTCGTTATTTTGAGTAGGAATAAGGATCTGACCATAGTTGCCAATTACACTAGTTTACAGCAAAAATGTGATCTGGTTGCCACTATAAAATTCTTATGTAAAATGACTCCCAGATTCCGAAAATTATTTTTTTTTTTTTTCTACGGAGACGTTTTCGAGAAATCCCCTTTTCCTGCTTTTGAAGGGGGGAAAAATATGATCTCATATAATCACATATATCTCATAAACCAGTACAGCCAGCTTAACATGTAAGACAACAAAAGAAAGGTAATAAAATTTTACATAAACGCCTAATACTTAACTTTTCGATCAGTTTTTTAGTTTCTGCGTTATTAATAAACATTTCGAAAAATTTTGATTTTTCTTTTGAAAAATCGAAAAAAAAAAAAGATTTTCAATTGGGATATTTTCTTGAAAAAAAATTCGGTAAAAATAAAAAAAAAACATCATTGTGCAAAAGTCTAAAGAACCCCAGTAAAAAAAAGATACTAATTGAGAAAATCGATGGATAAGTAACGCAGTTATAATCAATTAAGTGAAAATACCAAAAGTCAAATTTTACTCTATTTTTGTAATTGTATTACCTTTCTTTTGTTGTCTTACATGTTAAGCTGGCTTTACTGGTTTACGAGATATATGTGATTATATGAGATCATATTTTCCCTCCCTCTTCAAAAACAGGAAAAGAGGGATTTCTCGGAAACGTCTCCGTAGAAAAAAAAAAAATAAAATCATTTTCGGAATCAGGGAGTCATTTTACATTAGAATTTGATAGTGGCACTCAGATCACAGAAAAAAATAATTGATTTGTAAACTAGTGTTATCATTATTTTAAAGGTCCATCTAACTCTGTCACTACATAAATTGTATTACAAACGATTGAAAGTTTTTTTAAGGTTCAATTTGATAAATCCATATGGTTTTTCAGGAAATAATGTGTTACACATACAAGATATTGTGATGAATTTTGGTAGGGAGATCCTGAACGTAACACATTGAACAAGAAATGAGCAAAATCAAATGAGTATTACGCCTTTTTTCTATGATTTGGCACTTAAATATGTTATAACTCGCAAACAATACAAGTTATTTTTCCAGTGAACATTATTTCTGGTGCCCTTTACTTAGATATGATGAATTGGTTTTTGGAGGGCGTGTCATCACCTACTTTTTTCGCTTTTGGTATAGCATTTTCTAGTACTAAGACACTGAGAATGTTTCATTAAAATCGGTCCGTTAGTTTCCGATTCCATCAGGTACAAATATGCGAACAAGCAATGGCACATTTTGAAATTTTGAGGTTAACTATTTTTATTTAATCACAAACAAACAAGCAAAATCAGTGCAGTTTTGCCAGTTTCCGATGCAAAATGCTAACGTTACTCTACTATACTTCACAAAATAAAGAAATTTTCAAAAACGTTAATAGCTAAAACTTCCGTCTATCATATATGGGTAATCTGAACTTTTTTGATCGTAATTTTTTTTTAAATGGACTTGCCCCATTTTCATAATAAACGGCTCAAGTATTGAGGCTTAAATTAATTTATCATATCTCTGAAACTACTCGTATTTAACGTAGATGAATGAGATTTGGTATGTGTCTAAAGAGGTCTGGGACAAATAGTGTTCACTGGAAAAGTGTGCGGTGCTTCGGCAACAAAACGTATTCATCTCTAAAACAATTTATCGTACATAAGCATTTAGATGATATTTGGTCTATATGTTACATGCATCGGCGTAAATTACATCCTTTGGAAATATTGGCGAAGCCTCCCATGCCAGACAAAGTGAAGCAACGCAAACCGAATTCCTCCGAACTTACACCCTTACTAGTAATACTTTCAGCGTCTCGTTGAATGGACTACAAATAATTATACTTGCTGCGCCTTCTTCAAATGGTTACAAATAGAAAGACGAAGTGATCATTGGTTGCATGTAGGGTATAAGAACCAACAAACGAAAAATTTAATTAACAAATTTATGCATTAATTTGCGAACCTTGTTAATTAATTGATATATTTGGAATTTTACTTATTATTATTATTTATTTGAGTTACCATACTTACTTGTTTATTATTAGAATTAGAATACTTATTATTTCACTTAATTACACACTGAAAAAAAAAAATTGTAATTGCAACAACTTTATATTTTAACCCTTTAACTGTTTAATTTTGTTTTGAAAAACTTTTTCTGCCTGCTTAGTTATTTTCCATCGAAGACATGTATACTCGATATAAACAGAGTAAAATGTTTCTGCCTATAAAATTATGATCAAAAGTTGCGTGTTGGTTTTTCAAAAAATATATATTATTCGTTGTTAACAAACAAAATTTATTTCCTTGGTAAAAAAGTATCACATAAAATCGTTTTGTAACGGTACTTCCCCAGAATTTGTTATTTCAGCTATTGTGAATTAAAATAAATAAGGTTGCCAGACTAACGAATATTCTAAAATGTACAATTTTAAAAAGATCTTTATTTGCCCTTTTTCAGGAAAAACAATTACAGTTGATTCGTTTAATAATAATATGAATGCGATTTTTTTTATCTTCACGACGAGTATCTCGACATAATGCGAAATATTTTCATTTCGCTCTGACGAGTATACTCGACATAAACAGTTAAAGGGTTAATTCAAGAATTTTTGTTGGTTGAAATCTTCCCAACAACTTTTGATCTCGTTTTAAATACGAAATTGTTTTTTATTAAATAAAACGAAAAATTGTTAAATCAAGTAAAAAATTGTTGGAAGCTTAAGAGCGAAAATTGTTGTTTCAAAAGCGAAACTGTTGTCAATGTTTAAGAACGAATTAGTTGAAGAATAAATATAAATAATAATAATGAATAAATGATAGTTGAAATGTTTGTGGCTTTATAAGTATTTATTTAGAATCTATCCTACAGCAATAGGAAAGAAATAAAACTAAGGACATTGGGAGCCGTATGAGATGAGGCCGAGAGTAGTACAAGGCGTTTCCGTCCGAGTGAACTGCTGCTTTAGCGGTAGAAAAGGAAACATTTTTTGTACGTTATCGTGACTGTCAATGAAAACAGAACGAGAATTTCAAGAAAAAACATGAGATAAGCCAAGTCTATGCATCGACATCGTTCGCAAATCAAAATTTCGAAGGTTCGAAGCTCCTCTGCATTTAGTGGGATCAATATATTTTTATTTGTTATGGATCCATAGGGCTGCCAGAAAGATGGGAGAAAGATATGTTAAGAGATGGGCAATATTGGGTAAAATTTTTCTTACCCTTATTCGTCAAATAAACCTTTTTTTATTAAAAAAAAATACAGCTAGAACTCATTCAGTTATATTAAAAATTTTTTGTATGCAAAACAGAATGTTTAAAGTTTTGTATTTTAAAATATTTTTTTTGACAAATGCATAAAAAAATTAAGTTCAATAACAAAATTGTTGATTTAAGCATAACACACTATTTTCAACAATTTTTTAAGAATGAAAAATTGTTGTTTTAACAATATGTTTTTTTCTGAGTGTAGATAACAAAATAATTAATATCACTAAATATTAAAAATGGCATTTGAGGTTTTTGTTTTTTCATGGGCAACTGTGCAACATAAGAGATTTTTTCATATAAAAATAATGTTTTGACTTAGCTTAGTAAAACGTTAGTTAATTTAGCTTAGTCGATTGTCGAAGGCAAAAAAAAATTAAAAATTTGTAATACATACGGATATAACCAATAAGTTTAAGAAAAAAATTTGTAATTTGAGAGATTTTAAGTTTTCCACAACAAAAAAATTTGCCGTGTAGTGGCCAATATACATACATATATAAAAATATGTTACGTTCCATGTCAACAGAGACAGCTCTGTCTCCAGAAATAATAGCAAGATAAAAAACGTTTAAGATCTCAAAATTTTCGACTGCTCTGGATCTTTCCAATAAACAACGGGCATTTTTTAGTAAATAGGAAACTCCCTGGGCTACAAAATTATATTTCACTATTTTTTTAAAAAAGTAACCGTTTGCAAAAAACTGATTTTTTCGACCTTTGATCGTAAATTACTTTTTAGGCGTACACGATTCCACAATGGACTTTACACAGTTTATTAACCATCCATAAATAAAGATTTTTTTAGTGAAAAAATTAAACTTGGATTTTTTTCCACAAAAATCTGAACTATTTTTTGTTAAATTTCTAATGGTAGTCGCCATTTACTTCTGGAGACAGAGCTGATGCAGTTGACATGGAACGTTCCATATATACAGGGTGTCTGAAAAATTTAATATGGGATAGCTAACGTCAAGGGCTGTATTTTTTGTTCTTGCGGCACTTGTCTAAGTGGTATCGTTATCGAGTTATGAAGATTTGCATTTTTGAATGCGTTTTCGAATACATATTCTGAAAACTACTTACAATTTATTTCATTTGAAATATTTATCTCATATTTATAAAAAATTTTACATACGTATTTTTATGTAAGAAACAAATTTTTTCCAAGTTTATTCTTCCAATCTTTCCGTGATTTACGGGATTTTTGGGTTAGGCCCGGACCCGCTAGTAGCCCGCACAAAACTCGATTTCATGACCCGATCCCGTAGCTAAAGAGTAAAGGAAAGCGGGCCACGAAAAAAAACACAGGCCGTGCCCAGTAGTGAGTTGTAATATCATTACTTCAATAGTTGATTACTCGAAAATTAAGGATCTAATCGGAAAGTTAAAAGGTAAGGTTTTAGGAGGAAGGATTTCATTAGCAAAAACTTATTACACTGTCTACTGTACACAGTGGGCTCCTACGTGTTTTGAGTTTGACTTTGTTGACGACAAAATCGGGGAATGGGGATGTGTTCGCACACATTTCAGGATCATAAAACTGCTTTAAGTAAAATCGGAGCTGATCGGTTTCGTAAGTTACAACCAATTACATGTTTTTTTCTTTTGTACTGTGCAGTAAATAATAAATTTGTTCCCTATGAAAGAAAAACTGATAAACAACTCCTTACATTTTCCTCTCCTCAACATTTGTTTCTAAAATGTCCGTCCCTTATCTCAACCTCCTAGAGGGGTCTCATACAAATTTACCTGAAAATGTAAATGTAATGTCTTTTTAAAATGATCATAGCTTTGTAATGGAAAATAATATGAGCTCATTGTGTAACTCATTGTGAAGACTAAGAATAGTACTAAATAATGCAATTAATACAAAATAAAATAACAATTTCATTCGTCCTATATTTAACCTCAAATATAGCCAAAAACCGATTTTTAGCCCTTTTTCAACTTTTAAGGTTAAGATATTTTGGAAAAAACAAAAGATATTGATGTAATTCAAATTGAATTTTAAAGAAAAAGAATAGATCTTTCATTTTCTGTACCAGTTTTTATGACTTACAATTATCTGGTCTTATTATATAACATCAACAATTACGAAAAATCGTCATTAGTTTTTTTATTATGTAAGAATATCTCAAAAACTATGTGATAGATCAATTCTGCTACTGGATTCAGATTTAGATTTGGCAAATCCATTATAAATGACATTTTCTGTCTTAATTTCTTGTTATTTTTAAAGGTTTTGGACCAATTTGCAAAAAACCCCGTTTCTTAACAAAATTGCAAAGAACTACCAACGGTTTGATTTCAGAACCCTGTTTTTTAGATTCCATTAGTCCTCACGAATAATTTTACGTGATTTCGTGTTGAATCCATGACATTTTGAAAATAAAAACCCATGTAATTGGGTGTAACTTTCGAAACCGATCAGCTCCGATTTTACTTGAAGCAGTTTTATAATCCTGAAATGAGTAAAAACACATCCCCATACCACGATTTTGTCGTCAATAAAGTCAAACTCAAAACACGTAGGAGCCCACTGTGTGTAAGCGTTATTTTATTTCAAATATGTCTCAAAACAGCTAAGTATTTTTGAACTTTTAAACAAGGATATCTAGAGAACTATAGTCAAATCGGCAAATCAGAAATTATTTTCGTATCGTTAGGTCATGATTACTCGAAATCGACAGCAAAATCCTATGTCACAAAATCAGTGTTGCCTTGTGCAATATAATCAAATCTTTTAGTCCGTGGGCACTCGTACAAAAAAAAAATTGATAAAGACACTGCTGAGACTTCATGTATTTAATGTTTAGGTCGAGTTGGACAAATTTTGAGAGTGCGGAAGTATAGTGGTGGAGCGTTAACCGTTGAATATGCGAATATGCGACGTGTCCGACTCGGTAAATGCCCCAAAATTTTTGTCCGACAGCATATTTTATACTTTTAACATATTAAAAACTTTTGATTCGATTGAAAACCAAGGTTGTGTTCATAATTTTTTTTAGCTTGAAATCCATGACTGTGATAGCTTGACAAAAATTGATATACATAACATATTTTGTCAAAAACGTAGATTTATATATATTTTTTTTTTTTGTTTTTGTATTTTGAACATTGGGCAATTCAAGTCTCTATCAACAGACATTTTTATTTTTTTCGTGCGACTCACCGTACACGAGTGGTCGCAATTTATAAATAAGGATATTACCACGGGTTGAAATAAGAAAAAATTATTACTGCAGAATTTTTTTTGTTTTTATTTGCAATTTTTAGCAAAATTTTTTTAATAGCTCATTCAAGTGATTCATACTAAATATTATTATTAAATAACAGATATAATGGCAATGAATCAATTTAAAATTGAAAATTTATAGTGAAATTTTTTCGAATGCATTTATAAAAATATGTTTAAAGAAGAGTTGCCGAGTACTTATTGTGGTTGCTATATTTTAGCCCAGATTGGTAAGTTTAGACAACTAAAACAACGGTTATATGGGTATTTCCACAGGCTACGGACGTGACATTCGTACGAATATTTTTTAAAAATAATCAAGTCCAGTGGAAACTTTGACTTTTTATTTAGTGCATAATTTAGTACTAGGGGAGGACTATTATTGGAAAAAATCACGAGGTCGGTCGGGCATGCAGTACCAAAATACTAGCCAATAAAAGTCCATATGGACGCGACATAAAATGGAAGTACTTTTGAGGTGCATGTACGAAAATTAAAAATTCTGCGAAATATGTAAGCAAACTTTTTTTCTAAAAGTTTCGAAACTATGCTGAAACATTCTTCTTCACAATTCACTTTTCCTTAATAAAATATCTTTTTTAGTTTCTCTTACATAAGCTAAAATGTAATAACAAACGTGACATTCCGGACAAATTTTTATTGGAGAAAATTTAATTTTTGCTGCCATTTTTTGTGGACTACAATTGAAAAAAGCTATATGTATTATTTGCATATATAAATTTGAATATATGTATTTGCATAGCTACCGGTGGTTAAATCAAGCTTTAAAACATATTTAGTTTTTCACACTCTGTAGACTTTTTTAAGAAATATCCATATGCGAAATAAAATGAGTATTTAGTTTTAACGATTAACGCAAAACAAAGAAATATGAATTTGGGTGAAAATTATTTTTACAATTTTTTACAATTTTCTGAAGTTAATACTGCAAATTTGAAGTTATTACTGCAGAAATAGGGTATTGCTGCTGCTTATTTCAATGCCTGGATATTACTATCCACATATGTAGAGTACTAAGCTTTGCCACCTTTTTCATTACGATATCTTCTAAACTATAAGTGATAAAAAACAATCCAATAGTATATTTCCTACAAAACATGCCTATAACATTTTTCTCTAAAAGTAACCGTTGCACTATGGTTTTTTTTTGACAAAACAGTGCACACAAAAATAATTCACTACAAGGACTCATTTTCTTTAAAAAAATTAAACACGAAATTAAAGGTTATACATTCACCTATCTGAAAAGATGTCCGCTTTTTCCAGCATCTGATCCACAAAATAGTGACACGGGTTGAAATCTCTTCAATTTTGAAAAAATCGATTTTTCTGTTTAAAAATGTAAGTCGCAGGAGTGATATGTATATGAATA
Organism: Calliopum simillimum; assembly: GCA_951812925.1. Lineage (NCBI taxonomy): Eukaryota > Metazoa > Arthropoda > Insecta > Diptera > Lauxaniidae > Calliopum > Calliopum simillimum. Next base: position 58,687,151 of record OX638368.1, read on the forward strand.
AATTTATTTGCATTCAATCAAATCAATTAAGATGAAATGAACACAAAGTGAAAATGGACAGTGTCACGCCCCAAAATCAAATTCGTCAGAGAGAAATAATATTTACTAAAAAAGTGGGCGGTGCCACGCCCCAAAAATATAAAACACATCATATCTCCGAAACTATTTGACCCATGTGAATGAAATTCGGTTTATATACAAAAGTCATCAAAACAAGTAATATGTGGTGGCAAGCCCACAGGCAGAGCTACATGAATGAACTTTTTTCCTATTTTTTCAACAAATGTTACTTCACTTGCTACCCTTTATTTACATACCGAAACTCATCCCTATAGCTCAAATAGTTTCGGAGATATGATAAGTTTTATATTTGTAGGGTGTGGCACCGCCCACTTTTTCAGTGGATGTTATTTCTCTCTGTGCCTGTCACAAGCATACCAAATCTTATCTCTCTGCGTCTAATAATTCCGGAGATATGACGAATGTTACGAATTTGTTTTTGGGGCGTGGTACCGCCCATTTTCACTTTGAGTTGATTTAATCTTACTTGATTTGATTGATGCACATAAATTTATATAGTATATATCACTCCTGCGTTTAATGTGACTAACATACTTGAGGAGTAATCGAACAAAAATTAACATTTTCATGTTTCCTTTTTATTCAGAAATCAATAAAATGTGATTAAAAAGAGTAGCATATTTTTTTAAAAAAATATGTTTATGCATAAAAATACACTAAAAAACCTGCCTTACAATCGCGTCTTTACACATTTAAAAACTTTCATATTAATGGAGATAACTGAGTTTGAAATTTGGAAATGTTACCATTTGTCAGGAAATGTTGGAAATTTTACTTTTTGATAATCATTAAACTGAAATGATGCCTTGTGGGAGCAATAAAAGCAACTGAAAATGTTCGACGAAGACTATGATAAGTGATTAATATTAAATAGGTAAATGTAATTTTTCGTCAGAACTACAAAAAAAAATTGTAAGTGGAGTGGAAATGTTACTTTTTGTTCGGAAATCGACGAAAAACGCGGTTTTCTTGGGAACCGTTATTCTTTGAACCGCCAAATTCAACTGGAATGTGTAGTTCATAGATTAACATAGGATTCTTCAAAAAAAGCAAAAAGACAAAAACTGGAAATGTTACCTTTTGTTCAACTACTCCTCATTTAAACAAAAAAATCGATTTTTTCAAAATTCAAGAGATTTCGACCCGTGTCACTGTTTTTTGGATCAGATGCTTGAAAAAGCGGGCATCTTTTCAGATAGGTGAATGTATAACTTTAAACTTCGCGTTTAATTTTTAAAGAAAATGTGTCCTTGTAGTGAATTATTTTTGTGTACACATTTTTGTCCAAAAAAAAACCATAGTGCGTTGGTGAGATATTTGAAGAAATCTGATTTTAATGACCTTTGACCTTGACTAACTTTTTTAACTCACATGGTATCAATGGGTACTCTGATATTTTATATGTAATGGTGTATTTAACACCGAACAAATTTTCTGCTCTATGCGAATTATTGCAATTTCAAAAGTATAATTTGCCTTGAATAGCAATGAATACAATTAGAGATATCACGAATAGTGATTTTTCCAAATACCGAATACTCGGTAATTTTTATGATTTTTACGGTTGCTTACAAGTATAAAAAATGTTTAATTACCCTTATGCTCACGTAATTTAATATCATGCCATTGTTTTGTTATATCATCCTTTGCTACCAAAACGGTTTACCGAATACAAGAAAAAGACGACGAATAGAATAAATGACGAATAGTGGCCTCCCAATATGCACAAAAACGGATGAGGATCCGTTTCGAATCCATTACGAGTTCATAAAGGTATAAAAAACGTAATCCGCGGTAACGGATCCATTTCGAACCCAAAACGCTTTGTTTAGATAAAAAAAAAAAAAACACTTTGAAGCGCTTATTAGCGAATAAAAAAAAATTAAATTCCGCAGTGAGGGCCCGTTTCGAATCCGAAACTTATGTAAAAACGAATTCAAAACGGATTTGCTTTGAAATATGTTAATGCTGTATATTTACAGAAAAAAACCGTTTCGATGCGCCTATTAGCAATTAAAAAATAATAAAAAGAAAAAAAAGGAAGAAAAATAAAGGGTAAAAATCCACCTCTGGTAGGATTCGAACCTGGGCAAATCCGTTTCGATTCCGTAAATACTTCAAATACGAACTCAAAAGGGATTTGCTTTATTTAATTTTTATGATAAAAAAAATATTTTTGATTCGTTTTTTTTTTTCTTATTTTATTGCGTATGCTTTTTTGTAAACTTTTCAAACTCTGTTTGAAAAAATGTTTTTGATTCCAAATTTGAGTATATAACATTTTTTATCAAAAGAAGGGAAGAAAAACAACACAGAATACTTATAAAAAAACAACAGAAATTTGTTTAATATACAAACTTTAAATCTCAACATCAAATAAGTCTACATCAGTTAAGTATACATCATATCGGTCAATAGCCTAGTTGTCTAACGTCTCGTGTGTGAAAAAGTAATACCACGGGAGCTTGAGTTCGACTCGCGGCCGGGCTAGTAATTTTTTTTTTTTTTTTTGTTATTTTGTTTTTTTTTAATTAAAAATAAGCGCTTCACCCTGTTTTCTTTTTTTTTATAAGCAGCATTAACAATATTAAAAGCGAATCCGTTTTGAATTCGTTTTTGATGTACATTACAGGTTCGAAACGGATCCATAAAAGAAGAAAAAACGATTCGTTTTTATTTAGGAATCCTTCCCGCAAACGGATCAGTAACGGATACGTAACGGATTCCGTAACGGATAAAAAGAACGAAAATATGAACCCGTTACGGATCCGAAACGAGTCCGTTTGGCACACTGGGCTAATACTCTTTACATTTCTACAATTCTACAAAATATTTTTCTTATGGCAGTGTGTTTATACTAGGGCTGTGCAACGAGCCGAACTAGTTCGATCAAACTCAAAGCTCATGAGCTTTTCACACAATTTCAGTACCGAACTGAGTTCGTTTAGCTCAGCTCAACTCAACTCAACTCAGTTCGTAAGTTTGTGAGTTTTGAGCTGATCGTTAAATCTATGAGCGAATTCGTTGTGAGCTGATCGTTTGTTAGTAAAGCTCGTTAGTTATGAGTTTTCTCGTTTGTTTGGTTACGTTCAGCATGTTCGATATACGTTGAATATGATTGCAAATTGCAATCAGCGTTGCAAAAAATGTGTATGAATTGGGATAAGTTTAAGGTTTAATATTATACACGAATATTAAACAAATATTTTGCATTGTTGTTTTTTTGGTCTTAAATCGAAATTGTGAACTTAATAAAATTGAAAATAAAACTAAGGGCCGGTTTCACAATGTACAGTTAAGATATTTTTAAACTAAAGTTTACTAACGGAAGCTATGGGTATAAACTTTCCGTTAAATTATTTGGATTTCAATAAATTCCATTTTTTAACTTATGGTTAAATATTTATTGTGAATAAATAGCAAATTTCCCCTTAAAATATTTTCAAAAAATGTAAACATTTCAAATTTTTTCATATGAATTTCAAAAAATATTTGAATTTATTTCAATCTGCCAGTTAACTTTTAACTGAAAAAATTGTGCCAGTTAAGTTAACTGAACGTTAGAGTTTATTTTCCGTCAGTTAAAAAATAACTTCACATTAAGAAAACAATTTTATTTAAACTTACAGTTAAAGTTTCAGTTAAACGTTAACTGGACATTGTGAAAACGGCCCTAAGACGTTTTGACAAATGATTTTGAATGGAAAAGTTAATTTTTTAAGGTTGCCACCTGGTTTTTTTAATAAAATCAAAATTTTCTTTCAATAAATTGCTAAAATCATCATTTTTTCTCTATAAATTGACATTTTGTGTCCAAAAACGATGAAACAAAAATTAAGGGTTGCCATATTAGGGTTGCCATATGTTTTTTTGGAAAATTGCATTTCTTTTTCAACTTTCTTTATTGAAAGCTATAGCATCGACCCAAAAACTCATAGTAAATTTTTTTATTGAAAGAATATTTTGATTTTATTAAAAAAACCAGGTGGCAACCACAAAAAATTTACTATGGGTTTTTGGGTCGATTCTATAACTTTCAACAAAGAAAGTTGAAAAAAAAATGCAATTTTCCAAAAAAACGTCTGGCAACCCTAATATGGAAACCCTAAATTTTTGTTTCGTCGTTTTTGGACTCAATGTGTCAATTTATAGAGAGAAAATGATGATTTTAGCAATTTGTTAAAAGAAAATTTTGATTTTATTAAAAAAACCAGGTGGCAACCTTGAAAAAATTAACTTTTTCATTCAAAACCATTTGCCAAAACGTCTTAGTTTTATTTTCAATTTTATTAAGTTCACAATTTCAATTTAAGAGCAAAAAAACAACTATGCAAAATATTTGTTTAATATTGGTGTATAATATTAAATCTTAATACTTATCCCAATTCGTACGCAATTCTTACAACGCTGATTGCAATCATATCCAACGCATATCGAACACGCTGAACGTAACCAAACAAACGAGAAAACTCATAACTAACAAACAAACGATCAGCTCACAACGAATTCGCTGATCGATTAAACTAGTGCTGGGCACCACTACATGCAACTTAGTTTTTGTCTCGTTTTATCCTATACGAAAAGATACGAAAAATTCCTCTCTTTGATACGAAGCTGCTCCGGAGCAACGTTTTGCCCACCACCGGATTAAACGATCAGCTCAAAACTCACGAACTTACGAACTGAGCTGAGCTGATCGATCTTGGTTCCTTGTGTGTGACGAAAACTCGAACAGGTTCGATCAGCTCATTGCACAGCCCTAGTTTATACCCACAAAGAAGTTTCTACACCAAGGGTGTTCATGTGCGTAAAAACTTCGTATTTTAAGAGTGCGAAATCATATACCTCCGAATCACGTGAATCTGTGGTTCACACATGAACGTGTACGTGGATTTGGTAAAATTCGTACATTTTATAAGAAATGCGTGCCTCGTACATCGGACTATTCGCACTTCATACTATTCGTACCTCGTACGTGCTAGTTCACCTTACCTCAAATAAGAATAAAAAACAAACGTCGTAAAAATTTTGCTTTTGAATTGACTTACAGTATGTACTTCACAAAAAAAAAAAAACAAATTGAAGCCCAAAACTTTATTTAAATTTTTATCCAATTTTCGTAAGCAGAGCTCAAAATTTTCGAAATAAAATGGGCTTTCTAATTTATAAAACTTAAGGTTTTTCAAATTTTCTTGTGCAAAAAAACTTAGCGGAAATGGCGCAAATTTATAAAAATTTTAATTTTAAATCAATGTAACTCAACTATTTCTTAATCGATTCCAACAAGTAGTACACCGTCAGAAACATAAATTTCACAAAATTTAATTGAAATCAGGCTAGCCGTTCTCTCTACAGATTAGTTGAAGTAAAGTCATATTTTAATAACCCGCTTTTTTACGAATACGGCAACCCTACACTAGCGAAAAATTTATTTTTAATTAAGCACACTCCAAGTAATCGAAATAAATTTGAATCATTCGAATCACAATTTTTCCTGTAAAACAGTGGTTAGCCGAAGTTGATGTCAAAATACTTATGCCACCGACAAAATTCGTTGTTTGCTTGCATTCGTATCGACAGAAAAAGAACGCAAACGGTAAACGTCAAAATATTTGGTCATAATCGTTTAATAGTGGGCGTGCACCTATTAGATACTATGGCCGATTCTAAGCGTTCATGACGTTCGGTAGGCTAGCACGTACGATGTACGAATAATACGAAGTTCGAGGGACAAATACTACGAGGTACGTTTAGTAAAATCGTACGAAGTTCATATCAAATGTAAGAATTTTACCAAATTATTGCGAATTTTAGCCTCACTAGGCTTATGGGCAGCCCCTTTTCACCGAAAACGTTCGATAAATCAAGTACTAAATTTGACCCATACCGGCACCTGTCAGCTGTTGATTTTTGGATTGCAAATAATAGCTCGGTTTTTTAGCTATTGAGCATCATCATTAATTTTTATACTTTTATTCACTTTGTCCTTCCGTTTGTAACGCAGAGAAGGAGGCGTGGCAGGTATAGAAAAGTATATATATTCTTGATCAGCGTCACCTATTGAGTCGATATAGACATGGCCGTCTGTCTAGCTGGCTGGCTAAGTGGCTGGCTGGCTGTGCGTGGAAATACATTTTTTGGGAAAACTGAGCAAGATAATTCAATGGAATTTGGTACACTGCCTCCGTCTTCAAAGTTAGCTCGTGGGATAGAAAATTTGCGATATCGGTTAACGGACACGCCTACCGCCCATACAAAAAATATATTCAATATGCAACCTTAGGAGTATTTTTCACGACAATTCAACCAAAATACACATAAATACTACGAAATGTTAGCGCAAGCTCTGAGCAAAAACTGGGTGGATTCGGACAAAAGGGCGTGGCACCTCCTATATACGCAAAAGCTCCAAAACGCTATACTTTAAGCTTTTTTTGAGATAATCGAAGTAAATTTTACTCGAACACTAAGGACTATAAATGCAAGCTCTGAGTAAAACTGGATAAAATCAGACAAGAGGGCGTGGCGCCATCCATTTAAGCAAAACCTTCAAAACACTATACTGAAAACGTCGTTTTGAGATAATCAACCAAATTTCACTCCGACACTAAGAACTATAAATGCAAGCTCTGAGCAAAAACTGGGTGAACTCGTACAAAAGGGCGTTGCACCTCCCATATAAACAAAATTTTCAAAATACTACAGTGGAGGGTATTTAATGTTTGCCCAGGCTAAAGGATACACTCTTTCTAGTTTTTATTGTGATTGTTTTATATTTTTAATAAATTTTAAAAACAGGTTCATCCACAAGGCATTTTCTAACCAACCCCGCTCAAACTAATGGAAAATAATATTTTCGAACAGCCAAAAGATCAAAGGCACTGATAATCCTTTTGATATCATTTACTGTTTGATTAATCGAACAGTGGCACTAAAGCGTGAGTAACTTTTTTTTTAATGAAAGTCCCTCTAATTTTTGTTCACAGAAATGTTGTGCAGATTTCAGAGAACATTTCTGTGCAAAATTTATTTTTCACTTATGTATAGGTATAGCTTTTAAATTTATTTGTTTATTAAAAAATGTAAGCAAGTTTGTTTTTACTGTCCATCTTTTTTTTTTACTTGTAATTCATGATCAAGACTTCAGTCATTAATTATTTATTTAGCAGTGCCTCCAGTGATGATATTCCAGACATGTCTTCCGGAAAATTCTAGTCTTTCATCGATTTCTTTAAGCATATAAATGTATCCCCCAGATTTCACCTATACTTTTTTAAAATCCCCTGAACAAGTCCCCTGAATAATGTATCCTCTAGACCTTTTAAAATCCACTAAATCTAGGGGAAGTCCCTGAATCTAGCAATACTGAAATCCATGGACAAAGACTGAGGGCGCAATAGAAAGGAAGCGCTGGATTGAAAGGAAAGCGCCACAGTAGCACAGACTCTGTCCACTGAAATACTACGATCCTCGAGCCATGAACATGAGACTTTTTTTTTTATATTTTTATACATTCAAAAAATGTACAATGTGTAAGCTGCAAAAATTATGGTTTGCCTTTACGGGCGCACACTAACTGAAAAAAGAAACTGTAAAAATTAATAAATTTGCATATATTTGGTTCTGATGAGTGAAAAATTACTGAGCTACAGCCGATATCATGTCTTATATGATCACTTTTTTCGGGCATACTCTTTTAAGTCAAAATACGAATTTCAGGGATTTAGTATTTTTGTTTTTTGCCTAAAGTTTATGAAGCAACAAGACACGCCAAGTGTTCCAAAAAATTTCGATTTCGCTCAAATTGGACAATATGGTAGATCCGGTGTGCAGGACCAACAATCCGCGAGGATTTGGTTTTAGTACTATTTGTTGTTAAAATACAGAGTAGAGTGTTGAAGTTGGCGTTTTTTGGGTGTTTTTCAAAAATTTATAGCTTCCACTAAAGATTGTAAATTGATATATGTTAGTAACTGGTCCAATTCATTTTTGAGTTTTTTTTTACAAAAAAATATTACTTGGTGAAAAAATTTTATTTCACCAAAACTTTTTGAATTTAAAAATAATTTTGGTTTTTTTTTTTTAAATACCCCCTTAAATATTTTTTAAAAGTACTTTAAATTAAAGCATAATTTATAAGCTTTTAAATGATGTACGACTCAAGATGGGATTCGGTCGCTACATGAGAGTTTTTGGCTTTTGAACGCCCGCGGCAGGCAAAACTCTTTGTTTACTCAAGAGGAAGGCATCTTACGAAAAAAGTGTACAAAGCAAAAAATGCTTAGAATCGTCCAAGAAATACGTGTGAATTTTTTGAAGTTTTCTTTTCGCAAAAATATTCAAGAAAAAAAAAAATTTTTTTCAACTTTACAAAAAAATTCCCAAAAATTTCACACATATTTCTTGAACGATTCTAAGCATTTGTTGCCTAGCACACTTTTTTCGTAAGATGTCATCCTCTTGACCGAATCCCATCTTGAGTCATGCATCATTTTATAGCTTATAAATTACGCTATAATTTAAAGTACTTTTAAAAAAAATTCAAGGGGGTTTTTTTTTAAAAAAAATCAAACGTAAGTTTAAAAAATTTTTGTAAAAAAAAAATTTTTTCACCAAGTAATATTTTTTTATAAAAAGAACATATAACATATGAATGGGTTTATTTGAAAGTGGAATAAGTCCTATTCCGTAAAAATTGAGTTTATGGCAGTTATAGCTAGCTATATATGTCCTCTTTTTATATTGAAAATTACAGACTCGTTAGATCACAATTTCATCAAAAATTACTCAAAAGAACTTTTCATGAAAAGCATTTTTACAAAATGATTTTTTTGAATGTGAAATAAGTCCATTTTTTCACCTACTGCTATGCAGAAGATTTTGCTTTTAAATCAATTTAAAAATATTGGCAAGCGTTATTAAACCGGTGTTAAGTGTTTACCACTGTAAATTAATCAAATTTTGTTATGCTGCAAAAATTTTTACAAGTGTAATAGAAAATAGTTGAGTTTTTTTGGTCTGAATGGACTTATTCCACTATCATTTATAATAAATTTAAAAATTTGTTATACTTTTGTATGACTTATTCCATTTTTACTCACAAAATATTTTGTAAATAAAAGCAAGGGAAAATTAAAACATATCTATCGAATGACACTAATATTATGAAAATCCTTTCAGGGGTTCCCAACTTAAAATAATTTTTATAAAAGATATATCTTGATCTTCCCATGGCTATATCTCCGAAAGTAGGTCCGACAAGAACTTTTTGTTTTTGTTGTTGTTGTAATTAATTTTCAAAGCCCCACTTGAGGAAAAAAAAAAAAAACAACAACAGTTTTTAAAGTACAATTTTTCTAAGTTTTAATTTTCCTTTGCTTTAATTTACAAAATATTTTGTTAGTAAAAGTGTAATAAGTCATACAAAAGTATAACAAATTTTTCAATTTATTATAAATGAAAGTGGAATAAGTCCATTCAGACCAAAAAAACTCAACTATTTTCTATTACACTTGTAAAAATTTTTACAGCATAACAAAATTTGATTAATTTACAGTGGTAAACACTTAACACCGGTTTAATAACGCTTGCCAATATTTTTAAATTGAGTCGTACGCAAACCCTTCAATTTCTCAGTTTATGAAAAAGTGGACTTATTTCTTTTTCAAAAAAACCCATTCATATATCAATTTACAATCTTTGGTGTAAGCTATAATTTTTTGAAAAAACACCCTTTTCATGAAAATGACTGAAAACGTCAACTTCAACACCCTGTATTTTAACAACAAATAGTACTAGAACCAAATCCTCGCGGAATGTTGTTCTTGCATACCGGATCAACCATATTGCCAAATTTGAGCGAAATCGGAGACAACAAAATTTTTTCTTGGTGCACTTGGCGTGTTTTGCTTCATGATTTCCTTTAAATAATCATTTCTTTTTCAGGAAAAATTATATCAGACCACTTTGTAGCTCATTTTGAAAGCAAAGGATGCTACTAAACGATGCACTTAGTAGAAAAGAGCAATTCTGTGGCCATATTCGGATTTTGAATCGACAATTATATCGAATATTACTACATATATTGGTTTTCATATCTATGTGTCAAAGAAATGCCAATGGTTTGATTTGAAAAACGTTTTTTTTTTGAATATCCCATAAACGCTCACGAGTGATTTCACACCATTTGTTTTGAATCCATGACATTTTGATTTAAGTTTTTTTGTTGCTGTACAGTATAAAAGATAAAATATGCAATTGGCGAAATCGAGCAGCTACGATATTATAGTTCGACTCAAAACTCAAAAGAGCCTACTGTGTACAGTATTATTCTGCATAAACAGTACGGCTGGTTCTTGAGGTTTCTTATGAAACTTTCTTATATCCGCTAACAATAAGTTCTAAGCTTACTTAGGTATTTAAGTCCGTAAGTTTTCAAAAAAGTGCAATTTCTACTTTGAAAAACCGGTTTTAAAATATTACTTAAGTTGTTTTTTTAATTTTCTTGCCAACATGCTTTAACACGCTCTTATTGGCCTATTTCACACTTATTACCGGATCTCTTCAATAGAAATATTTCCATAACGGAAAGCCCTCCGCTACAGATGACCTTTCAATGTGAAATTGTTCCCATATAGGTTTTGAGTAATCTTAAATTTATTACATAATATTGAAAATGGCATGATTATTCAATCAAACATTCACAATTCTATGGTTTAAAATTAAAAACGGCAGAAAAAATCAATAAGCACTGAGGAAGTTTTGCACGCTTAGTTATGAAACATTTATTAACCCGTAAATGTATCCACAACATTTCAAAAGGCTGCTGTAATTTTGGATTTAATGTATGTACATGTACATATAACTTGTAGTCTTCTGGCACTTAAAACAGTGAGTGTCATAATTTTCACTCCGCTCGAGTAAGGTAAATGGCGTTAGGAAATAACGCCCAAAAAAAAAACGAAATAACGCCCAAATTATTATTATATTATATTATATATTATATAATCATTTTGGAAATAACGCCCAAAAATTTGGGCTTTATTTCGCTTTTTTTGGGCGTTATTTCCTTTTTTTTAAAAAAACGAAATGACGCCCAAAAAAAAAAACGAAATAACGCCCAAAAAATAAAATGACGTAATAACGCCCAAAATATAAAACGAAATAACGCCCAAAAAATATGAAATAACACCCAAAATCAAAAACGAAATAACGCCCAAATTATTTTCATATAAATTTGGGCGATAATCATTTTGGAAATAACGCCCAAAATTTATTTGTATGAAAATAATTTGGGCGTTATTTAGTTTTTGGGCGTTATTTCATTTTTTAAAAATAAAACGAAATAACGCCCAAAAAAACGAAATAAGGCCCAAATTTTTGGGCGTTATTTCCAAAATGTTTATCGCCCAAATTTATATGAAAATAATTTGGGCGTTATTTCGTTTTTGTTTTTGGGCGTTATTTCATATTTTTTGGGCGTTATTTCATATTTTTTGGGCGTTATTTCGTTTTATATTTTGGGCGTTATTACGTCATTTTATTTTTTGGGCGTTATTTCCTTTTTTTTAAAAAAAACGAAATGACGCCCAAAAAAAAAAACGAAATAACGCCCAAAAAATAAAATGACGTAATAACGCCCAAAATATAAAACGAAATAACGCCCAAAAAATATTAAATAACACCCAAAATCAAAAACGAAATAACGCCCAAATTATTTTCATATAAATTTGGGCGATAATCATTTTGGAAATAACGCCCAAAATTTATTCGTATGAAAATAATTTGGGCGTTATTTCGTTTTTGTGCGTTATTTCATTTTTTAAAAATAAAACGAAATAACGCCCAAAAAAAACGAAATAAGGCCCAAATTTTTGAGCGTTATTTCCAAAATGTTTATCGCCCAAATTTATATGAAAATAATTTGGGCGTTATTTCGTTTTTGTTTTTGGGCGTTATTTCATATTTTTTGGGCGTTATTACGTCATTTTATTTTTGGGCGTTATTTCTTTTGTTTTTTTGGGCGTTATTTCCTTGGGCGTTATTTCCTAACGCCAAGGTAAATATTATAAAAATATTTAATCATTTTGACTTTTATAATTTTAATAACAATTTCTATTTTTAGGCAAACATTTGCTTTATACACAAATTTTATACCTCTTCATCATATGCGCCAGTAGCGCAGGAGAATTTATATCTGCCTATCACACGAAAGGGCCAGGGTTCGTACCCTAGTGCAAGGCTGGCACGCCTACAGCCCACACAAAAAATATATTCGAAATGCAATTTATGAGCATTATTCACGATAACGCAACCAAAATTGACGTAAATACTAGGGATAGTGAGTACAAGGAATGTGGATACATCGCGAAATATTTGATATGATGAGTCTTCCGTATTACAATTTTGGAAAGTTTTTTGAAAACAGAGAACTTATTACGTCATACTGGAAGTGGCCGTTCAAGAAAAACAGATGAGGGGGAAGACATAGGCGTAGTAAAAATAGCCCTGCGTGGTCAGCATTAAACTGGTCCCAAAAATGCTGCGCAAGTAAAGCATAACCAAAATATAGAATAAGTACCTCAACTGTACAGCGCCGCTTGAGAGAAAATAACTTTTTTGCCCGCAGGCCTGCGAAAAAACCGATTCTCACACACAAAATGCGGTCTTTCTCATTAAACTGGTGTAAAGAAAAAAAGTAATTGGGTCTATAACGATTGGGCTGAAGTCATATTCTATGATGGGAGCAAAACAAATCTCATCAGTTCCGATTTGGGATGTACGGTACGCCGCAGAAAAAATTAAAAATGTAGCTTTCAATTTGTGCAAAGCACTCCATATGTAGTGGTCTGGTGGGCAATAACAAGACAATGGGTTGGAGAGATTCCTCTCCTGGAAGATTATATTAACTCCGAAGTTTATATTGACATTATTAAAATCGGCGTTATACAGAGCATCGACCGACTAAACGAGCACTTAGCAAAAGTCATATTTCAAGATGATTCTGCACCTTGTCGTTGTTGGAAATCGCTAGATGTCCCACTTACCATTATGTTTTATGAAGTTAATTTATTGACTGTTTTTTTGCTTGTATAGTACTTATGAAAGTACCAACGTGCTTTTTCTTAATTGAATTATGATAAATTTGTATTGAACTAATTAAACAGTAATTTTTGCACTTTTTCAACAATAGACGCAAGCAAGTGTTAACATGGAAATCGATTACACATGTTTTGGCTATTTCCACAAACATATTTATATATTTTCATAGATAAACATGTTTATAGCCTTATCAGATCAGTTTTACTTAAATCTTGTCAGAAACCGTACTCGAACCCGTGACTCCGGTTTTCTAATGAAAGTAAACGCGGTGCTTAAGCGATTACGCTATTGGGCACGGATAAACTCTCTGAACAGGATCGCCTATATGGATAAATCATATGGCTCACTAGCGCCGTCTGCTGTGAAAAATTGCCAAATTGTTAGTTGGTAACACACTCTGGTTTTGAGACATGCTGAGTATTTCCATGTGAATGTGGACAAGGTATAGAAAAATTTCACACTTCTTTTTAGCCTTCAACTATGTTCAAACTAATGTTTAATTAAAGAAACATTACCATTTAGTGCCAAAATTAAGATTTGATATCGCAATTAATTATTATCACGGGCAGCAAACTAAAAAGGTAGTTTTGCGAGGAAGTATATGACTCTGGTGGTGATGGTAATAGTTGTGATGATAATATACCATCTGTATTTAAACCTTAAATAACTCCAATCGCGATATAATAGACTTAATTGATCAATTATTAAATTTTGATTTAATTTTGTTTCTGGTGCAAAAAAGTCTGAAATAGTTCTTTATTATTCTCATATTTGACCCAATTTTAATATTTATACCTAAGAACTAGAAATAGCCCCTTGTATTGGTCTAAAAATCGATAGTAACGCGAGTTACCAATTTTTTGTAACGCGAGTTATCATATAATTTTTGCATTATTTTAAAAAATACGATTTAATATTGTTGTTTCTAATAAAGAAATACTTATTGATATCCTACTGCCTTCATTTATGTCTAATGTAAAGAATACTACCCACAAATTTCACAGAAATCTGCGAAAGAAATTTACTCTCTGAACATGTTGTTCCAAAATGGTAACGCGAAATATTAAGTTGTCACTGTTAAACTTAATAATATTAAACTTAGGGCAGTTTAATAAGCGTAAATATTGATTTAAATAATTTTTGGAGATAAAGAATGGTATTAGATGAGTCGGTCAGTAAAAAAAGGCAGTCGAATTTCGTCCGTACTGTATACAACCTCAAATATGACCAAAAACCGAGATTTTTCACTTTGAGTTTCATGATATGATTTTAAAATTATCATAACTATGCCGAGAAATATTACAAATAACCATTTGATAGCTCAATTTGAAGCCAAAAAAGAGCAACAAATGATTCTTGTGATAGAAATTCACAGAAAAATTTTGTGCGTCCTGCATATGACATCCAATATAGCCAAAAATCGTGTTTTTGCACTTTTTTAGCATTTTAGGTTAAGATATCTCCGACAAAAAAAAAATATCGATGTTGGTCTAATTGTGTTTTGAAGAACAAAAATAGGGCTATAAGTTGTCATACCAGATTTAACGGCTTAAAATTACCTTGTCTTGTTATATAACTTCAAAAATAGGAAAAAATGGTGTTCTTTAAACTTTTATGTAAGGATATCTCAAAACCCAGACGTAATATAGCAATTCTAGGACCAGATTCGGATTAGACATCAAAAATCACATCTGGAATGAATATTAGTGTTTCTGGTTTTTGTTTGTGTTTGTCTTAAATACGAAAAAGCCGATTTTTTTAAAAAAAGCATAAAAAATATTGCAAAATTCAATATCTCCTGAATGGAATCAGCTAGGATTTTTTGGTTTGCATTTTTTAAATTTAAAGATATGCAAAAAATTTTCTGCATATTCAGTTTCTTATCTTTTTCTTCAAACTTAAAACAATATAAAAATAAATGCACTCAAAGAGAAAAAAAATTAGTAAAAATGCAATATCTTCTTCAGACGATCAAGTACGAAACTTTTATTTACAGTTATTAATTAGTGTTTTAAAGTTGAATAATCCTGCATTCGCCGAATTTTGCGTGGTTGCAATAAAACTTTATTTTGGTTAAGGCTCGCCGTGTGTAGAATGGCACAAATAAAATTTTAAATTTAAAGGCCTACTATCACTATACTGTGGGACGTACGAACAAATTTTTAAATTAACATATATTTTGACACTCCTTTAATTTGCTTTTTTTTATAGTGGGCGAATTTCAGTTTCAAAAATAAATAAACTTCTACACTTAAGGGTTAAGCTATTAATCATCCATAAAAATTTTTTGTTCGTTACAAAGTTATAAAAAGGCTGTGTTCTGAGCATCACTAAAGCGTTGCAAGCGACTAGACAAAATGTTTTTCAAATCAAAAATAAGACTTGTGGGAATATTTATTTTTCTGTATGTTCTGTTCAACACAATTACAAGTAAGTTTAAATATTTAGATATTTTAAGTTTTTTTTTTTTTCAATTTTGTGCATTTTTTTTGTTTTTTTTTTTTGTTTTCAGTTGACGCACAGTATCGCATTGTAGGTGGGATCGATGTTGAGGATGATGAATATATACCCTACCAAATATCTTTGCAAATCTTAAGAAATAATGGTAGATACAGGCACTTTTGTGGTGGCTCAATTATTTCACCAAGACACATTCTTACTGCTGCACATTGTGTCAAGGGTCATGATTCATCTGAATTATCTGTGGTTGCCGGCATACGTGATATTAATGCTACAGGGCAGCGTTCACAAGTACTATCCTATGATATTCATCCAAATTATAAGGAACTTGTGACTGCAGACATTGCCGTTGTATTTATTGATCCACCATTGGTATTAGATGGTGAAAAAGTCAATAAAATTAATTTAAATAAAGAAAATATAGGAGGTGGTGTATTGTTAATGCTCACTGGTTGGGGCTCCGTAAATGCAGATATGGCTATATATCCAATCAGAATGCAAAAGTTGATATACAAAAGTATAACGAATGAAGAATGCAAACCAAAAATGAGCAACCTCACGAGTGCCGAGATATGCGCGAAAAAAACAGATACAGGTTCATGTATTGTGAGTTTTTAAGTTTTTAATTAACTGAGGATTAATCTTTTCGAATAATTTTCCTTCTTTTTTTGCAAGGGTGATTCTGGTAGTCCGTTGGTAACGCGCAAGGGCACAAGATTTCTCCAGGTTGGAATTGTTTCATATGGTTCTACGACATGTGCAAACAATAATCCTGATGTCTACACTCGAACCGCCAATTTTGCTGAATGGATTAAAAAATGTTTAGAATAAAGTTAAGATTTTATTTTTTTTAACTGACTCGTATATTATCCATGAAAAAGTCCAACATACAGCACAAATTAATGCCAAATGTAGAGTTATAACATGTGACGCGTTCTGAAAGAACCATACTAAACATGCCAAAGAAAAATTTTCAGTGCATGGCAATATATGAACTTGAGTCAAAATTTGATTTTTTTGTACCAAATCCTATCAACATAACGTAAGGGTAATTTTAAACTGGTTTGAGTTGATATCAGTATTGCCAGGAAAGTATTTGGCTAAAAACTGTCACTTTTAAAAATAACACTAGTGTACAAACAATAAAAAATTTCTGAATTTTAGGCGCCACTATTCATTTCTTATGTAAAAATTCAAATCCTGGTGCGGCCAGTTTTTTCTTTTTTTTAATTTTATTGAAAAAACGCTTTCCGCAGCATAACAAATAAGCGCTTCAAAAACCGTTTTTTGCTAAAGCTGCGGTAAGATAAGCTCGCTTGCATCCTATGACATGCAATGTTAAAAAGAAAGAATAGTTCCTACGGAGCGGAAGCGCTTATTGGTGAAAAAGAAACACTTTAAATGGGTTTTTGAAGCAATTCTTTTCCCCTTGGGTATGTACTTATCTATGTATGCTACAGCGATTTTAATGAAACTTCGGATAGTGTTAGATATTAGCATACAATGCAGAATGAGCTAAGTTTGAACTTTGTAAATAGTCACCAAGGGGTGTGGCACCGCCCTAAATTTTAAATTTGATTTGGTCATAACTCGCAAACCGTACAAGATATTTGGATGAAATGTGGTAAGCGGGTATGGCTTAATAATACCTTGTAACGCCCGAAAAGTGGGCGGGATCGTATAAGTGCCACACCCACTTTTTAAAGCTTGTACATTTTGATTCAATAACACTGTGGAACAAAATTTGGTCGCCAAAAGTTTACTCGGATCTGACGCTGCGGGGTGAAAATATAGGCCAAAATAAAAGATAATTTGGCTCATTTTGTTCAAGTTGGCTCTAGTTTTCGAGAAAAGGCCGTTTGAATTTTGCACCTTGAATTATGTGGTTTTTGAATATATCACGAAGTTAACTGAGTTTTATAGCATTTGGTGGTGGGGTTTTGTTTGTCTCGTCCATATCTACACTTTCACTACCAAATCAGTGTTTTTGGATGCTCTTTTCGCAAGTTAGAGCACAAAATTCCCAAAAAACGGATATTTTTCGCCTTTTATGACATTCGCCTTTTAGATAATTCTAAGCATTTTATGCCATATACACTTTTTTTGTAGGATGCCTTGTTTTTCTCTTATGTTGAAAAAAGACTTGCACGACATCACTATATTGTTAATAACTTTTTACCAATATCGATTAGCCCAATTTTTTTTCTGGAATATAGTTTCTTGACAAGTGGAGAAATCTAACCTATTTTTTATAGTTTTCTCAGAGGCGAAGAAATTGCTTTATTTTTATGTACCTATTTGAAATAGGGATTTTTAATAATAAATGAAACATTTTTTTACAAATCAAAAACACCATTTCCCGACCTATGCTAAATATTTCTAAAAAAAAAAAAAACATTTTTACAAAATCTTTGCTAGTCCTATATAGCTTCAAAAAATGGCAAAAAACGACTTTTTTGGTCTTTAGGTTACAATATCTCATAAAATATACACGATAGAGCAATTCTGCGGCTGGATTCGCGTTTAGCATCACAAAACACATCGATTGTGATTATTTTAATTTTTGTTTAATGCAGTTAAAAAAATTTTTTTTTTCTTTTTGTATGGGAAAATGCCCCAATTGGAAAAGCGATTATCTCAAAATTTGAACGATAAGTTAACAGAATCTGGAAAAAAATTTGATGTGCTACGACGTCCGATTTAGAACGGGTTAAGGCACACCGTGAAGGGATATAATTTTAAAATATATTATTCTCACAACTCACTACAATCAATTATATATTTTTTTGTTGCAAAAATAACCAAACCAAATTAATATTTTTCACAAACCGAAATTGTCTTTACCTTGTATTAAATTAATCTTATATTTTAATTTTTATATTTTAGTACAGTAAAGTTGTCAAAAAATCAGAGTTGGGCAAATTGCATTACTTTTTCAATGCATTATAGGAGCATTATTGCATTATTGCTAATGCAAAAAATCATTGTATTGATTTTTGAAATTTAATGCTATTGAAAAAATCTGTTTCATTGATTTTTGAAATTTAATGCTATTTAAAAATCTATTGCAATGATTTTTGAAATTTATTGTTATTTAAAAATCCATTGAAATGATTTTTGAAATTTATTGCTATTGGAAAATGTATTGCATTGATTTCTTAAATATTTCAATTTGCATTAAATTTACAATACATTGCTAGGTTTTAGGAAAAATTAATTTTCTTTTCAACCAGGAACTTTTGAAATATACCCTTCCCCACCAACCAACTCAACCACCCCCACACCATTATTTTTTCCCGTGTTCGCCCTTGACTTGAACCTGGATCCAAACATGTTCCGTGACCGCACTTTAACGAGCTCAGCCAAAGCAGCCATTATTGAGTAGCTGACTGAGAATAATTATGATATAATAAATTTAGTCATATTAAAAAGAAAAATATTTTTTTTGCCATCAATGGAATTCGAACCCGAGCCTCTTTCAACGTTCTGTAGCGGAATTCCCAAACTAGTTAGAGACAATTATGTTATCGTTAACTGCTGTTAACAAAATTGTCGTTAAATCGTATTCTGAAACAATTTAAATACAAAATTTGTCTTTAATTTTGAAGTTTGTCATCGTTACTTAACGGAATTTTTTGTTAAATGAAACTTAAAATTTTTTGTGTCGTTTAGCTTTAAAGACAATTTTGTTAATTATAAAGTAAAATATTGATCGGTTTTTAGATGTAGGTTGGATGGTTTTTAAAGGATTATAAATTATAAATACCATTAAAAAGAATTTTACTCAACCCCTATCTCTTGGGACCTTATTTTGTACTATATACATATTAAAGACCTTTAAAATTGCTAATATTGCAAGGTATATAAGATATTTCGTTGAAATTTGGTAGGTGGATGGCTACGCCTACATTTTGTGATCGAATGATTAAGCAACTTAACATCCTTTATCGCGCAAACTATAGTTAGTGCCATGTTGAATTTTTGCACTAACAGTTCTATAAGAAATAGAAGTTTTTCTTAGCCATTAAATTAATGGTATTTTTCAGCACCATAAAAAGGATTAATGATTTAACGATAAACATGATATATTTGCCACACAATTCACTTTGATGAAGTTTAGTACATAGATGCCAAATATGAATTCCATAGACTGGTAGAAAAATAGGGGTTATCAGATAAATAATACTTTCACTGTTTTATGATTGGACAATTTAACACTATGTCTATAAAAACCTAGAAGGGAAACTACTGTAGGAATGTAAATGGTATGGGGGATAAAAAAATGAACCACCACGATCCTGACAACATCCAGTCTTGTTATTTGGCTAACAAGAACCTTGCGCAGCTGCCAGCAAACTCAAAAAATTTTTGGAATTTTTTAGTGATCGGCGGTTTTATTAAAAATAATATGCATCCCTAGAAAATTTCGAAAAACGTATCTTGGCTCCTGTGGAACCTCACGCCAGCACCAGCACGTACGTTATCCGTTGACAGATTCTGATAGCTCACAGGTTGCCAGGCTCGCCGTACATGTGTTTATCGACATGTTAACGTACATTTGCTGTTAGGAATTTATGCTCCCCATATGGTGCATTCTTATTTGTACCTAAGCCAATGTATTCTTTGGCCAAACCGAAATCTTGATTAATATTTTTTAATTTCTTTCAATATTTTTTTTGTATATTTATTTTTATTTCAATTGTCAAATCTCAGTATTGTCTTATTTCTGAAAATTTTTAACGATGTTTTTGTAAAAATTATTGAAAATTAATTGTTGTTAATTATTATTTTGGGAACACAACAATCGTTAGCGCAAGCCAAAAAAATTGTTAGTTAACAATATCTTTAACTATCGACGAGTTTGTTTGCTTGTTTGGGAATTCCGCTGCTGAATTGTGCACCTCACGTTCTCTTCCAAATTCGAATATTTTTTTTAATGAATAAATATATTTATAAATTTTGTTCAAAAATTTATTTAAATTGTTATTTCCCCGAGTTCCCAGATTTGGATTTTTTTTTATTTCTTAAAAAGATTTTTTTCGGTTTATGCAAATGCATGAAAGGTTAATAAGAAAATTTATTTTCCATATGAATTAAATGTTACTCATGCTTGTTGTTTCAGAAATGATACATAGCCCAGGAAAATTAAAATTTTTTTGCGAAAAAATTCAAAGTGGATATTTTTCACCGGAATTGTCTTTATTTATGCGTGATAAACAAAGTGTGAAAAGTCTATTGCGAAGTCGTGTGCGCATAAAAAGTTATTCGGGATCTAAGGCTACGAAAATCAGTTTTTTGCAAATATTTCGTTAACGCTTACTTCTACAGAAAAACGTGGCACAAATTTGTAGCTTAAGAAATTTCCTATAAAACGGTACTAAGAGTTAAAGAGTGTTAAAATTTTGTGGCAAGTGTATATCGTAAAGGAGATATTCACGAAAATCCGGTTTTTTGCGATTTTTAGGTTTTTTTTTAAATATGTTCGACACGGTACCTTTTATGCTTAAACATATGTGCCACAAAACTTAGGTTGTATCTAGAGCTGCGACATCGACCGAAAAACATCGATTTTTTGAACATCGATGTTTTCTGAATTAAACATCGATTTCTAGAAAACATCGCCAAAAAAAGATCGATTTTTGTCAACATCGATTACTTTTTTAATACGTTGAAAATTCTTAAAAAATGAATCAAATTTCTCTCAAATTTTGTTTAGAACATGGAACACTAAAATTTAATACATACATAAATGAAAAATTTTTGTATTAATTTAAATATTTCACTTTAATTTTAAATTATAGCAGCCATAACAATTTGAATATCCTTACAAATGTCCCGACTAGAAATTTGCTTAGGCATGCCTTAAAATTCATTAGGCCTTAATTGGGAAGCAATGGGGTTAGCCAAAATTAGGAATGCCTATTACTTGCCTAGTTAAGTAGGCTTGGGGTTTGCCCAAATTAAGTTTGCCTAATAAACGCCTAATGCGGTGGTCATAGTGATAAACGAACAGTTGCCGAATTTCGTTTGCCTAACGAAAGCCTAACGTGGGGGTCATAGTGATAAACAGTTGCCTAGTTTCTGAATGCCTAACAATTGCCTAATTAGGCAGGCTTAGGATATTCCTAAATTAGGTTTGCCTAATGAACGCCTAATGCGGTGGTCATAGTGATAAACGAACAGTTGCCGAATTTCGTTTGCCTAAAGAAAAACTAACGCAGGGGTCATAGTGATAAACGAACAGTTGCCTAGTTTCGGAATGCCTAGCATTTGCCGAGTTGGGAAGGCTTAAGATTTAACTTATGAACGCCTAATGCGCTTGTCATAATGAAAAACGAGAAGTTGCCGAATTTCGGTAAACCTGGGGAAAAAGTAATGCGATATTAATAAGAACATTTAAAGCTGCTCCAAAATTAAATAATGTAAATGTACGAATAAAATGTTTGTTCTAATCTTTAAGATAAAATATTATTAAAAACTTGAATTTTTTAAGTACTTTTATTTTTTTTAAAAGTAACATTTTCATTTTATTAGTACCACGATTATTACCACACGAACTTAAGATCATGACAGCTGTCATAGATTTTTTACCAGGGACTCCATTGTGAATTTTCTTTTTTCTACGTGCTTAAACAAGCATATATAAAATGTCGTCTAAAACACAGCTACATATTTTTTATTTTCCTTTCGTGCCAAAAAACTCATTTGTTTCAAAATATTCTTAGGCCTTTGCCATTTTTATTTGTGGTGGTGGTTGGTAATCGGTAGAACACCAAAAAATGTAAGATTCATGGGACGAACAACTTCTCTTAGTTCCGTTTTTCAAAAACTTACGGAGATATAGCCATCGGAAGATCGGGATATGGCTTTATGAAAACCGGAACCTCTTGATAGAATGTAAAAATATTGGTGCCAAATTAATGGTATTTTAATTCACTACAAATTTGGTTTACGAAAGTTTTAAATCCGAGTCATGATTTTCGAAATATGGCAAATTTTCGAACATTTTGACTAATTTTTTTTTTTTAAGCCTTTTTTTTTAGTCTATGCCATTTTAATTTGTTCGATATATATGTATTAGGGATGCCAATTTTTGGGCCTTTTGGCGAGCCCGAGATTTTCTGGATTATAAATTGCAATCCCGAAATTGACAAAAAAACCAACACTTAAACTTTATGCCGTTTTTTTTAAAAAAAATAGAACAACTCTAACCAAAAATAGTAATTTTCACTGCATTTGCCAGTTCTGAATCCGAATCGGTCTATCGCGTACGGTTTTTGAGATGCCCTTAACTAAGAGTTAAAAAAAAAAATGATTTTTGAGGTTATATGGAGTATGCACGAAATTATTTTCTATTAAATGCAGCATCTCGTTCTATCCTTTAGCCGTGTTTTTTTTGACGCGTGTATAAAATTGTAATTTTCAAATTGCGATAACTTATGAATGGTGAGTCGTACGATAAAAAGTCCAAGGGTCTTTTTCAGGGAGAACCACATGCTCTACAAATAATTTTGATCTTTTGTAAAAATAATATTTAGATAAATAATAATTATTTAGAAAATGTTTAAAAAAAGTGATTTTTTGCCGTTTATCGGCGCTTAACCAGTTTTTATAGAATAACTCCTAAAAAATAAATTTTTTTAAATATAAAATGAAAAGTTTTTGTTGAGAACGTGATTCTCCATAAAAAAGTGCCTGAGAGTTTTTATTGTGCGACTCACTGTTCATGAGTTATTGCAATTTAAAAATATACACAATTGTGTATACGCGTCAAAAGGAACACGGCTTTTGTCTTCAAAATGAGCTATGATAGAGTATCAAAAGATTTTCTTATAAAAAGTTACGATCATTTCAAACGGTATCATGAATTTATAACTCATTTTGAAGGCACAAATAGTACTAAAGGGTGTTTTTTTTAGAGGTTTGTTTTTCGAATAGAGATAAAACTGGCATTTTGTGGTCAAATCTGGCAACTCTTATGTCATTTATGTTCAGTTTGGTTTGCCATTTCATCATGAACAGGTTGACAAAAGAACAATGCTTGCAAATCGTGCAAATTTATTTCGAAAATAATGGTTCAGTTCGCGAAGTTTACCGCAAGCTCCGTCCATTTTATGGTCGACATAATCGTCCATCAGAGCAATTAATTCGGTTAACCATGGATCGTTTTCGCACTACGTTTACTCTATGTGATAATACGCATCCGCAGAGACGTCGAACAGTGCGCACCGAAGAAACAATTGCCGCTGTAGAGCAAAATGTTGAAGAGGACCCGAATGAATCGATTCGCCACCGTGCACAGCAATTGGAGCTTTGTCCATCAACTTTATGGAAGATTTTGCGCAAAGATCTTGGCTTGCGACCTTACAAAATCCAGCTTGTGCAAGAATTAAAGCCGCGAGACCATGCAATGCGTCGTGATTTTGGTGTATGGGCCGAAAATGAGATTGATCTCGATGCTGATTTTCATCGCAAAATTTTGTTCAGTGATGAAGCTCATTTTTGGTTGAATGGCTACGTCAACAAGCAAAATTGCCGCATTTGGAGTGAAGAGAATCTACATGAGACCCTTGCGACGCCATTACATCCACAAAAACTGACTGTTTGGTGTGCTCTATGGGCTGGTAGAGTCATTGGGCCATACTTCTTCCGAAATAATGCTGTAGAGTCAGTTACCGTTAATGGAGACCGGTATAGAGCCATGATAACCAACTATTTTGTTCCCGAATTGGATGGCATGAATGTGGATGAGTTGTGGTTCCAACAAGACGGTGCTACATGCCACACAGCGCACGTCACAATCGATTTATTGAAGGAAACATTCGATGAGCGCATAATTTCGCGGAATGGACCTGTCAATTGGCCACCAAGATCGTGTGATTTGACACCATTGGATTATTTTCTTTGGGGATATGTGAAGTCGCTCGTCTACGCCAACAAACCAGAAACGTTAGGGGACTTGGAAGCCAACATTCGTGGCGTTATTGCCGACATACGGCCCCATATGCTCGAAAAAGTGGTTGAAAATTGGACCTGTAGAATTGGCTTTATTCGAGCCAGCCGCGGCGGCCACATGCCCGAAATCATATTTAAGCATTAATGGCATAAAATTATCCTTCCAATAAAGCCAAATTGATGGACATTAAAACGATTTTCTTGTGTTTTATTTCAATTTGAAGTTCTGTACCTCTAAAAAAAACACCCTTTATATGACGCATTCA
Organism: Calliopum simillimum; assembly: GCA_951812925.1. Lineage (NCBI taxonomy): Eukaryota > Metazoa > Arthropoda > Insecta > Diptera > Lauxaniidae > Calliopum > Calliopum simillimum. The sequence continues at coordinate 58,712,014 of OX638368.1, forward strand.
ATAGAAAATAGTTTCGAGTGTCCTCCATATAACCTCACAAATCGTGTTATTTCAACTTTGAGTTGAGGATATCTCAAAAACCATACGTGATAGACCGATTTTGATGCCAGATTCAGATTGAGAATCGACAGATGCATCAAAACCGGTGCTTGTTCAACAAAATTAAATAATGTTTACCTAATTTTTTCAACTTAATTTCATATTTTTGATAAAAATAGTTTTAATAAATCCCGGGATTTGCATGGACTCTACCCTCCACCGCTTGTATAAATAGAGTTAGGAATCAAATCATCCATCGGCAGCCCTGACATTTAATTTGTTGTTCGGTTTGTGAATAAAATTCTAATAAAATGTAGTTCGAAAAAAGTATTTTGCATCTTGGATTAAACATAATCGTAAGTGCTTTTGTTCTTTTAATAAATAAATCAATTTAAGCGATAGCGCAATCATTTTCTCATGAAGGAATGCCTGTACCTACAACTGATCCAGATTCTGAAGCAGACGCCGCAACAACAAAACTCCCCAAATCCTAGTCAAAGTATCACTGTCAACATTGGGACAATGCCTTGCTGGTATTATGACAAAAAAGAGTTGAAAGACACACCATCTGTATTGGATGACATAACATTGGAAACGGAACGTCGCTGTCGCAAAGAAGGCGCACGCTTCATCATGAGTTGTGGCACCGAAATAGGCCTTGGACACAATATCATTGCTACCGGAGTGGTGTACTTTCATCGCTTTTATATGTTTCATTCGTTTAAGAGCTTTCCGCGTTATGTCACTGCATGCTGTGGCCTCTTCTTGGCGGGCAAAGTGGAGGAAACGCCCAAGAAATACAGGGATATAGTAAGACTGCACGTGGACGTTTAACGGACATGCAAGTATATTCATTCGGAGAAGATCCAAAGGAGGTGCGTTAGTAGAAAACTAAATGTAGGCGTTGAAACGCTCAACACTCACCAAAGTCGCCTGCCGATCGCCAAAATATACCTCCGAACAAAGGGGTGCTCCGCCACACCGTGCGCAAGATGTCTTAGCAATGTATGCACCGCTCCGAAATTTCCCCAATAAATAACTCCTTTTCTTTTTCGTTTACGTTCTCACTTTTATTTATTAATATTAAGCTTACGTTAATTCAATTTTAATTAGGTTTAAGTTATTTAGTTTTTATATTTTTAATTTTAAGTATTTTTTAAGAAAAAAAGGAAAAGACTTGTGCTCGCTGCTGTCAGATAAAAATGAAGTGATTAAAAAGAAGAAGAATCGCAATAGGAATGACGTGGCAATGGAAAAGTCCATTGTCACGTATTTGCCTTTTCACATCTTATTGTTGGCAGCACCGCAGCAAGGGCGCGTTCACAATAGTGTGAAAGTCGCGTTTCAGCCAAAGTGTCGCTAGCGACTATTTGACTGCGGCGTGAACATGCCGCCCGCCTTGCAGGGTACTGCAATGAAAAGAAAATCTGAACAGTGCACCGGCATTGTTGAAAAAAAGAGAGAATTTAATTTAATTACATAAGAGACAAAGTTTGTATGAGAAAAGTGAAGGTAATTAGATGCAAAACTAACGCTATTGGTACCAAAATTTTGCATTTAAGTATTATTTTGGAAACAAAATTTTAAAAGACTTTGTCATGTAGTTTAAAAAAAACGAAAAGATTAATTTTTTGGGTAGATTTTTAAATGGCTGTGCCACATACTTCAAAAAATGGTAATTTCAGAAACATTTTTATAATGTGTATATGAAAAATTTAAATGGAAATTTCATGAAAAAAAAATTATTGTTGCAAAATAAATAGCCAATAATCTCATGCTGCCAAAAATACGAAATTTTAATTAAATAGCAAATTGCTTGAGTACGACAGATTTCAAAAGTGACCGGTGCCACTTATCTCAAGAATATGTTTTTAAAGTATGGATTTTCAAAATATTCAAAAAGAGTGAGACCGATTGCTTATAAATGCAACAAGGGCAACGATGTTGCAAAAATATGAAAAATTAATTTTAAAAACTTAAGAGTAAAAAACTTAAGAAAAATTAAGCAAACTTTAGACTCTCTTGCAACTGGAGGGAAAACAAATTTTATTTTAAAAGAGCTAAGGCGAGCCACGAGAGGACTACTTTTCACACCTTGCCTTATTCAAATATAATATAATGCCCAAAGGGACAGATAAAGAGTCGTCGAGAGACGTATGATATACAAAAAGAAAATAATTGTAAACCACAGTTGCAAAAGGTTTACAAATAAAGTTTGCTAAAAATACAGTGATGTAAATTATGAAACATGGCTAATACTAGTATTTGTCGGCAATGGTTAGTTTAATCTTGACGCAAAATGTTCATCAAAATATAGCGTGTAGCTGTAACGGCTCCCTCAGCTGTGATGTCGCCGAAGATTTTCGGAAGAAACACGGTGCCAATGACGAATCAAACCCTTGTAGGAATTTTAGTAATTACATAATCGGCTACTCATTCTGTTAAGTAAATAAAGAGCGTATGGATTACAAAATTCATAGAAAGTAAAGTTGAATGAATGAGTTCAGTAGAAGTTAATTATTTCGTCTGCAGTACGTAATGTTCTGAAGAAAAATAATGTTTATGGTATATACATTTTAGAGTTGGGACAAAGTGTCAAATTTATGAACTGGTCGCGTGAGTACACCGTTTTGGGTTGCTGCGTGTTACCATGCGAACACATTTATAAGAGCCATAATAAACTTTTGTGATGTGACCTAAGGGCCATTCAAGCGAACCTACAAGTTCTTTTCGTAGAATACCTAGGTCATCAATGTGAAGATTTCTCTGTGGGTCTTTCCCCTTTTTGCGTTTATGTAGCTTTTTAAGATAATCGTCTTTCCATTGACGAGACAATTCCTGCTGACGCCTGAAGGTACGTCGCCAAAGATTATTTAAGCTCATTGAGTAATGTTTTTCCGGTTCAGCAGGAGCAAAGAGTGGTGACCCGATGAGGAAATGATCAGGAGTTATTACGGCCAAATTTGAGACATTTTTAGATTTGGGACACAGCGGATGTGAATTCAGGCAGGCTTCGATACGCGAGAGTAAAGTGTACTTGATGTGACCTGCAATTTTTCTAATGTGTTGTTCGAAAGTTTTCAATCCGTCCTCATAGAGCCATCCTATGTGAGGTCCCGATGCTGGTATTAAGTGGCGCGAAAGTTTTTGTAAAACGTTTTTTGAGACAAATTCATCGCGTACGCATTTTATGAAGTTTTCTAAGGCTCTAGCCATTTCTTTCGATGCACCTGTATTGATCAACGGTCGATCTAAAAATGATCTTGAAAAGGCGGCCACCATTTGGCCATGAAGTTTCTTGCGATGCACATTTGCTCTGATTACTAGATGAGTATTCACAAAAGGAGTCAATGTTATGACTGCGCTTTTGAATGAATTTGGTTTATGGTTAATAAAATTAAAACATTCGTTTTGAAAATGATGAGGCTGAGAATTTATAATAAGACGCATTTTTACAGCGCTTATTTTGACAGCTGAAATTACTTGTATGGGATAAATGGCTTCAGCTCTAGTTGCTGGATGAGTTCGTTTAAAGAAACGAAACATGTACGAAACAATTCGCAATGCTTTTGGTAGCAATGAAAACTGATTAAGAGTATCTTTGGTTACCGCCGAGCTAGTAAAATGAGTTGTAATTTTTCTCATTTCAATAGTGGTATCGATTTCTGGACTTAAATTATTACCTGGCCAGTGATTTTTTGGCAATTGGAGCCACGAAGGTCCATGCCACCACACTTCATAAGATATTAGATCCGCAGGGTATATCCCCCGGGTTGCTAGATCGGCGTGATTCGAATGTGCGTCAATGTGTGACCATTTTCCATTGAACGCCCAAGTATGTGGTGATTTTTTGAGCCCCAGTAGAAAAGTGGTTGAGTCAGACCATAAAAATAATGAATTCGAATCCATATTTAACTGAGGTGCTATTGAATTTAATATGGTTGAAAGTAACGCAGCTCCACACAGCTCTAAGCGAAGTAGAGACAATGTTTTTATAGGAGCCATTTTAGTTTTTACCGCAAGGAAATTGAAATTAATTTTTCTGTCGATTGTTATGCGCATGTAAAGTGCTGCGGCATTTGCCTTTTCTAAGGCGCTACAAAAAACGTGAAATTCAGTAGTGCTTGTAGGGCAATACTGAACCCACCGTGGTAATGATATAAGTTTGTCATAATCAGGCTTTCGAATCAGCGGTTTTTTATTTCTAAGAAACTGACGAATTGCTATGTGTCTTGAAGCACTCAGATCATTTTGTTTTGGAACAAGTAATTTAAATGGTAAATCTACCATATACTGACCATCTGAGTTGCTTGCGATTGTTTTCTTAAAAATTTCATCATATAAGACATCTGATTGTGACATAATCTTTTTTTGGGGAATTTCCTTGGCATGAGAATATTTGTTTAATTGCTCGCTTGACGAGACTCCAGTGACATTTGTCACTATAATTTGATTTGGTTTGGTACATTGCACATCAGGAATCGGGCCTGTGAGGATCCAACCGAAAACGGTATCATGAGCCACAAGAGCGCCTAAAATTCCTTTATGAAGACCACCAAGTATGATCAGTGTGTATAAATCACCACCAATAACGAGATCTATGGTCGAGATTTGAAAAAAACTGGCATCAGCAAAATTGAGCTTTGATAGCTCTAGATAAGAAGATGGGTCACAGGAATGCGATGGCATATTTCCAGTGACCCGAGGTACAATAAGTGCAGAGACTTCAATTTGTACATTTGGATCAGATATTGATCCAATATAAAATGGTGAAACCTGAGTAGGCTTAGAGCTGATGGCGCCATTTAATCCAGACACTTGAGCCGAGATTGCTTTGGTGGGAAGTTTTAATATATTTCGGAGACGTTCTGATACAAACGTTCCTTCAGATGCTGGGTCAATAAGAGCCCGAGCTTTGTATGTTATCCCAAGGTGAAAAACATTTATTTCTGCTGTACCAAGTAAAACTTTTTTGGTGACAGAATTGAAACAAGTTTGTACCGTTTCTATAGGATTTTCATTCGAATAAGTGGACTGTATTGTTGTAGAATGAGGCACAAAAGAGCTAATTGCAGCACCAATTGGTTGATTAGGCTTAACGTCGGTGGCATTTTTACAATATTCAGCTCTTTGTGTTGAGGTAGATTGCTGTGCACTTGTAGAGTCTCTATGTAAAAGCGAATGATGTTGCTTTTTGCATTTCAGGCAAGTATAAATACTCTCGCAGTCTCTTAGTTCATGAGCCGCAGAGAGACAATTAAGGCAGTAATTGTACTGCTTAACTGTGGAGAATCGATCTTGAAAGTTCATATTGAGAAACTTAGAACAAGATTTTAAAAGATGAGAACCCTTGCACAGCCTACATTGCGAAAAATCAATTTTGTTGTGATAATTGTTGTAAGGTTTTGACTTCAGATTATCATTATGAGTTTTAGAAATAGAAGGTTTTGCAGCAGCGGAGCAATGATAATCTGAGACAGTTTCAAGTGTTTGAAATCTGTCAGTGAGAAAGTTATCTAAATCATTCCATTTTGGAATTTCAGTCTTATTTTTAACTGACTGTTCCCAGAGAGATAGGCTATGTTCTGGGAGACGAGAAGAGCATAAAAAAACAAAAATTGCATCCCAATTCGTAATGTCAATTTTATACAACTGTATTGTCGAAATACAGTTGTTTATTTCACATTGAAGATGCTTGAGACAATTTCCTGATTCTTGACTGCACGTTGGTAAATTGAACAAGACTTTGAGTTGATTGTTGATTACAATTTTTTTATTCTCATATTGAGCAATGAGACTTTCCCACGCAATGGGAAAACCGAGATTTGTAAGAGGGGCCCTTTGTACTATTTCTTTTGCTTCACCACTTGTTTTTTGAAGCAAGTAATAAAGCTTTTCGACTGGACTGAGAGACGTATTATTTACATAAATTGCCGTAAACATGTCTCTAAATGTCGGCCACGTTAAACAACTTCCGTGAAATATGTCTGTATCACATGGAGGCACTTTGAAATTTGAGGAAAAAATGGCTGGAATAACTTGATTTGTTGTATTTGGTTTATTTTCTAATAATTCAGCAAGAGCTTGACTGATTACCGTCATACACCTGATGTAGCATCTGTGTGACTCTATATATTTGGCCTCGATGGTTGCAACATCATATTTAACCTCGTCCGAGGCAAGGCATACTTCATAAGTGTCCTTAAATTTGTCCCACAGCTCTTTGAGTTCACACTGCTCAAGATTTAAAGCAATTGTGGAATACTCAACAGGCTTTATTGCATTTAAATATGCTTCATATTTAACCATACGGTCTGCTGTCCGTATAAGAGAGTGAAGATCAGCCATCTTTTTTTAAAAAATTGTCGCAGTCAAAAAATTTTTTAGAAATTTGCAAAAATATTTCTGCAGGTCTACTGCATATGAGACACTCTCAAAACAAAAATGAGGAAGAAATGCAAAAATTGAAGAAAGATTTTTATTGCAAATCCATAAATTCAAAATCTTCAAAAAAATTATCACCTGCTTGCAGTGCAAAGAGTCAGAAAACCGTTGCTGTAAGACTGTAGAAATTTCCAAAGAGACGTGATAAAATTATTTTGTAAGAAAATCTATCGGTGAAGAAAAAAAAAAAAAAATAAAATTTTTTTATGATGTACTGTGTAACCTCTATAACCTTAGTGTAACTTGATGTCACGGTCAAGGTTAAAACGATCACGCGATATGACAAGCCGTTACTTCGATAACGGTACCCAAAACGGTGCACAAAAAAGAGCCAAAAATCAATAAAATCTGAGCCACGAGGTTTTGATTTAAAATATGTTGACGCCGAGACACAAGAATTGCATAAAAATTCGATGCGATTTACTTAAAGTTGAGTTGCGAAAATATGTATGCATGTGTAAAGTTGAAATGTCATTGTACGCACCTTGCTATTTGAACTTTTTTTCCTGCATACAAAAAACTGCTACACTCCACGCGCCGCTTCTCAAGGTTCGAATGGACCAAATTATGTAGGCGTTGAAACGCTCAACACTCACCAAAGTCGCCTGCCGATCGCCAAAATATACCTCCGAACAAAGTGGTGCTCCGCCACACCGTGCGCAAGATGTCTTAGCAATGTATGCACCGCTCCGAAATTTCCCCAATAAATAACTCCTTTTCTTTTTCGTTTACGTTCTCACTTTTATTTATTAATATTAAGCTTACGTTAATTCAGTTTAAGTTATTTAGTTTTTATATTTTTAATTTTAAGTATTTTTTAAGAAAAAAAGGAAAAGACTTGTGCTCGCTGCTGTCAGATAAAAATGAAGTGATTAAAAAGAAGAAGAATCGCAATAGGAATGACGTGGCAATGGAAAAGTCCATTGTCACGTATTTGCCTTTTCACATCTTATTGTTGGCAGCACCGCAGCAAGGGCGCGTTCACAATAGTGTGAAAGTCGCGTTTCAGCCAAAGTGTCGCTAGCGACTATTTGACTGCGGCGTGAACATGCCGCCCGCCTTGCAGGGTACTGCAATGAAAAGAAAATCTGAACAGTGCACCGGCATTGTTGAAAAAAAGAGAGAATTTAATTTAATTACATAAGAGACAAAGTTTGTATGAGAAAAGTGAAGGTAATTAGATGCAAAACTAACGCTATTGGTACCAAAATTTTGCATTTAAGTATTATTTTGGAAACAAAATTTTAAAAGACTTTGTCATGTAGTTTAAAAAAAACGAAAAGATTAATTTTTTGGGTAGATTTTTAAATGGCTGTGCCACATACTTCAAAAAATGGTAATTTCAGAAACATTTTTATAATGTGTATATGAAAAATTTAAATGGAAATTTCATGAAAAAAAAATTATTGTTGCAAAATAAATAGCCAATAATCTCATGCTGCCAAAAATACGAAATTTTAATTAAATAGCAAATTGCTTGAGTACGACAGATTTCAAAAGTGACCGGTGCCACTTATCTCAAGAATATGTTTTTAAAGTATGGATTTTCAAAATATTCAAAAAGAGTGAGACCGATTGCTTATAAATGCAACAAGGGCAACGATGTTGCAAAAATATGAAAAATTAATTTTAAAAACTTAAGAGTAAAAAACTTAAGAAAAATTAAGCAAACTTTAGACTCTCTTGCAACTGGAGGGAAAACAAATTTTATTTTAAAAGAGCTAAGGCGAGCCACGAGAGGACTACTTTTCACACCTTGCCTTATTCAAATATAATATAATGCCCAAAGGGACAGATAAAGAGTCGTCGAGAGACGTATGATATACAAAAAGAAAATAATTGTAAACCACAGTTGCAAAAGGTTTACAAATAAAGTTTGCTAAAAATACAGTGATGTAAATTATGAAACATGGCTAATACTAGTATTTGTCGGCAATGGTTAGTTTAATCTTGACGCAAAATGTTCATCAAAATATAGCGTGTAGCTGTAACGGCTCCCTCAGCTGTGATGTCGCCGAAGATTTTCGGAAGAAACACGGTGCCAATGACGAATCAAACCCTTGTAGGAATTTTAGTAATTACATAATCGGCTACTCATTCTGTTAAGTAAATAAAGAGCGTATGGATTACAAAATTCATAGAAAGTAAAGTTGAATGAATGAGTTCAGTAGAAGTTAATTATTTCGTCTGCAGTACGTAATGTTCTGAAGAAAAATAATGTTTATGGTATATACATTTTAGAGTTGGGACAAAGTGTCAAATTTATGAACTGGTCGCGTGAGTACACCGTTTTGGGTTGCTGCGTGTTACCATGCGAACACATTTATAAGAGCCATAATAAACTTTTGTGATGTGACCTAAGGGCCATTCAAGCGAACCTACAAGTTCTTTTCGTAGAATACCTAGGTCATCAATGTGAAGATTTCTCTGTGGGTCTTTCCCCTTTTTGCGTTTATGTAGCTTTTTAAGATACTCGTCTTTCCATTGACGAGACAATTCCTGCTGACGACTGAAGGTACGTCGCCAAAGATTATTTAAGCTCATTGAGTAATGTTTTTCCGGTTCAGCAGGAGCAAAGAGTGGTGACCCGATGAGGAAATGATCAGGAGTTATTACGGCCAAATTTGAGACATTTTTAGATTTGGGACACAGCGGATGTGAATTCAGGCAGGCTTCGATACGCGAGAGTAAAGTGTACTTGATGTGACCTGCAATTTTTCTAATGTGTTGTTCGAAAGTTTTCAATCCGTCCTCATAGAGCCATCCTATGTGAGGTCCCGATGCTGGTATTAAGTGGCGCGAAAGTTTTTGTAAAACGTTTTTTGAGACAAATTCATCGCGTACGCATTTTATGAAGTTTTCTAAGGCTCTAGCCATTTCTTTCGATGCACCTGTATTGATCAACGGTCGATCTAAAAATGATCTTGAAAAGGCGGCCACCATTTGGCCATGAAGTTTCTTGCGATGCACATTTGCTCTGATTACTAGATGAGTATTCACAAAAGGAGTCAATGTTATGACTGCGCTTTTGAATGAATTTGGTTTATGGTTAATAAAATTAAAACATTCGTTTTGAAAATGATGAGGCTGAGAATTTATAATAAGACGCATTTTTACAGCGCTTATTTTGACAGCTGGGATAAATGGCTTCAGCTCTAGTTGCTGGATGAGTTCGTTTAAAGAAACGAAACATGTACGAAACAATTCGCAATGCTTTTGGTAGCAATGAAAACTGATTAAGAGTATCTTTGGTTACCGCCGAGCTAGTAAAATGAGTTGTAATTTTTCTCATTTCAATAGTGGTATCGATTTCTGGACTTAAATTATTACCTGGCCAGTGATTTTTTGGCAATTGGAGCCACGAAGGTCCATGCCACCACACTTCATAAGATATTAGATCCGCAGGGTATGCCCCCCGGGTTGCTAGATCGGCGTGATTCGAATGTGCGTCAATGTGTGACCATTTTCCATTGAACGCCCAAGTATGTGGTGATTTTTTGAGCCCCAGTAGAAAAGTGGTTGAGTCAGACCATAAAAATAATGAATTCGAATCCATATTTAACTGAGGTGCTATTGAATTTAATATGGTTGAAAGTAACGCAGCTCCACACAGCTCTAAGCGAAGTAGAGACAATGTTTTTATAGGAGCCATTTTAGTTTTTACCGCAAGGAAATTGAAATTAATTTTTCTGTCGATTGTTATGCGCATGTAAAGTGCTGCGGCATTTGCCTTTTCTAAGGCGCTACAAAAAACGTGAAATTCAGTAGTGCTTGTAGGGCAATACTGAACCCACCGTGGTAATGATATAAGTTTGTCATAATCAGGCTTTCGAATCAGCGGTTTTTTATTTCTAAGAAACTGACGAATTGCTATGTGTCTTGAAGCACTCAGATCATTTTGTTTTGGAACAAGTAATTTAAATGGTAAATCTACCATATACTGACCATCTGAGTTGCTTGCGATTGTTTTCTTAAAAATTTCATCATATAAGACATCTGATTGTGACATAATCTTTTTTTGGGGAATTTCCTTGGCATGAGAATATTTGTTTAATTGCTCGCTTGACGAGACTCCAGTGACATTTGTCACTATAATTTGATTTGGTTTGGTACATTGCACATCAGGAATCGGGCCTGTGAGGATCCAACCGAAAACGGTATCATGAGCCACAAGAGCGCCTAAAATTCCTTTATGAAGACCACCAAGTATGATCAGTGTGTATAAATCACCACCAATAACGAGATCTATGGTCGAGATTTGAAAAAAACTGGCATCAGCAAAATTGAGCTTTGATAGCTCTAGATAAGAAGATGGGTCACAGGAATGCGATGGCATATTTCCAGTGACCCGAGGTACAATAAGTGCAGAGACTTCAATTTGTACATTTGGATCAGATATTGATCCAATATAAAATGGTGAAACCTGAGTAGGCTTAGAGCTGATGGCGCCATTTAATCCAGACACTTGAGCCGAGATTGCTTTGGTGGGAAGTTTTAATATATTTCGGAGACGTTCTGATACAAACGTTCCTTCAGATGCTGGGTCAATAAGAGCCCGAGCTTTGTATGTTATCCAAAGGTGAAAAACATTTATTTCTGCTGTACCAAATAAAAATTTTTTGATGACAGAATTGAAACAAGTTTGTACCGTTTCTATAGGATTTTCATTCGAATAAGTGGACTGTATTGTTGTAGAATGAGGCACAAAAAGATAAAATAAAGATGCCGAGGATTCGATTAAAGAGGAACAAACAGTTTATTTAATGAAATGTATTTCGTACAAAGTTCAGTTTGCTTCTAATGAAAAATTAGAATAAAAATTGTTTGAATAAACAAAACATTCTTAGGCTTCTATACAAAAAGTGTAGCAAGTGTTTTAGTATATAGTACATATTTAATTGTGTATATATATATTTTAACACCCCTGCCCAATTAAATAAATCCAAGTATTTCTCTGAATTTCATGAACGTAATTTTTGGCAATGATTTGGTAAAGAAATCCGCAACCTGTTCTTTAGTTGATTTGTACTCGATTTTAATTTTCTTAGTTTGAACCAGTTCACGAACGAAGTTGTATTTGATGTCAATATGCTTCATTCGTTGGTGTTCCTTAGGCTCTTCTGCTATTTGAATACAAGACATGTTATCTTCAAATAAAGTAATAGGTGAGTCTATATAAATATTTAAATCTTCAAGAATTTGCTTAATTGATACGGCTTCGCATGCAGCAGTACATAACGCGATGTATTCCGCTTCAGTTGAAGACAAGGAAACCGTAGGTTGCTTCTTCGTTGTCCAGGAAACACAGCATCCAAAAACTTTAAAAATATATCCAGTAAGTGATTTTCTGTCATGGATATCATTTCCCCAATCGGCATCGGAATATCCAAATAAGACTTCATTCGTTTTATCATCATAAAGCAATTCCAAGTCTATTGTCTTTTTAATATAGCGCAAAATCCGTTTTAAGTGTTGCCAATGTTCATCTGTAGCACAATTTTGAAATTGACTAAAGTAGTTGACACTTACACTCAAATCTGGTCGCGAAGTTAACATCACATACATCAAACAACCTATCAATTCTTTGTAGGGTTCCTTTGTTAACTGACTTGTTGGATCTTTACTTAAAGTAATTTTGACTTCCATAGGTGTATCCGTTCCATTACAGTGTTCCATACCAAAACGCTTTAAAAGATTGTTTAAAAATACTTTTTGACTAATTCTGAGTTCAGACTTTTCCAAATTTCGTTCAATTTTAACTCCCAAATAAACACTCACATCTTTTAAGTCCTTCATTTCAAATTCCTGTTGGAGCAAGTGCTTTACGTTACAAATTTCTTTTATATTACTACCGATAAGTAAAAGGTCATCGACATATAACAAAATATATACCATGCTTCCTTCATTATTTCTTGAGTATAAACAGTAATCGTGTTGAGACCTTACAAAGTTAATTTTAGTAATAAAATCGTGAAATCTTTCGTTCCACATTCTAGGAGATTGCTTAAGGCCATAAAGAGATCTGTTCAGTTTACATACCAAATTATCCGCACATTGAAAACCTTGTGGAACCTTCATATAAATTTCTTCTTTCAAATATCCATTCAGAAATGCTGTTTTGACATCCATTTGGTGAATGATTAACTTCAGTTTATTTGCAATTGCAAGGAGAATTCTAAAAGTTCCAACTCTAGCCACAGGTGAATACGTTTCTTGAAAGTCGAATCCTTCCCGTTGAGTGAAACCTCTTGCCACAAGACGCGCTTTGTATTCGCCAGGATTTCCGTTTTGATCCGATTTCCGCTTAAAAACCCATTTGCAATCGACCAAAGTTTTGCCTTCAGGTAATTGAGTCAAAGTCCATGTATTGTTTTTCTTTAACGACTCCAATTCAATGTTCACAGCCTTAGTCCATTCGTTAGCATCAGGTCTTACTTTTATCTCTGCATACGTCGATGGTGCGTCGCTTACGAAACCTTCAGCGTTTAAGGCCAACGCCAAATAGTTCCCTCCTTCAAATCTCACCGGTTTACGTCTGTCTCTAGTACTCCTCCGTATCATCTGTTCTTCTTGTTCTTCATGTAATGGCAATACTTCTTGTGATGGGATTTCTTCAAAATTTCCAGCGACATCTTCATATTCGCTATTGCTATCTTCTGTACCATTTTCATTATTTTGAGGTATTTCTTTTTCTTCGTTATCTTCATCAACCATTGTCAAATCTTCGACGGTAAAATCTTCAACTTCGATAATACTGAGCTTTTCACACTTATCTTTCATTTGCGTAGAATTTCCAAAACAGTTTTCATTGAAAACTACATCACGAGCTGCAAGAATTTGTCGATTTTGTGAATCCCAAAGTCGGTATCCATTACCGCCATAGCCTACCATTATAAGTTTTTTCGATTTCATATCCAATTTCTTTCTATGTACTTTTGGTATATGTGAGTATGCAATACATCCGAAAACTTTCAAATTTGCTAGATTAGGCTTCTTCTTCAACCAAATTTCAGCGGGTGTCTGATTTGTATTCAACGATGCAGTGGGACTCCTGTTAGTTAAATAATTTGCACAAAAGACGGCTTCATTCCATAGAAATTTTTGTAAACCAGAACCTGCAATCATAGCTCTTGCTTTTTCCAACAACGTGCGGTTCATTCTTTCCGCAGTTCCATTTTGCTCTGGCGTGTACGCAACAGTGTACTCCAATTTGATCCCAGACAAACGACAAAAACTCTTAAACTCTTCCGACGTATATTCACCACCGTTGTCACAGCGCAATCTTGCAATATGAGCATTCATGGCGTTTTCCGACATCATCTTGTACTCCTTAAAACGCGTAAATACTTCACTCTTATTAGATATCATATAAACTGACGTAAAATGGGAGTAATCGTCAATGAAGGTCACTATGTAGCGCTTGCCGTTCCAAGAACATGGAGTAATTGGCCCACAAACATCGCTATGAACCAGCTCTAAACAACGAGTAGTCAACTTTTTCTTGCCTTGATTTTTAAACGACTTCCTTGATTGTTTTCCCAATACACATGACTCACAAAAGGTGTTCGATTTATCATTTAAATTATCTATTCCGTCAACCATCTGGGGAAGTCTCTTGATATCGTTGTAGTTTAAGTGTCCAAGTCTCTTGTGCCATACATCGATTTCTTCACATCCTTCTGTTGCATATGCACCTGCATTTTTCTTAATTTCCAAATCGAACTCATACAGCTTGAATTTTCTTGTGCCTTCCAGGACCACATGATCACCTTTAAAAACTTTCACCTTGCCTGCAGCAAAAACTGTCTTCATACCAGCTTCTTCTAATCTGCGAATAGAGAAAAGATTGCATTTTAGACCTTTGCAAAACAAAACTTTGTTAACGCTGCAATTCATATGTTTGCCATTGACAAAAATGGTTCCTTTGATAGTTCCGATCTTAGTTGCTTGTAACGAAACTCCATTCTTCGCGACTCCAATAACAATCGGTGTTTCCAGTATTGAGATATGATCAAAATAATCTTCGTTGTTCACCATATGATCTGTAGCGCCTGAATCTACATACCATTTCACGGAATATGGGGATACGTTCAAAACTTTATCTTCATCTACCATGAATGTTACGCTATCAGAATCTGCCAAATTCGCTGACTTTTCTTTCTTCCACTTGTAGCAGTCTTTCTTCATGTGGCCGATTTTGCCACAGTAATGACACTTCCATTTGAACGCTGTTCTCATGGCCACACTTTCAGCTGACGGATCTTCTGTAGTGGTTTTCTTCTTTTCTTCTTCTAAAAGTCTGCTCTTTACGAAGTCCATTTCAAGCACGTCAGGATTTAAAGTTTCAATCGCCGTAACAACCGTATTAAATGAGGATGGCAACGTCAATAGTAAGTGACAAATTACGTCCAGTTTTTCCAATTTGGCTCCTGATGATTTCAGTTGTCGAATTACTCCATCAAATTTCAGAAAATGCGCTTCTAAATTATCTCCTTCACTGCATTTCATTGTAAGCAACTTTTTCCTCAGCAGAAGCTGAGTCGAAATGCTTTTCTTTTGAAAAATATTTGTAAGAGCTTCCAAAACTTGAAACGCGCTCTCTTTATCTTTCACGTACTCTAAGTGCGAATCTGCAACCCTTCTAATAATCACCGACTTCGCTTTCTTATCGTTCCTTCGGTGCTCTTCGATCTTAGCAGCAACCGCTTCTGCCTGGACGATGTCTTCTACATCTTCTTTGATGTATTTCAAAAGTGAGTGCTCGTCCAAAACGGTCTCCAAACGAAACTTCCAATTATCGAAATTTCTTCCCTCGAACAACGCAATTGAGAACTTCTCTTCCGCCATTTCTGGGCCCATAACCAGATAAAATAAAGATGCCGAGGATTCGATTAAAGAGGAACAAACAGTTTATTTAATGAAATGTATTTCGTACAAAGTTCAGTTTGCTTCTAATGAAAAATTAGAATAAAAATTGTTTGAATAAACAAAACATTCTTAGGCTTCTATACAAAAAGTGTAGCAAGTGTTTTAGTATATAGTACATATTTAATTGTGTATATATATATTTTAACACAAAAGAGCTAATTGCAGCACCAATTGGTTGATTAGGCTTAACGTCGGTGGCATTTTTACAATATTCAGCTCTTTGTGTTGAGGTAGATTGCTGTGCACTTGTAGAGTCTCTATGTAAAAGCGAATGATGTTGCTTTTTGCATTTCAGGCAAGTATAAATACTCTCGCAGTCTCTTAGTTCATGAGCCGCAGAGAGACAATTAAGGCAGTAATCTTGAAAGTTCATATTGAGAAACTTAGAACAAGATTTTAAAAGATGAGAACCCTTGCACAGCCTACATTGCGAAAAATCAATTTTGTTGTGATAATTGTTGTAAGGTTTTGACTTCAGATTATCATTATGAGTTTTAGAAATAGAAGGTTTTGCAGCAGCGGAGCAATGATAATCTGAGACAGTTTCAAGTGTTTGAAATCTGTCAGTGAGAAAGTTATCTAAATCATTCCATTTTGGAATTTCAGTCTTATTTTTAACTGACTGTTCCCAGAGAGATAGGCTATGTTCTGGGAGACGAGAAGAGTATAAAAAAACAAAAATTGCATCCCAATTCGTAATGTCAATTTTATACAACTGTAATGTCGAAATACAGTTGTTTATTTCACATTGAAGATGCTTGAGACAATTTCCTGATTCTTGACTGCACGTTGGTAAATTGAACAAGACTTTGAGTTGATTGTTGATTACAATTTTTTTATTCTCATATTGAGCAATGAGACTTTCCCACGCAATGGGAAAACCGAGATTTGTAAGAGGGGCCCTTTGTACTATTTCTTTTGCTTCACCACTTGTTTTTTGAAGCAAGTAATAAAGCTTTTCGACTGGACTGAGAGACGTATTATTTACATAAATTGCCGTAAACATGTCTCTAAATGTCGGCCACGTTAAACAACTTCCGTGAAATATGTCTGTATCACATGGAGGCACTTTGAAATTTGAGGAAAAAATGGCTGGAATAACTTGATTTGTTGTATTTGGTTTATTTTCTAATAATTCAGCAAGAGCTTGACTGATTACCGTCATACACCTGATGTAGCATCTGTGTGACTCTATATATTTGGCCTCGATGGTTGCAACATCATATTTAACCTCGTCCGAGGCAAGGCATACTTCATAAGTGTCCTTAAATTTGTCCCACAGCTCTTTGAGTTCACACTGCTCAAGATTTAAAGCAATTGTGGAATACTCAACAGGCTTTATTGCATTTAAATATGCTTCATATTTAACCATACGGTCTGCTGTCCGTATAAGAGAGTGAAGATCAGCCATCTTTTTTTAAAAAATTGTCGCAGTCAAAAAATTTTTTAGAAATTTGCAAAAATATTTCTGCAGGTCTACTGCATATGAGACACTCTCAAAACAAAAATGAGGAAGAAATGCAAAAATTGAAGAAAGATTTTTATTGCAAATCCATAAATTCAAAATCTTCAAAAAAATTATCACCTGCTTGCAGTGCAAAGAGTCAGAAAACCGTTGCTGTAAGACTGTAGAAATTTCCAAAGAGACGTGATAAAATTATTTTGTAAGAAAATCTATCGGTGAAGAAAAAAAAAAAAAAAAAAAATTTTTTTATGATGTACTGTGTAACCTCTATAACCCCAGCAAATCCTCTGTAACCAGTACAACCTACACAACGAAACTCATTTTGGAAATTACTAACACATTCAAAATCGAACTCTCGTTAAGAACGTTAGTCGAAAAGAGACAAGAATATCTTAGCGAAAAATTGCTGTAGCTGTTTATTTACACAACACAAAAAAAAAATTTAAAATTTAGAGCACAGAAATGTCAAAAAAAAAAAATTGAATTTGAATTTTTCAATTCGAAAATTTGCTGATTGCCATTGGTAAGTATAAGACCAATATTCATATGCTTTATAATTTAATTATATTTATTTATTTATTTCCATTTAGTTAATACACTATTTTAAATCAAAAGAGGAAATGGAAATGTCAGCAGCGTTTTTAAAAATACCATCTTTGAAGACTGCCGCACATTGTACAATTTAGATGGGCGAACGGAGTCTGAAGTCCGGCAATATTTTTTTTGGTAAGCTTTCTTTACAAAATATCTTTTTCAGTATGTAATACGTATCTCTTGTTTTCGCAGATATTTTTCCTGAATTGTCGAAAGAGGACATCCAAATGGATGTAAGAAATTGTGTATTTTTATCATTATCAGCTTTAAAAATAACATAAATTTTTATTATTCTTACAATATAAATAACTTAACATAATTTCAATTTAAAAATAAAAGATGTCAATTAGCAATACTTTTTCCAAATATTTTATATTAATTCAATTTTGTTTTGACTTTTCGGAATGACAGTGGAAAGAAAAATATAAAATTAAATATGAAAGGGACAACCATAGTTTTTTCATAATTTTTCTTATGAGGAAATCTCATTGATAAGACAGGGATGCACAGTCACATCTATTCTCACACGGATAGGGTAAAGTGGTTATTTTTTTCCCGATGCTAGAAGAAATGTAACTGGTATAATACGAGATTTGTAACTATTATATAATGAGGTTGGTAACAGTTACAGGATTTGCTGGGACCTTAGTGTAACTTGATGTCACGGTCAAGGTTAAAACGATCACGCGATATGACAAGCCGTTACTTCGATAACGGTACCCAAAACGGTGCACAAAAAAGAGCCAAAAATCAATAAAATCTGAGCCACGAGGTTTTGATTTAAAATATGTTGACGCCGAGACACAAGAATTGCATAAAAATTCGATGCGATTTACTTAAAGTTGAGTTGCGAAAATATGTATGCATGTGTAAAGTTGAAATGTCATTGTACGCACCTTGCTATTTGAACTTTTTTTCCTGCATACAAAAAACTGCTACACTCCACGCGCCGCTTCTCAAGGTTCGAATGGACCAAATTATGTAGGCGTTGAAACGCTCAACACTCACCAAAGTCGCCTGCCGATCGCCAAAATATACCTCCGAACAAAGTGGTGCTCCGCCACACCGTGCGCAAGATGTCTTAGCAATGTATGCACCGCTCCGAAATTTCCCCAATAAATAACTCCTTTTCTTTTTCGTTTACGTTCTCACTTTTATTTATTAATATTAAGCTTACGTTAATTCAATTTTAATTAGGTTTAAGTTATTTAGTTTTTATATTTTTAATTTTAAGTATTTTTTAAGAAAAAAAGGAAAAGACTTGTGCTCGCTGCTGTCAGATAAAAATGAAGTGATTAAAAAGAAGAAGAATCGCAATAGGAATGACGTGGCAATGGAAAAGTCCATTGTCACGTATTTGCCTTTTCACATCTTATTGTTGGCAGCACCGCAGCAAGGGCGCGTTCACAATAGTGTGAAAGTCGCGTTTCAGCCAAAGTGTCGCTAGCGACTATTTGACTGCGGCGTGAACACTAAATTTATTATTATTTGGGTAAATTTTTCTTAAATTCTCTTATAGGAAGTTATGAGAGCGTATTCTGTTACAAACCATAAAATTCGATCTCCAGGTGGAACATCCATACGCATTCTTGCTCAAATAAGCGAAATGCTTCAAAGGCGATCAGCAGAAACTTCAAAAAATGGTGCAAATGGCATGGAATTTCGTAAATGATTCCTTAAGCACTGTCGTCTGTCTACAGTGGGAACCAGAGATGATTGCAGTTGCTCTGATATATCTTGCTAGTAAATTAAGTAAATTCACTGTCGCTGATTGGGTTGGTCGTCAGCCGGCGCATTTGCGTTATGCTTTAAGTTGCGAACTGGCGCTTAAATTTAACTGCACCAAAGCAGCCGAAGAGGTACGTATACTTAAAAATTTTTTTACGAAATACGTTTTTCTTTCCTTGTGGAAGAACAAATGCAATGATATTCAGAAATGTATATGTTACTATTTGAAATCAAACTGCATCAAAAACATTTTTCAAGGGTTGTCACGTTATTTCTTAGTGTCCAATGATATTAATTTTTTTTCTTTGCAGATGCTTTCGTTTAAATTTTTCCAAAATCGAAAGAAGATCTTAGTGAGCATACCATCATAAAATCATTGGCATCAGCTCTTTATCACTGCAGGGATTGGAATGGTGGTCGTGCTGCACGTGATAAAAAAAGTTTTTTGATTGAAACCCGCAGCTGATTTTATTTGCAATTTTTTTTTAAGTTTTACTATTGATTTTTTGGTTGTAAATTGTCACTTTAAAAGCAAAAAGACGTTATAACAAAATAACTCAAATTCATTTCAGAGTGCACTTCTATAATTTTTCTTATTTATATAACATGTTACGTCCTTTTGCATTTTCATGACGATATGTTGATACATTTCTATTTAATAGACTTATCATGGAAGACGAAACGAATCGAATGACTGATTTTCAATTGCTTACAACACCAAAGTTAAGACAAGAATTAAAATTTTTGCTTACAAACTTAATTCTTTGATTTAAAATGGAAGCTTAAGTCAAACCAAGTTTTTAATGAAAATTTCAATAGGCTGATATTAACGATTGATTTTTAGTCACTCGATTCGTTTCGTCTTCCATGCTAATGTCATAATTAAAGGCAACATCTTCAAGTTTTCCTTTTCATACATGATTCATTCATTCTTCCAAACAATTGTTTCATTAAAACCCAATTTTATTAAATTTCACGGTTCAAAAACTAAAAAAGGATTGTCAGATATATCTGCAATTGTATTTATTTTCAATAAGGACTGTTCCGTTATCCGTGTGGTTTCAATTATTTTCCATTTTGGAAGCTATTGATGAAAATGGTAAGTAACGCGATAAAAAGTATCAGAATCTGTTTTGTGGAGAATTACAGGCTCTAAAAATAATATTGATTTACATTTACGAGAAAGTAGCCGTTTAGGAAATATTCGATAAAATCGAATTTTTCGACTTATTGCGATTTTTTAAGAAAATTTCCTAACGATTACTTTTTTGTTAATCCGAACTTATATTATTTGTACAACCTGCAACTCTCCACAATAGATATTCCAATTCTTTTTATCGTTCGACTCACTGTTTTAATCAAAAAGCCTCCTAAATAATAAGTAATTGAAATCACACGGATTTCGGAATAAACCTGAATTATCTTTAATGTGATCAGTTATTATAATTAAGCATATTAACAATTCTTAAAAAATTAAGATAGAAATAAGAAATAATATTTTTAATAAATTACTAAAAAACTACAGAGCTATTTTTCGTTTTATTGATTTGAAGATTATTATTAGTTAGGCGTGAATTAGGTCTCAATTGGTTTTGCCTAAGCAGAACGTTAGTGTCAAGTGCGAAATCCCAACGATGGCCTAGTTTGGTAAGCCTCAAATTTTCCTAAATACGAACGCCTACCTAATTAGGCCGGCATTAGGCATTCCTTATTGGGAAAATATGGGGTACACCGTTACATCCGATATGAGGGCCTTGTTAGGCTCCCGCATTTGGCCCTAACGTTCTGGTTAGGCAAAACTAACGGGGCCCTAATTGTCGCCGCACAAAATTTTCTAGTCGGGTTTAAGCTTTAGGTATTAGCGTTAAGTTTGAACATGAATAACGGTAAATATTATGTATGCAGTGGGAAATAACCGTGTGGTCCATATTACCCACGTAGTCCATATTTCCCTCCCTTACCCTACAATTTTCGATGCGCCGAACTAAAGTTGAAGTATAGTTCCTTGGGCAAATGTTCATAGAATTGAATGAACTTTCACATAGGGGGGTAGCCAAGGTCGATAAAATTTCCTCCATACAATTTGGCGCACCCTAATACACATACATAGGGGGTAGCCGAGGTCGATAAAATTTCCTCCATACAATTTGGCGCACCCTAATACACATACATATTAGGGTGGGCCAAATTGTATGGACGAAATTTTATCGACTTCGGCTACCCCCTATGTGAAAGTTCATTCAATTCCATGAATATTTGCCCAAGGAACCATACCCCTGCGTTCAACTTTAGTTCGGCGCATTTTTGATCGAAAATTTAACCTTTTATGAATATTTTTTTTATTTTCATACTAAATTTTAAAAATTTCTATAAAGACAAAAGTAATGTCATTATATGAGTTGGCTTGTATTCTGTCAGTAATCAATTAAATTGGGTTATGTTTACACGAAAAGTTTACTTGATTGTGTGGAATTGATGTTATATATTTAAAAAAGTGATATGGGTCAAATAGCCGATTATTATGACCGACTTTCAAAATAAACGATTCATATTATTGGATGAATTTTTTCAAACAAAACACCAACCTAGGCTGAAAGTCCATTCAATTTGATGAAAATTTGCCCAAGGAACAATACCTCTACGTTCAACTTTAGTTCGGCGCATTTGCGATTGAAAATTTTACCTTGCGTTTAATATTTATTTTTATGCTTAATTTTCAAAATTCTCATAGCGACAAAAGTAATATCATAATATGCTTTGGCTGGTATTCTGTCAGTATTCAATAAAATTGGGTTCAGTTTTTACGAAAAGTTTACTTGATAGCGTGGAATTGATTATATTTATTCCAAAAAATTTTATCGGTCAAATAACCGATTTCAAAATAAACGAGTCATATTTTTACATGTCTTAGCAGAAATAATTTATACGGATAAACATTTATCTTGCTCCTGGAGTTTCAAAAATCAAAAGATTTATGAAATTAATGACACAAACGAAGTATCGAAACTTTTGATAAAAATCAGCTCTTGCAACGAACAATCCTGTAGGGCTGCAATACATGTATGGTGAATGCGTATGCGATTTAATAGATAACTAGCATCGCCTGTGGCCAAAATTTGGCCTTTTACTTTTTCCGAGTACCGTTTGGTAAAAAAGAAAGCCAGAATATTGAGTATTCATTAATCGTAACAACAATTTTATATGCAGCAGGCTCAATATGTCTTAAAACCGAATAACATAAAAATTGGTGTAGTGCTTGTACCGAAAAATATCGGAAAACATCCAAAATATCAAAAAGATCTCAAAAGTATCGATAAAGATCGGTATGTATATCGGTAAAAGTTCAAAAGTATCGTGAAACATCCAAAATATCGGTAAAAGTCCAAAAGTATCGGGACACATTCAAAATATCGGTAAAAGTCCAAAAGCATCGAGAAACATCCAAAATATCGAGAAGTATTGAGGAACATCCAAAATCTATATATAAATAGGCAAACGAAATCGGTTCGGTCCCTGTTTCTATACCTAAATCTAATCCGATTTGCTTGATTTTTTTTTTGTTGGAAAGGTTGTGAGGAGGAGCAGTGCATAGGACTATATTTGTTTTTAAAGTGGGCGGTGCCACGCCCCTTAATGGAAAAAATGCTCTCACGGCTAAACCGCTGCATCGATTTTAACGAAACTTGATAAGGAGGTAGAGTTAGCACTAAGGAGCAATAATATGACCATCATGTTTTTCAGTGGGCGGTGCCACGCCCCTGAATGGAAAAAACGCTCTCACAGCTAAACCGCTGCATCGATTTTAACGAAATTTGGCATGGAGATAGGGTTAGCACTAAGGAACGATAATATGACCATTATGTTTTTCAGTGGGCGGTGCTACGCCCCTAAATGAAAAAATGCTCTCACAGCTAAAGCTCTGCATCGATTTAACGAAATTTGGTATGAAGATAGGGTTAGCACTAAGGAACAATAACATGACCATTATGTTTTCAGTGGGCAGTGCTACGCCCCTAAATGGAAAAAACGCTCTCACGGCTATACCGCTGCATCGATTTTAACGAAACTTGGTATGGAGGTAGAGTTAGCACTAAGGAACGATTATATGAGAATTATGTTTTTCAGTGGGAGATGCCACGCCCCTAAATGGAAAAAACGCTCTCACGGCTAAACCACTGCATCGGTTTCAACGAAATTTGGTATGGAGATAGGGTTAGCACTAAGGAACAATAACATGACCATTATGTTTTCATTGGGCAGTGCTACGCCCCTAAATGGAAAAAACGCTCTCACGGCGAAAATACTGCGTACTATTTATATGAAATTTGGTATAGATATAGAGTTAGCACTATATACCACGATAGCATGATTGATTTTTATGAATTTTGGTATAGAAAGATATCAAAAACTGTTTGTTCTTTAGTAGGAGTTACACGTCTCTAAATGAAAAGTACGATATTGCAACTTAGCTATTGCACCGATGCAGATAACCCGAACCCTAAGGAAGAATATTAAAAGCTTTTTGTGTTTTATAGGCCAAGGAAGGGTATTAAAACTTTTTCCTTTATTTTATGGTCAAATCGAATTGGTCGAATTTCGGCCACAAGTCGAACTCTAGTATCGATAAAAGTGCAAAAGTATTGAGAAACATCCAAAATATCGATAAAAGTCCAAAAGTATCGAGAAACATCCAAAATATCGGTAAAAGTCCAAAAGTATCGGGACACATTCAAAATATCGGTATAAGTCCAAAAAGTATCGAGAAAGATCCGAAAAATCAGTAAAAGTCCAAAAGCATCGAGAAACATCCAAAATATCGAGAAGTATCGAGAAACATCCAAAATATCGATAAAAGTCCAAAAGTATCGAGAAACATCCCAAATATCGATAAAAATCCAAAAGTATCGAGAAACGTCTAAAATATCGGTAAAAGTCCAAAAGCATCGAGAAACATCCAAGATATCGAGAAGTATTGAGAAACATCCAAAATATCAATGAAAGTGAAAAGTATCGAGAAACATCCAAAACATCGGTATAAGTCCAAAAGTATCGAGAAACATCCAAAGTATCGATAAAATCCAAAAGTATCTAGAAACATCCAAAATATCGATAAAAGTCCAAAAGTATCGAGAAACATCCAAAATATCGGTAAAAGTCCAAAAGCATCGAGAAACATCCAAAATATCAATAAAAGTCCAAAAGTACCGAGAAACATCCAACATATCGGTAAAAGTCCAAAAGTATCGAAAAACATCCAAAATATCGGTAAAAGTCCCAAAGTATCGAAAATCATCCAAAATATCGGTAAAAGTCCAAAAGTTTCGAGAAACATCCAAAATATCAATAAAAGTCCAAAAGTATCGGGAAACATCCAAAATATCGGTAAAAGTCCAAAAGTATAGAGAAACGTCAAAAATATCGGTAAAAGTCCAAAAGCATCGAGAAACATCCAAGATATCGAGAAGTATTGAGAAACATCCAAAATATCAATGAAAGTGAAAAGTATCGAGAAACATCCAAAACATCGGTATAAGTCCAAAAGTATCGAGAAACATCCAAAGTATCGATAAAATCCAAAAGTATCTAGAAACATCCAAAATATCGATAAAAGTCCAAAAGTATCGAGAAACATCCAAAATATCGGTAAAAGTCCAAAAGCATCGAGAAACATCCAAAATATCAATAAAAGTCCAAAAGTACCGAGAAACATCCAACATATCGGTAAAAGTCCAAAAGTATCGAAAAACATCCAAAATATCGGTAAAAGTCCCAAAGTATCGAAAATCATCCAAAATATCGGTAAAAGTCCAAAAGTTTCGAGAAACATCCAAAATATCAATAAAAGTCCTAAAGTATCAAGAAAAATCCAAAATATCGATAAAAGTCCAAAAGTAAACGTCAAAAATATCGATAAAAGACCAACAGTACACAAAAACATCTAAAATATCGACAGAGCTCCAAAATATCTAAAAACATCCATAATATCGATGCAGAGCGTGGACAGAGTGCAACGAAATAGGT
This sequence comes from Calliopum simillimum, assembly GCA_951812925.1. NCBI lineage: Eukaryota > Metazoa > Arthropoda > Insecta > Diptera > Lauxaniidae > Calliopum > Calliopum simillimum. Next base: position 58,737,233 of record OX638368.1, read on the forward strand.
TTTTGCAAGCAAGGGAAAAACAACAACAACAAAATTTCTCTCACTCAACTGTGTCATTCACTTTCTTAACAACACAGCATAACATTGTGCATGCTGTTGTTGTTGTAATTATATGAGAAACTTTGATCCTGTTTTTAAATACCTTAATGGCAACTTATGAGGATAATTTTTGGATTCGTGGATTCTTTCATAATATATATTATATAAAAAAAATATCGAAAATCGGTTAAATGGTTAGCTCGCAAAAGGGGCGCAAAAAAAACTGTTCACGTATTAATATCACGGGGGTTCAAAACATTTTTTAACCCTCAAGTTGCATCACTCGGAAAGTTTTCATATTTTCGTGTTCAGGGTACTTTCCTTATCACATAAAAAAAAAATTAAGAAAATCCGTCGGGCGCTTTTTTTTTAAATCGAATTTTCCGTTTTTGGCAAAGTTGAGTTAAGTCAAAAATAACATACGAAAACTAAAATCAATAAGAAGGAACACGAATAGTCATTTATAACTAACTTTTGGATGCTAAATTCAAATCCGTTAACAAAACCGATCTATCGCTACAGAATTTTGAGATATCCTAACCCAAAAATTACCAAAATAAAAGATTTTTCGTGATTTTTTCCTACTTTTGAGGTTATGTAACACGACAGTGTAATACTTTGTCATAAAACTTGTTATGTTAATTAAAAGTACATATTTTTTTCTACAAAACTCTTTTTAAATTATATCAATATCTTTTTTTTTCTTGGAGTTATCCTAACCTAAAAATTTAGAAAAAAACAAAAACAAGATTTTCGACTACGTTGAAGGCTACATAGAGAACGCACGAAATTTTTCTGCTCTTTTATACTAACTTACTTACTACAATCCCTCGTCTTCAAAATTAGCCATCGAATGGTCACCTACGAATTTTCCCTTCTTCGTCACAACAATTTTAAGCAAACTAACTTTTTAGCTACAGTGTATTACTTGTTTTGGCATAACGCTTTTGTGTTTCTTGATGTCATATTAAAGAGCTCATAACTTTGTACAGAAAAATCGTAGATAACTATTTGATAGCTCATTTTGAAGACAATAAACAATTATAAGTAATGCAGTTTGTATAAAAGACCAAAAAAATTTCGTGCGTTCTCTATGTAGCCTCCAACATAGTCAAAAATCTTGTTTTTATGAAGTTAGTTTATTGACTGTTTTTTTATTGCTTGTATAGTACTAATGAAAGTACCAACGCGCTTTTTCTAAATTGAAGTATGATAATTTTATATTGAACTATTTAAACAGTCATTTTTGCAATTTTTCAACAACAGACGAAAGCAAGTGTTAACATGGAAATTGATTACATATGTTTCGGCTACTTCCACATACATATTTATATATTTTTCATATATAAACATGTATATAGCCTCATCAGATCAGTTTTAGTTAAATCTTGCCAGAAACCGTACTCGAACCCGTGACTCCGGTTTTCTAATGAAAGAGAACGCGGTGCTTAAGCGATTATGCTATAGGTCACGAGTAAACTCTCTGAGCAGGATCGCCATTATGCATAAATCATAAGGCTCACTAGCGCCGTCTGTTGTGAAAAATTGCCAAATTGTTAGTTGGTAACACACTCTGGTTTTGAGACATGCTACGCTAGCTACAATTAAAACCTACAAGGGCGGATTTGTTTTCCACATACAATGCAGGCTCTCGAAATTACGAGAATTTTAATGATAGATAGGCAGGTTCCCCTAGATAAATTATGAAGTTAGTTGATTGACTGTTTTTTTATTGCTTGTATAGTAGGTTTTAATTGTAGCTGTATCAATCTTGTTTTTGTTTCTTTTTTAATTTTTAGGTTAGGATAACTCCAAGAAAAAAAAAGATATTGATATAATTTAAAAAGAGTTTTGTAGACAAAAATATGTACTTTTAATTAACATAACAAGTTTTATGACAAAGTATTACACTGTCGTGTTACATAACCTCAAAAGTAGGAAAAAATCACGAAAAATCTTTTATTTTGGTAATTTTTGGGTTAGGATATCTCAAAATTTTGTAGCGATAGATCGATTTTGTTAACGGATTTGAGTTCAGCATCTAAAAGTTAGTTAGAAATTACTATTCATGTTCCTTTTTATTGATTTTAGTTTTCGCATGTTATTTTTGGCTTAACTAAACTTTGCCAAAAAAGGAAAATTCGATTTAAAAAAAAGCGCCCGACGGATTTTCTTAATTTTTTTTTATGTGATACGGAAAGTACCCTGAACACGAAAATATGAAAACTTTCCGAGTGATGCAACTTGAGGGTTAAAAAATGTTTTGAACCCCCGTGATATATAGATAATGAAATTGCATTTACCATAAATACTCTTAACACGAAAGGAATACCTTATTTTAAAAAGCGACACATTTCTAATATAAAACGCAACGAATTTAAACGGGTGCTTAAATTTAGAAAAAGCAAAGCTTTCCAGGAAAATTTAATTGTAAAATTTCACGAATATGGAGATCAAATCGCTTCTATAATACCAAGTACTAATGTTTTGAAAAAGATTCGCAATGAAGCTAAAAACGAAGACCTTGGAATTCACGAAGATTTCTGGCAATCACTGCAAAGCTTTAAGTATAACGTTGAGTTTTGCTCAGCTATTCATCAAATTGGGTTCAACAATTTTTTATATTTTATTGGTTACCCAATCAAATTAATATCTTTAATGATTTATTAACCCTAAATCCTATTGTTTCAATAGATGCCACAGGCAGTGTTGCGCGCAGAATTAATTACTCAAATGGTCCCATTTTTCTTTACCAAATTGTCACTCATATTGATAAACTTATTGTTCCCGTTTGCCAAATCCTTTCGGTGCGACACGACACAAGGAATATTGAAAGTTGGCTTCAAGAATGGTTTGTAGCTAAAGCTCGGGTACCACTTGAAATTGTTACCGACATGTCGAAAGCACTTTAAAATGCTATATGTTTAGCAACAAACAAAATAACATACAAACAATATTTGGCCATTTGTTATAAATTGTTAGGTTGTGAGAGTAAAGTTTTACCCCGACCTTATCTACGTATCAGACTTATGATTCATTGGATATCGAGACTGAAATGCTTTTGTTTTGTGGATTCCGCAACCAAAGAATTTTATTTAAGATCAATTGGTGTCATGACTACGGTAGAAGATTTTACAAGTATTCAAAAATTAATGAAATCAATTTTGCGAATAAATAAATGCGGTGTTAAAGACGATATCAAGGAAATATTTACAAAAATTTAAACGTTTGAATTCGATGCTTCCATTGATTATAAAAAATTAAAAAAAAGAGTTCTTTTGCAATGAAAAAATATGTAAAATCCACCTTATATGCAACGAAGAAAAAGATGCAAATTTAATACATACAAATACGAACATGCAAGATAAAAAAATCGAAAACGAACTTTCCAATTATATTGAAAACCTAGTTGCTGAAACTTGCGCTAACGTAAGCTCAAACATCTCTATGGACTATGATGATAAAAATCCGTATTACTTTCCAAAAATTTTAGAAGATCTGAAGTGGCTATTCGCTAAATTTCCTTCATGGACTAACGTTATGTTAAAGCATTATAACTCTAAAAATACCGTTCCGACTTCGTCAAGGTCAGAAAATTATTTTAAAACTATTAAAAGTATCATTCTTGATGATCATCAACCGTGTCGCCCAGATAAATTCGTAATAAAACATATAAGATCAATAAATCCTCGAACAATAGAGGCTAGATCATCTCTTAATAGCTTAAAACAAAAGGACAAGCAGCCAAATGTAAGAAATGCTCAAGAAGTTGAAACTGGCAATGTCTTGGAACTGTTTGAAAATTGGAAAAACCAAGTTGAGCCAGATGATCCTACAGATTTCAATTTGAATGAAAGTGATGATGAATTAGAAAAGATCGTTAACATAATTAATACTGATGAAACAGCATCTTCATTACAAAGTCTACTTTGTGAATCAACACCGCTTAAAGCAAAGGAATTATCCGACATATCAAATGATTTAAGTACTAATGTGATTCATTCTGATTTAACCAGCAGTCAAAACATTTTGCCTAAAAAAAATAAACGTGGGTGTTATGTGTCGCCTTTTCCAGAGATACTGAAACTTCATAAAAATATAACAGGTAAGCCGATTAAAAGAAAAATCAAGAAAAGAGACATTATAAGAAATGGCAACTTTTTTCCCCCAACTCGTATCAATGGAACGAAATATTCATTGCAGAATGAAACCTGAATGTTATTTTTCATCAATAATTACATATTATAGAATAGGAGCAAGTAAGTTATATTATAAACAAAGATTTACTATACTGCGAAACATTTATCCTGCTCAAGGTAGTAAAATTCACTGTGAAGATAGTGTTTGTAGTTTATTTGAAAAAATTATTCACAAATACAATTATGATTGCAGTAGTGAGAAAACCTCATGTAACAATAGCCTCTGTAATATAACTAATATAAGAAATTGGCAACACTGAATTAATCGTCTCTGAAGGTATGGGAGAAGGGGCTTCAATTTTTACAAGAAAGTGTTTTAGACGAAGTTCAAAATTGCCATGCCTGTAAGTCAGTCTCAGCTAAGAAAATAATAAATATAGGTTCCTAGACAATCTAGACAATTGACCACTTTTACGAAAAAACTTGTTATTTTTCAAAAACCAACAAAGCACAACTGCAAAAAAATAATTTGAGTGAAATTCCTATTAAATTAAATATTATTGATCAAACTTACATCTTATGCGGCGTAATTGAATTCATTCCATCATCGATAGCAAACGGTTTAGGTCACTATGTCGCTTATACTAGATCAGTTCAAAATAATTGGACACAAATAAATGATCTAATGAAAACTACTAAGAGTTTTTCTTCAAAATAACCAGCTGTGCGAATCGCATTTCTTCTTTATGTGTTGGTGTAATTTTAAGACAAATTTATATAAATGAAAAACCATGAAAAAAATAATACAAAAAAACAAAAAAATAATATGAAATGAATTAAAATATGAAACTTTGAAAAAAAAAAAAAAAAAAATATCTGAAAGTGAATTAAAATATTAAATCATAAAAAGAAACAAAAAACAAACAAATAAAGTAAAAAAAAAACCGAAAACAATAAAAAAAACAAAAAAAAAAAGAAATAAAAAGCAAACACAAAAAAACTAACTATAATGCAGGCCTTTTATTTTAAAAAAAGTGTTAGTGTCAACTCTGAAAAATTAAAATTTTTACCATTCTAATCTAGATATCACGATCGTAATATAAATAAATCCATTATGTTTTGATATACAAAACATACTACCTGATACTTTTTTTATCACAAACAAACAGAAGAAGAGTTGGAGATCCTAAGGGAGCAATTTTTTAACAAACTTTTTTTTAATTGTTAATAAAAAATTAACCGTCAATGCTTTAGCGGAGCAATTAAGGATTCTTAGGGAGCAATTGAGGAGAAATTTTTCTGCAAAAGAAAAAATAAAAAATTTTGAAGTGGCGCACTAACTTAACCTTTTTTTTAAATTGTTAATAAAAAATTAACTGGGAACACTACAGATGGAGAAATTGGGGATCCTTATGGAGCAATTTTTTTAAATTACTTCTAAAAATCAAAATATTAAATTTTTGGCTCAAGCAATTTTGGATCTTTCGGGAGCATTTAGGGAGCAATTGCTAAAAAAAAAATTAAAAACTAAAAAAAGTCAATCTTGCGCGCCAACTTAACTCCAATTTTGATGTGGACATCTAAAAGTGTAAAGTACTCGCAGAGTTGTTACTGGTATGGTTTTTCTGATGCTGTTGCTGACGTCAAATTTCAAAACGTGCTTTGCAGAAGCGATACTGGTTTTTTTTTTTGAGAATTAAACTTATGTTATATTATTTATTTATTTCATTACTGAATAAATTAATAATTCTTTTCAAAAGAAATTCCAAATATTTTAATTACAAAAATTTATTAGTACATCATTTTGAGACTTTTGTTTATATGAAAGGGCGTGCCTCGTGTCTGAGTTCAGCTAGTTTCGCTCAGAGCTTGAATTTACTACCCTTAGTGTCTGAGTGAAATTTTATTGGATTATCTCAAAAAACGCTTTCAGTATTGCAATTTGAAACTTTTATTTATATGGGAGGTGCCACGCCCTCCGGTTTGAGTTCGCCTAGTTTTTGCTCAAAGCTCGCATTTGATATTTTTAGTATCTGAGTGAAATTAATACGGCTTTTCTTAAAAAACGCTTTCAGTATAGCATTTTGAAGCTTTTGCTTATATGGGAGGTGCCACGCCCCCTTGTCCGAACTCAACTTATTTTTGCTCAAAAGTTGCACTTACTATCCATAGTGCCTAATAACTGATTTTCAAAAGTTTACGTTCAGAATTACATTTTTGGCCAGCTTTTACTTCGATTGGCTTCTGTGTGCAACGCTTCAGTTTCTTAAAACTAATAACAGCCAATCTGTTTGAGATAAAGGAATAAAATTCGATGTGTGAAATAGTATTGGTAGCTCCTTTTTTTTCTTGAAAATGGGAGTGGTCGGGTCAAGGACACGCCCACCTCCCATATAACCAAAAATTTTAAATCGCCATTACTTCGTAAAAATTTTGAAGTACAAAAATAATACTAATTTTATGAACTTTAGTCAATGTTTTGCAAGAATCGAAAATTCCATGCATTTTCCAACTTAGAATATTATGACAATTAGGAGAAGAGAAAAAACTACTGAACATGGCTATGGTGACATATGTCACGCTACATGCATATAGGCACTTAAGCTACCAATTTAAAATAAATTAAATAAAACATAAATTGGTCTGATGATGGTTACGTGGCGGTAACCGAAACATATGTCACCATAGCCATGTTCAGTAGTTTTTTCTCTTCTCCTAATTGTCATAATATTCTAAGTTGGAAAATGCATGGAATTTTCGATTCTTGCAAAACATTGACTAAAGTTCATAAAATTAGTATAATTTTCATATAGTCAACATAAACCATTTTAAGTAATCATGGAGAACACGCCAAATATGTGCAACTGGCAACACTTGTCAGTCATATAATATAACGGTATTGATTCTCAGCCAATGGCTGAGCCTTACCAAACAAACACAACATGAATGATGACAAAGGAGTATAGAGAATGAAACCACGCTACATGCATATAGGCACTTAAGCTACCAATTTTTCCGAGGGCGCACAGCGCAGTCCGTTGATAAATGCGCTATGTAGAGAGATTGATTTCGAAAGGTTCATAGATCGATTCCGGCCTCAGACAAAAAGTTCAAAAATTTTTCAATTGTTATTTCATTTAATTTAAAATAAATTAAATAAAACATAAATTGGTCTGATGATGGTTACGTGGCGGTAACCGAAACATATGTCACCATAGCCATGTTCAGTAGTTTTTTCTCTTCTCCTAATTGTCATAATATTCTAAGTTGGAAAATGCATGGAATTTTCGATTCTTGCAAAACATTGACTAAAGTTCATAAAATTAGTATAATTTTCATATAGTCAACATAAACCATTTTAAGTACAAAAATAATATTAAATATCTGAGATTTCAATTCAATTTTCAATTTCAATTTGAAATTGCCATAAATTTGTGAATATTTCAGGTAGTATTTGGAGAGATAAGACAATAAATTTAAAAGAAATCTATGCGGAAGCAGTGAAACTGCTTACAGACCCTGAAACCGACAATGATGACAGCAACGGAAGCAGCGATGATTCTATCGATTAAGAACAACTGTATCATTTTTCTGTTTTTCTGTGATTGCAAAACTATGATGCTAGCTTTCTTATTATTAATATGGGTTTTTATGCCAAAACTTTTCCCATCACAAAAAAGTTTTCGTGTTCTTTATTTCTTTCAAAAGAAGCAGGAGGTAAGGCATACGAAACACATACCTAAAGAATTTAATAAAGGGTGTTTTTTTTAGAGGTTTGTTTTTCGAATAGAGATAAAACTGGCATTTTGTGGTCAAATCTGGCAACTCTAATGTCACTTATGTTCAGTTTGGTTTGCCATTTCATCATGAACAGGTTGACAAAAGAACAACGCTTGTAAATTGTGCAAATTTATTTCGAAAATAATGGTTCAGTTCGCGAAGTTTACCGCAAGCTCCGTCCATTTTATGGTCGACATAATCGTCCATCAGAGCAATTAATTCGGTTAACCATGGATCGTTTTCGCACTACGTTTACTCTATGTGATAATACGCATCCGCAGAGACGTCGAACAGTGCGCACCGAAGAAACAATTGCCGCTGTAGAGCAAAATGTTGAAGAGGACCCGAATGAATCGATTCGCCACCGTGCACAGCAGCTTTGTCCATCAACTTTATGGAAGATTTTGCGCAAAGATCTTGGCTTGCGACCTTACAAGATCCAGCTTGTGCAAGAATTAAAGCCGCGAGACCATGCAATGCGTCGTGATTTTGGTGTATGGGCCGAAAATGAGATTGATCTCGATGCTGATTTTCATCGCAAAATTTTGTTCAGTGATGAGGCTCATTTTTGGTTGAATGGCTACGTCAACAAGCAAAATTGCCGCAGTTGGAGTGAAGAGAATCCACATGAGACCCTTGAGACGCCACTACATCCTCAAAAACTGACTGTTTGGTGTGCTCTATGGGTTGGTGGAGTCATTGGGCCATACTTCTTCCGAAATAATGCTGTAGAGTCAGTTACCGTTAATGGAGACCGGTATAGAGCCATGATAACCGACTATTTTGTTCCCGAATTGGATGGCATGAATGTGGATAAGTTGTGGTTCCAACAAGACGGCGCTACACGCCACACAGCGCACGTCACAATCGATTTATTGAAGGAAACATTCGATGAGCGCATAATTTTGCGGAATGGACCTGTCAATTGGCCACCAAGATCGTGTGATTTGACACCATTGGATTATTTTCTTTGGGGATATGTGAAGTCGCTCGTCTACGCCAACAAACCAGAAACGTTAGGGGACTTGGAAGCCAACATTCGTGGCGTTATTGCCGACATACGGCCCCATATGCTCGAAAAAGTGGTTGAAAATTGGACCTGTAGAATTGGCTTTATTCGAGCCAGCCGCGGCGGCCACATGCCCGAAATCATATTTAAACATTAATGGCATAAAATTATCCTTCCAATAAAGCCAAAGTGATGGACATTAAAACGATTTTCTTGTGTTTTATTTCAATTCGAAGTTCTATACCTCTAAAAAAAACACCCTTTATATGTATGAAATTATTATTCATCAGTTGATGTTTTTTATCTTATTAGTATATGTACTATCATATCATATGTGTGCCTCCATTTTGAATCCAAAATTTTGTTCACAAAGAAGATGATACCGAATTCGAAATCAGCGACTTCAAAAACCCCTTAGCCATAATTTTGATTTAGTCAATTTTTAAGAAAATTGTCAACCATTTTATTTACAAAAAATATGATATCGAATTCAAAATCAGCAACCTCAAAAACCACCCACAGCCACAATTTTGTCGTGATATAATCAATTTTTTAGAAAATTGTCCACCATTTTGTTAAAAAAAAAAAGATGGGTCTGGATTCCAAATCAGCAACCTCCAAAACCCCCTAAGTTACAATTTTGTTGTGATATAATTCATTTTTAAGAAAATTGTCCTCCATTTTGATTTTAATAAACCGTTTTCAGATTTGGAGGCGCGACTACCAAAACATAAAAGCTGATATTTTTTTTTATAAAAAATAACCAGGAAAGAGTGCGACGTGAACAAAAATAATTTGATTTTCAGAATTAGCAGCCGATTCTACATATCGATACCTTAGAGCGCTATAGTCCTATCTCCATTTTTCCAATTGTTGGGAAATGCAAAAAGAAGATTTCAAACAGTGGTTATTTAGGATTGGCTGCTATTTTGATATAAAGATATATGCAATATTTTTACCAATGGTATATTTTAACATAATTTAATGTTTTCAACTAATTTTATTAATTTCTAACGAAATCCCAGCTAATTTATAATATGTCATTACTTTTGCCCTTATATAGAATTACACTACTATTGAAATAAACGACGTATTTTGTACATTTTTTGAATTTTTTCCACTAAATTGTCGTAAAAAGTCGTGAAACGCGTAGAAAGCACGAAAAAAAACGAATTTTTTTTTTTTTTTTTTTAATTTTTGGTTCCGACAAACAAGAGTGGAGCCTTGGGTGTAACCGAATTTGTTCACTAAAATGTCGCAAAAAGTCATAAATCGCAAAGAAAACGCGAAAAAATTAAAAATTTTTTTTAAAAATGTGACTTATTTGAATATTCAGTGGAGATAGGACAGTAGCGTTCTTGAAAAAATTACAGTTTGGAGATAGGATTTTTCTTAATTATCGAATATTATGGTATTTTAGTGGTATTTTGACATCACACAGTTTTCCACACGGTAAAGAAGCCCACAATGATGCCATAACTGCAAAAATCTCAAAATCGCAAAAAGTGGAGATAGGACTTTAGCGTTCTAAGGTATCGATATACAATGAATAATGGTATTCAAAGGTTATTTTGGCTGTAAACTAGTGTAATTAATATTTAAAAAGTAAGATTTTTCACATATGTATTGTAGTTAACCGCAGATAAGACAATATAATTGTACCCAAATTTATATTTAGCAACTTCGGACATGGGGTTAATTTGTCCGAAAAAACAGGATTTTACCAAACCTTTAGGGGAAAGGTGAAAAAATTATGAAACTTGCTTTAAAATATTTTTTTTATTAAAAACAAAAAAAATCTACATGTATTATGCGGTCTGATAAAAAAAAGGCTGCAAGCCAATTCAAAAATTGATGTGTTTCGGTTGTTAGAAATAACTTTTTCATATTAAAATGGCCGCCAAACTCAAAAAAAGGAAAAAAAAAAATTAAGATATCAACTTTAAAGGTCCACAACTTTGCGAAATCTTTTTAAGTCAAAAATTTTATTTTTAAAATGTCACAAAACTTAAAAAACACAAGAAATGCAATCTTTTGCACTTCTAAGCAAATCGAGGTATCTCTATAGAATGAAAAATATTCAAATTTTCATTTCAAAAAACCCGCAGTACACTAAGGAAGTAGAAAACTATAAAACCGAAGTTTTCCTTTAAACTTTTTTTTTACATAGACAAAAACTAATAGTACAGTCATTTGGTAGTTTTACCTGGAAAGATTTGCGGGATTTTTGCAAATGAGTTATTTTATAGATTTCGATGTGCTCTTTCAGAATTTCATCTTTGCTACCTCGAATCGTGTTCGCTCGTGCCGTCATATGGTTACATTTATAGAAAAATATTGTGGCTTACATATATTGTAGCTTCTAAAATTTTATATAAAGATTACCCTTTTTTTTTCGTACGTCTTATAATATAACTTAGGAGATATCCTAATTCAAAATTTGAAAAAAAATTAGTAAATTGTTATTATTATTATTATTACTTTAAACTTTTCGAAATTCTGTTTTTGTATAGGATATCGCAGTTTTCTGCTTTTTATTCTTTATATAAAATTGGATTGGGGCCACATTTCAAAAATCGGACTAGACTGGGCCATAAAGCCGTTGTTTCTTCATGTTTCTGTATACTTAACTCAAAACATCAATATTTGTAAATGTCTAGTTGTAGTTTTAACCCGACGATATACATAATGCGTATGTTTACAGTAAATATAACTCTAAATTTTTTTAACAGAACGTACTCTTCTTTTGTTGATAAAATTAAATATTGTTTTCCACTTCGAAGTTTTTAATAAAGTTATTATTTAAATTATGGATAGAAATCTAAAAGACATATAGCAGGAGAATTGACAGTAAGAGTAGACAGAAAGAAAAAAAGACGTGGTCCTGAAAACCGCTTCGTCGCCAACCGAGTGGAAATAAATACTAGCACTTCTGAAAGGAAGCTAAGTTCACACAATGATGTGAATGTACCAGTTGACCAAAGTGTTTCTTACAGACAAATTAATTTTTTATTGATTTTTTCAAAGCTCAGCCAGTTAGTGAAATGCAAAAAGTGATATCGAGTTTTCTGAAACTTCAAGCCGAGGGTTGGGTATCAATCTAATAGTGACGTGTAATACGTGTAAACCAACAACGATTCCTTCATGCCCCCTATAAAGAATGCTTTTGAAGTAAATCGTCGATTTGTCTTTGGTATGAGTCTGCTTGGAGTTGGTCAAACTGGAGCATAAAGATTTTGCACCTTTCTTGATTTACCCCCGCCTCTATTTCCTAAAAGCTATGCAGATTTGACAGAAATAGTCAGGACAGCCACTGAAGAAGTGAAAGATATTTCGTAAGAAAATGATGGAGCTGAAGAAAGACGTCTGACTATGGAAAAAAAAACCCAGACTCTATTGAATTGATTGTTTCTGGTGATGGCAGTTGGCGAAAAAGGGGCCACAGCTCTTTGCAAGGAGTTACAACGGTAATTGGACATTATTGTAATAAATTGCTTGATTTCAGTGTAAAATCGTCATTTTGTTATGGATGCTCTTTATGGAAAAATAAAACTCACACGCCTGAATATAATTTATGGTACGAAGACCATAAAGAAAATTGTGAAGCAAACCACACTGGCTAGGTTGAGATGTTTGAAAGAGCAGAAGAGCTGCATCAAATGAGGTACATTAATTATATCGGGGATGGTGATTGTAAGACGTACAATAAAGTTGTTGAAAGTGTAGAATATTATGTCACAAAACAAGAGTGCGTAAATCACGTGCAAAAACGAATGGGATCCAGGCTACGAAATTTAAAAAAAAAAAAACACGAAAGGCCTTGGAGGTAAACTTACTGACAAAATTGTTATAGATCTCACACTTTATTATGGGTTTGCGATAACACGAAATAGCGACTCATCAGAGGAAATGAAAAAAGTTGTGTGGGTGTCTTTTTTACATTAATCTTCAACTGATAAAAAACCATTGCACCAAAATTGCCCGAAAGGGCCAGAATCTTGGTGCCAATGGCAAAAGGCCCATGCACTCGGAAACCTCCGAGATTTCAAGCATAAGCCCGCACTGCCAAAAGAAGTGTTAGATGCAATAAAACCAATATACACTGATCTTAGCCGAGATGATATGCTACAAAGGTGCGTGGGAGCTTTCAATCAAAATAACAATGAAAGCTTCAATAACCTCATTTGAAAATTTGCTCCAAAATCTATCTTTAGCGGAGTTGAAACTGTGCGAATTGCAGCGAATATTGCTGCTATTACATTCATTGATGGCAACTTAGGTCTTCTACATGTATTACCACGAATGGGAGTTCGCATTGGATCAAATTTATTGCAATATTGTCATCGAATCGATGAAGAACATATAAAACACGCAAATCCTCAGACACAGGCTAACACGCATGAAGGACGTCTGCGTGCCCAGCAAGCATTCCAAATTGCTGAGGATGATGATGAAGAGATACAATACGGTCCAGGGATAGCAGATTAGTAGAATAAAACACGTAAGACCTTTTTATTTAGTTCGATTGATACAATTTGTCTCTTCTAAAACTTTTAACGCCGTTTTCTCGAAACCACTTTTTTTAACCTCGTAACTTGAAGAGTTTTTGTCCGATCGACTTGATCCCAACGGCATTTTGTAGAAAAAACATGTCTACAGCAGGAAGTAGCGGTATTTTTTTTTTTTTTCTTTTTTACTTTTTTTTATGAACTATTATTTAGTGAAAATTTCGTGAATTTTTTTTTTTTTTAATCGGTTGTAATTTTTTTGTAAATTGATATTTTCAAAATCCTTTACGTCAAACTATAGTCATTTATGTATATGTACTTTAAAAATATTTTTGGTTCTTTGCTTTTAGACGCTCCGTTTTGCTGCAATGCTGTCAAACGCCGCTGGGATCAATTTTTATCCGCGTCATGTTTGACGGAGGACTGTGGCATAACCCGATACATAAAAAAAAAAAATCAAATTTTTTCATGTAGTACTAACTTCAATTAATACATATACAAAGTTTTATATATAAGTATATGTCTATAGCTAATTTTTCTTAGTTAATAAAATAAAAACCACCAGTATTCATACCCCCTAAGGTAGGTATCATTCATTAATAATAATTAAATTTTTTTCTCATGTGAGTTGAGAAACACCTGATTCGTTTGTTATGCCTTGTGCGTTCCAATGCATGACTTGAATACAATTAATTGAACATGATCTACAAGGCATTTTTGTTTCGACATTTTTCAAGAGCGTCAATTGCTTCAAAATATATTTTCAATAATCTACCATTAGAAATGTCATCGGAATTCGTATCATTTTGTTTATTTTTCAAAATAGAAGAAAAATTTTTGTTGGTGTTAGACAAAAACTCAAATGACTTTGACGATTGATTACACAGGCCCACAAAAAAAAAAAGTACCTTGCGCGAAAGATCAGACCACCTGAACTTTATGTTTTCGGGGTCGCTGAATCCAAATTTGGTGCCAGAATAGCGAAGTTGGTTCGCGTTTTTTCAGAAACCAGGAAAATCTCAAATTTTCAGCATTATTGCTGATTTCTGAAAAAACGCGAGCCAACTTCGTTATTCTGCCACCATATTCGGATTCAGCGACCCCGAAAACATAAAGTTCAGGTGGTCTGATCTTTCGCGCATGGTACTTTTTTTTTTTTTGTGGGCCTGTGTTATGAACCGTGTGCTTATTTGCTTGTAATTGTGGAAAATTATTATTTTCTATATTGAAATCAGGATAAGTGTTATTTAAAATTGGCTTATTCCGAGACAAAGATTTCTCTCGAATTACTTAATAATCATTTCTACATGGACATCGTGGATCGTCAGCTCTATGATTAATATTCTTATAATTTTTTTAGTGCAGTTAAAATTAAAACACTTATAAATTAATGAACTTTTATTAGAAGACTTTTTGAGGGAACATGCAGTAAGTTCATGATTGCCTGCACATGCTGGACAAACGTTGGACTTGCAACAATTACTAGCGCCATGACTAAGCATGGAGCATTTTTCACACTGCGTTGGACCTCTATTGCCTTTAATAGGGTTGCGCCAGTTAACTGCGATATCAAAAAAAAATTTTATTTTAATAATTTCACATTTTGTGACATGTAGTCTATTAATTAAATTCAACCATATAAAAGGCGTCATCAATATTTGATCTTTTTATTGTTATTTCTATTACACTCACCTGTTCCATGTTGTGAGCATTGATGAACTCAGCATTAATTGTTTGAGTATCAATACGTCAAGAGTTGCTGATCTCATAATGTCTACGCCGGCCATATTGTGGGGTGGAGGGGGACAATCCACTCGTATGTGGGACAACAGACAGCATTGAATTCGACCCGATTAGCTGGACCCCACTCGGAGATTGTTTTGAGGTCATTTGTGAGTGTGGCATTCATATACCGGCTTTTTCTCTCAATCTCCTCAGAGCTTGGACGCTTTTTGAAGCAATATGAATGACAAAAATATGGTATCTTCTGGCCTTTCCAGTAGATAAGAGCAAAAAATTTCTATTGGGTTATCACCAGGATATTGCGGATGTGTTTTAATGTCTTTGCTGGTATGCAAAAGTGTCCCAGGATGTGTGTTTAGGGTCATTGTCTTATGGGAACAAGAAATCATTTTGTGGTCAACCCATTTTTTAAGTACTGAGTGCAAATTTTTTTTTTTTGTAGATTTGAACTGATGTTCATGTTTATCCATATTGCCACCGATGAGTTTATGTTTCCCCATTCCATGAGCCGAGAACAGCCCTCGACACACCATCATGTAAAATTGTGGCTTTTAACCATGCGGCGCTGAATAAATCATTTCTTTGCTTTTTAAGTGATAAGCACACATTATTTTAAATTTTTTATTAAATGGTATCATAGTTAACGTTCCATTGACTCGAAGTTTATAAAACTACAACTATTTTTCTAACAATGAAACGGCTTTTTGAATATTTTTTGTATGCAAAATACTTCTGTGACACACTGTACATAGCGTACTCTTCGAAGGGGGTCATGGGGCAAGTAATTAGTTCTGCATGTGTTCAAACTATTTCATTGAATGTTGCGGCTTTATATAAAGAGTGTGTCGAAAAAAACTTATACACACTTTTTCAGCCATAACTTATCCTGTATCCAACGAATATTTTTTTTTGAATCTAAGCTTTTAAAAATATATAAGATATTATATTTATTCAAATTATTCATTTTCAATTGTTATTTCTTACAAAATAATCGCAACAGATCTCAAGGCTCATCATCACACTGTTTCAAAAGCCATTAAACAGTATAAAGAACACTTGAACATTGCACAAAAGCCTGGATCAGGAAGAGGAAAAGATCCAACAAATATTGGTAAAGCAAAAGATGTCGAACAACTCTTTCGAAGAGCTCCGAACACTTCTGTCAAAAAAGCAGCTCGTGTAGTTAAATGCTCTGATTCTTTTGTGTGCAGAACTAAAGCTAATTCTGGGCTGAAGTCGTATAAAGTTCAGAAAGTTCCAGATCGCAATGCGGTAAAGAATTTAGAAGCAAAAAAACGAGCTAAAAAATTGAGGTCTAATTTTATAAAACTGATGGATGATGCAACCTATGTTCTGGCAGACTTTTCACAACTTCCGGGTCAAACAAAATTTCCTAAGCAGTTTCTTGTGTGGCAAGCCATTTGCAGTTGTGGAAAAGGAGCCAAGCATTTGTGACATCAGGAACGATAAATACAGAAATGTACGGATATATTAAGGAGTGTCTTTAAAAGCGGCTTATGCCTTTCCTAAAACAGCACAGAGTGCCTATATATTCTGAAACGATTTAGCATCATGCCACTATGAAAAAAGGCCCTTGAGTGGTATGCAAATAATAATGGAAATTTTGTACCACGGGAGGCAAACCCACCCAACTGTCCAGAACTTCGGCCTTTGGAGAGATATTGGGCGCTCGTGAAAGGGAGGATAGTTATCCTAGGACATGTCTGACTTCAAGCGTAAGCGGACCGGCTCCCACAAAAAGGTAACGGAAACAACTTTAAAATCGTTAATGACAGGATTCCCGGAATAGGTTTATAAATTCCGATTAATATTCCAATATATTAATGTATAATGAATTTCTATGATATATTAATAAATTCACATATTTTTAAGAATTTTTAAATTGAAAGGTTTAAGTTTTATTTAACTTTAAGCGTGTATGTAAAAGTTTTTTTCAACACACTCTTTATTAACAATTTAATTTATAAGACTATTATTTGTAATTGATATGACGAAGTAATATTTTCCCCCTATTAATTTTTATCGAAATTGTATAATTACATACATATGTATACATAACATTTCCATCACTCGCCTCGTGTTTTACGTTAAGTTTTACAAACGTTTAATTATGTATACTTGTAATGTTGTTGCTCTCTATTTCTTAAATTGTACAAATTTTGTGATCTGTTGGAGCTTATTTAATGTAGGCTCTAATTTAAAATTATATTACATAAGAGACACTACACTTTTTGTTTTTTATTTTTTAATGCAACGTTTCGAATATTTATCATACTAATCCAGGAAAATTACATAGACGTTAAAAGAGCTTTTGTACGAAATAATTCCAAGTGAATTTTTTTCACAGGAGTTATCTTTATTTATGCATGATAAATAAAGTGTGAAAAGTCCATTGCATTGTCGTGTGCGCATAAAAAGTTATTTAGGCTCAAAGGTCGCTAAAATCAGTTTTTTGCAAATATCTCGCTAATTTTACAGAAAAATGTTGGTCCCCAATTTTGTAGCACAGGAAATTTCCAACCAAAGCACGTAAAAATCGTTTTCGTACGACTTATAGTTTAGGAGATCACCCAATTTAAAACACAAAAAGTGTCTCTTATTTAATACTAGCCTTCTTTGCCCGCTTCGCAAGGCATGTTTGTTTTGTTTTTTGATTCCCAATAGCTTAGAAGGTACACAGGGATAAAATGTTGATTTACGCCACTGCCACGTCACCAATAAAAATTTAGGTATTTTGAGAAAGTTAATTTCATTTCAAGCCATCTTAAAAATTGGCAATTAAGGCTTGTTGATAGTTCGCCTTAGATGTTTTTCCTGCAGTACATCTAGATATTCTTCGTTTTGACTACGAAGCCTTCGGGTGACCTTCGGGAAGCATCGGGTGTTCCAAAAAACTATCACTTGAAGTTTGTTGGTAGTTCACCATAGATTTTTCCCTCTCGTATACCAAAATATTCTTCGTTTTGATTATGAAGCCTTCGGGTGACCTTCGGAAACCATCGGGTGTTCCAAAAAACTATCAGTTGAAGTTTGTTGATGGTTCACCATAGATTTTTTCCCTAGATAGTTTTCGTTTTGACTATGAAGCCTTCGGGTGACCTTCGATTACCTTCGGGTTTCACAAAAAACTATCAGTTAAAACTTGTTGAAAGCTCGCCATAGATATTTTCCCTCTAGTGTACCTAGATATTCTTCGTTTTGACTACTAAGCTTTCGGGTGGTCTCCGGAAACTTTCGTGTAAAACATAAAAGCATTCCCATACCTAATAACGGGTCCGCCAAATAACTTTTTTTTTTTTAAATAACTTTTTTTTTTTTGAGTGTAGCTTCGGCTATGTGGCACGAAGCGCCGCACATTGGTCGAAAAATCAAAAAAGCTGGTCAGAATCGAAAAATAAAGTTGTTGTTTTTGCACTTTTAATTGTTGGTAATGGTAGAATATTATCCACTTTGCTCGTTACAGTGCTCAGAAAGAACTCTGTGCCTAAAAAACTCTTCTCGTTTGAGTTTGAAGTTCACCTATTCTTGCGAAGAATTTTTTATTTTTTTTTTTAATATAAAGCGTCTCAGTAAACAAGTGGAAAAAATAACTTCTATTCTTATTTTTGCAATGTAACGAAATAGAGTCTCTCAGTGAATTTTTATTTAATATGTTTCTCAAATCCGAAGCGTTTTATCTCGTTCACAGTTTATATAAATAGGCAACTGTTTCGTGAAAATATATACACAAAAAAATTGTTGAAGTGGTTTTTAATATGATAAATGTTATAGCATCCACGGCCATCCGTCTAGTTTCTACATGCATCTTATTCAGGGTACATTTTTCTACAAACCTGTAAAAAAATTAGCTGCCCCGAGGTGCCTCTGAAAAAGATATTAGGACTTTTGTAAAGTATTTCATTTTCGTAATAATTGATCCCAAAAACAAAACTTTCGTAGATAAAGATGCTGTTCAGCATATTTTGACCGAAATTTTGGATGTGCCATTTTGTGTTACAAAAATTAATTTCATATTTCCAATCAGCGACCTTAAAAACCCCAATAACTCTCTTCTTATTGATTAATATAGTTTTGCACTAAGCGGTTCGTCATTGTGGATCCGCCATTTTGTATTTCGTGAACTAGATTTCAGATTCATTATAAGCAACATCTGAAACTCCCATGTACCGTTTTTGGTGGTAATAAATGCAGCTTAGCAGTATTAGTCCACCATTTTGGATCCGCCATTTTGTTTTTTTGAAAATAGATTTCAGATTCGTAATAAGCATCATCACAAACCTAAAATTACGGACTTTCGAGAGAATGTATTTGGTTAAGCATTATTTGCGCACCATTGTGGATCCGCCATTTTGTTTTTTTTTTAAATGGATTTCGGATTCGTAATCAGCATCTTCAAAAACCCCTTCTTACCGACTTTTAGAATTTTGGCCAGCTTTTTCGATTTTCCGACCACTGTGCGCCGTCCTGTTGAAACCAAATGATGCCAATATCCTCCTCTTCAATTTTTGTGAACAAAAATTCGTTCAACATGGACCGATAACGATCGCCATTGACTGTAACGGCCACTCCGAAGAAAAATGGCCCAAATATGCCTCTGGACCAAAATCCGCACCAAACAGTGACTCGTTTTGGGTGCAGCGGCTTTTCAATGTATGCGTCTTTTCAATGTATGCGTGCGGGTTTTCTGTGCCCCAAATGCGACAATTTTGCTTGTTTACATACCCGCCAAGATCAAAATGAGCTTCATCTGAAAAGATGATTTTTTTGGCAAAATCGGTATCCTCTGCAAGTCGATCGCAGGTTCACATAGCGAAGCGTTGTTCAAGCGTATACACAACCATATTCGTTCAGCGGAAGGATAAAACTAATTATCTGTCAGATCAGACATGAGCTAAGTGTTACCATTCACGCAGTCATTTTTATATAAGTATGTATATAGATTATTTTAAATATGAGCCTACATTAAATTAGCTCCAACAGATCACAAAATTTCTACAGTTTAATTATGTATTTGAACTCATCTATCTGTGCCTGATTCTTAGCTAACTTCACGTCTTTATCCTATTTAATTTGTCTCAGAAAGTAATTAGATGTGCATCAGTTCAAAAAGGGCCTGCGTAGTTCTAATTCCAATATATTGCTTACTGTGCAGAGCTGGGCTATATGAATTGCATACGATTACCAATGAAAATAATTGCAGTAATCCTCAAAAACTAAGAAAAGTTGATTGTATTTAAATGACCAATTTCGAAAAGGTCACATCTCCGATTTTTTTCAATATGTATTGACTTTTTCACGTTTTTTCCACCTACACATATAGACACGTGTAAGAATGGTACTCATATCGGTTCTCTAAGTGGGCGAAAAAGCCATGTCCGTTTGAAATCAATTTCGAAAAGGGCTCATCTTTACTAGAGAGATGCCATACATAATTTTTAACTTCATGCGTCATTTTAAAATATGTAGTCATAATTTTTTGAAGAAAAACCACACATGTCCAAATCATAACTTATTTTGAAGACGAAAGGTAGTACTAATCGATGCATTTAGTAGAAAAGAGTAAAATAATTCCGTGCACTTTCTACATAACCTCAAAAATCGTGTTTTTGAACTTTAAGGCTAGGATATCTCAAAAACTATAAGTGAAAGAGCAATTCTAAGATTAGATTCGGATTCACCTCGAACAAAATTATCGAAAATGAGTAGTTTTGTTTAGTTTGTTTTTTTCAACTATACCATTTTTCCACCTCTTAACAAAATGTAATCAATGAACCTATTTTAAAAACATTTTTTTCTTAGTCTGTAAGTGCTCACAAGTAATTTGACACATTTTTTTGTTTTTTTGTGTTCACGACAGTTTTATTGAAATTTTCCCTAGGTGGCGTGGATGCTTTTGCACCATGCTTTTTAAAGAATTTCTATTAATAATCTTTAATTAAAGTTATTATTTTAATTTTAGATACCTTAAATAAAAGTTTCGTCAGATTTCTATGGTTTTTTCCTTTAAATTTTGTGTAATCAGCACAATCAATTTCGAAAAGGTAACATCTCTAGAATTTAAAATATCAAAATTAACATATCAAATAACGTTACCATCAAAATATTTCTGTAATTTGCGATTGATAACTTTGTTCGACAATTTCGAGCTTTTTTAAAACACATAAGAAAATCAAAAAAATTCTTAAAGTAGACGTTAAAAAAATACCAGTTCTCGTGGTTTTTCTCCAGCATGTCACATTTTTTTTAATCGATTTTTGAAGTTTTTTTATCCACTGTACATGAAAAATCCAAAAATACCGAATTCTTGTGTTAAATCGATGAATTTAACTATGTGATTCTTACATCTGAGGTGCATCATGTGCTCAGCAAATTTATGCAAGATATTGCGGGAATATTTTTGTAGAAAATGTTAACCCTGTCTAACCCCCACATGTGGGTCATTTTTGCCCTTTTCTTAAAAAGGTACAAAAATGACACCCAAAGCAGGGAAATATTGAATCAGTACGTACTACAGAAATATTTGCTATAAAATTTCACTACTAGTTTTTAAACACGTGAAGGTCGAAATTTGAGCCCGAATGACCCATAAAAACAGGATATAATAGGTTAATGTATCATTTGATATTGATCCTTGTGTGATTTCGTTATGATCTTGTGAGAACGAGTTTTGTCCAATATGTAGTTTTAGAGTTTTAAAGTGGGGTGAAATTTGGAAAATATTTATTGTTAGAACTGCTTACTAATTACGGTGGTGTTTAAAAAATTTCAACTTTTTGAAATACCACCCGCGATTTTTTTCGGGGATAGTGTTGGGGGACCCTTCTAGTATCAGAATCCGGGAACCGCGAAATCGAACGTCCAGCCGTTTTTTTTTTTCGACATTTTAGTTTTTTTAACAATTTTTGGGAATGTCTCGGATTTATATACATATTATGTAGACATATATATGTATATACGTACATATATATAATTGTATATGTATATATGTGTAATATATATATATGTATATATATACATACATACATATAAAAGGTATCGTTTCCGCACCATTTATTTTTAAAAAAAATCGGTTTTTTCGTATATAAAAAAACAGAAACAAAAACCGGATACAGCACTAGTCACTCCAGATGTGATTTTTGATGCTTAATCCGAATCCGGTCTTAGAATTGCTCTATTACTTCTGGACTTTGAGATATCCTTGCATAAATGTTTAAAGGACACCATTTTTTTTCCTATTTTTGAAGTTATATAACAAGATAAGGTAATATTATGCCGTAAAATTTGGTATGGCAGTTAATAGCCCTAGTTTTTTTCTTGAAAACTCAATCAAACCGATAACGATATCTTTTTTTTTGTCGGAGATATATTTACCTAAAAAGTTAAAAAAGTGCAAAAACACGTTTTTTGGCTATATTGGATGATATATGCAGGACACACAAAATTCTTCTGTGAATTTCTATTACCAGAAGCATTTAATACTTTCTTTTGGCTTTCAATTGAGCTATCAAATGTTCATCTGCAGTATTCTTCTACAAAGTTATGACCATTTAAAAATTACATTATGAAGTGCAAACTCACTAAAATATAGTGTACGAGGATTTCTTACATACGTATTGCTGCAACATGTCGTCTTAAAATAGTCATAACTTTTAAGAAAACTATTACAATAGACCACTTGTTAGTTATTTTGAAGATAAAGAATGGTTTTAAATGCTTCGGTTGGTAAAAAAGAGCAGACAAATTTCGTCCGTACTGTATACAACCTCAAATATAGCCGAAAACAGAGATTTTTCGCTTTAAGTTTCATGGTGTGATTTTAAAGTTTACATAACTTTGTAGAGGAATATTGCAGATGAACATTTAATAGCTCAATTGAAAGCCCAAAGAAAGTAATAAATGCTTCTGGTAATAGAAATTCACAGAAGAATTTTGTGTGTCCTGCATATAACATCCAATATAGCCAAAAAACGTGTTTTTGCACTTTTTTTAACTTTTTAGGTAAAGATATCTCCGACAAAAAAAAAGATATCGTTATCGGTTCGATCGAGTTTTCAAGAAAAAAACTAGGGCTATTAACTGTAATACCAAATTTTACGGCATAATGTTACCTTATCTTGTTATATAACTTCAAAAATAGGAAAAAAATGGTGTCCTTTAAACATTTATGTAAGGATATCTCAAAGTCCAGAAGTAATAGAGCAATTCTAAGACCGGATTCGGATTAAGCATCAAAAATCACATCTGGAGTGACTATTGCTGTATCCGGTTTTTGTTTCTGTTTTTTTATACACGAAAAAACCGATTTTTTTTAAAATAAATGGTGCGGAAACGATACCTTTTATATGTATGTATGTATGTATGTATGTATGCATATATATATACATATATATATATTACACATATATACATATACAAGTATATATATGTATGTATATACATATATATGTGTACTAGGGTGGGCCGATTTGAAAACTGATCTCGGCTACCCCCTATGTGAAAGTTCATTCAATTCTATGAATATTTGCCCAAGGAACTATACCTCTGCGTTCAACTTTAGTTCGGCGCATTTTTGATCGAAAATTGTACCATTCATCAATATTTTTTTTATTTTCATACTAAATTTTAAAAATTTTTGTAAAGACAAAAGTAATGTCATTATATGATTTGGCTGGTATTCTGTCAGTAATCAATTAAATTGGGTTCTGTTTACATTAAAAGTTTACTTGATGGTGTGGAATTGATGTTATATATTGAAAAAAGTGATATGGGTCAAATAGCTGATTATTATGACCGACTTTCAAAATAAACGATTCATATTTTTGGATGAATTTTTTCAAACAAAACACCAGCCTATGCTGAAAGTTCATTCAATTCTATGAATATTTGCCCAAGGAACCATACCTCTACGTTCAACTTTAGTTCGGCGCATTTTCAATTGAAAATTAAGGCAAAACTTTCAATCGAAAATGCGCCGAACTAAACTTCAACGTAGAGGTATGGTTCCCTGGGCAAATATTCATAGAATTGAATGAACTTTCAGCCTAGGTTGGTATTTTGTTTGAAAAAATTCATCCAAAAATATGAATAGTTTATTTTGAAAGTCGGTCATAATAATCGGCTATTTGACCCATATCATTTTTTTAAATATATAGCATCAATTCCACTCTATCAAGTAAACCTTTTATGTAAACAGAACCCAATTTAATTGATTACTGACAGAATACCAGCCAAATCATATAATGACATTACTTTAGTCTTTATAAAAATTTTTAAAATTTAGTATGAAAACAAAAAAAAAAATATTGATGAATGGTACAATTTTCGATCAAAAATGCGCCGAACTAAAGTTGAACGGAGAGATATAGTTCTTTGGGCAAATATTCATAGAATTGAATGAACTTTCACATAGGGGGGTAGCCGAGGTCGATAAAATTTCCTCCATACAATTTGGCCCACCCTAATGTGTACATAATATGTATGTAAATCCGAGACATTCTCAAAAATTGTTAAAAAAACTAAAATGTCGAAAAAAAAAAAAAACGGCTGGACGTTCGATTTCGCGGATCCCGGATTCTGATACTAGAAGGGTCCCCCAACACTATCCCCGAAAAAAATCGCGGGTGGTATTTCAAAAAGTTGAAATTTTTTAAAAACCACCGTGTGATGTTCAGCAACTAGTAGTGAAATGGCATAGCAAATATTTCTGTAGTACATAGGGGAACTGATGCTATTGTGGTATAGGTAATATTTTTTTAAAATTTGCAAGAGAACCGTTAGATCAAATTCAGCAAAAATTTTTTATGCTGTTCAGTGAAGTATTGGCAGCAGATTATTTGTCAATAAAATGTCTGCAATTTCATTAAAAAAAGTTATTGAGCAAAATCTGAAAGAAGTCAAAAAAGCTGTTTTCAAAAAGTTGGCAGGTAATGTGGTATGTATGGTAGGGCAATGTGGTATACTTATACCATATAACCAAATATAAAATTTAAATGGTATGAAATAAGTTCATAATAAGATTAACCTTGGTTCTCAAACTCATATTTCTTATTTAAAAATAAACAGCCATCAAATAATGTTAAGAATATTAAGAAATGTTCACATACCACATTAGCGAAGCTCGACTATACCACAAAAATGCGAAAAATTACATCGACCACACGCGATTTACGTTTCGTTCAACTGACATCGGAAAATTTTTGTTTGGTCCATGACAGACACATCCCAGGTTTTTCATGTTTTCTGACAGTATAAAAGCAGTGACGTTCGCAGGTTCTTTCCCAAATCGGAGATATGCGACCATATCACATTGAAAAACTATACCACAATAGCATCAGTTCCCCTACTGACTCAATATTCCCCTGTTTTTGTGTCATTTTTGTACCTTTTTAAGAAAAGGGCAAAAATGCCCCACATGTAGGGGTTGTACAGGGTTAAAATTTTCTACAAAAATATTTCCCGCAATATTCTGCATAAGTTTGCTTAACACATGATACACCTCAAATGTAAGGATCATATAGTTAAATTCATCGATTTACCACAAGAACGTGGTATTTTTGTTTTTTTCATGTACCGTGGATAAAAAAACTTCAAAAATCGATAAAAAAAAATGTGACGTGCTGGGGAAAAACCACGAGACTCGGGTATTTTTTATTAACGTCTACTTTAAGAATTTTTTGGATTTTCTAATGTTTTTTTTTTTTGTGTCGAACGGTGTAATTGGCCCTAGAATGTAATTCAAAAATAAATTTTATAAAATTAGTACTACTTTAGAAAATAATCAGTTTTTTACGTTTCCTAAAAACTGAAAATCGGAGATATGACCTTTTCAAAACTGCTCATTTATTTAAAGTAATCCTTCATCGAACGATCCTAGATTATGATTGCAGCAAAAACGCTGTAATCAATCTAGGAGTAAGATCGTTTTATGACCGAAGATTTTTATCATTTCTCCGTTTTTTTTTATATAGAGATTGTTGTTATCGTTACAAAAGATTACTTTTGCTAAATATAACTAAAAATCGTTGTAATTTGCTTTATAAAGTGTATTCCAATGAAAAAAAATAATCTTACAACTTAATGCTAAATAAGAAAAAAAAATATATCCAAT
Source organism: Calliopum simillimum (assembly GCA_951812925.1). NCBI lineage: Eukaryota > Metazoa > Arthropoda > Insecta > Diptera > Lauxaniidae > Calliopum > Calliopum simillimum. Next base: position 58,763,579 of record OX638368.1, read on the forward strand.
TTCTCAGTTCAAACATTTGCTTTGCATACTTATACACAAAAAAAAAAGTCAAGACCCAGAGACCTTATATATTTTGAAGCGCTGGGCCCAAATATCGCATTAAAAACAATGACTTTTTTTTTCAAATTTAGACATGATTTTTTTTGAAATAAGTTTAAAAATCATTTTTTTAAATACTCTCCAAAATTACGGCCCACGCGCGAAAATCGTTCCGCAGCGCTACCCGTTTCGACAAACTCGGACTCAGCTTTCACTTGTTTTAACCGCTAACGCGCGCGAAGTGTAGTTAACAATCAGCAGTTCAAGCTCTGAGAAAAAACTGGGCAAATTTGGACAAGAGGGCCTGGCACCTCCCATATAGCAAAAGCTTCAAAACGCTATACTGAAAGCGTTCTTTGAGATATTCGAACCAAATTTGACTCAGACACTTAGAATCATAAATGAAAGCTCATAACAAAAATTGAGTGAAATCGGACAAGGGGGCGTATAAGCAAAAGTTTAAAAATGCTATTCTGAAAGAGTTTTTTGAGATAATCCAACTTAATTTCACACAAATATGTACTGAGGACTATAAATACACGCTCTGAGACAGGAGAGCGGCGCACCTCCCATAGAAGCAAAAGCTTCAAAACTCTATAGTGAAAACTATTTTTGAGATAATCCACTGAGAATAGTGAGTGCAAGATCTGAGCAAAAACTGTGTGAACTCAAACAAGTGGGCGTGGCACCTACCATATAAGCATTATTTTCAAAATACTGCAGTGTAGGGTATTTATTGTTTGGCCAGGCCAAAGGTTACACCTTACTAGTTTTTTTTTTTTGAGGAGAAGCAGTGCAGTTAATTTTATTATATGTGGATGGTGCCACGCCCCTTAATGGAAAAAACGCACTCACCGCTAAGCCGCTGATTCGATTTTTATAAAATTCGGTATGGAAATAGAATGCGCTTTAAGAAAGGAAAACAGTTTTTTTTAAATGGAAAATGGCGATAAGTTGAATCCTAAGTAAGGAATTTATAAACCATATGTGTTTCATCGCTTTTTTTTGGTTATTTAAAAGTTAGCAGTGCCACGCCCCTTAAGAGAAAATGCTCAGACATGGTTACTAATGAGAGTTATGTTTTCAGTAGCATGGGTTTTTAAAGTTAAGTCAAAATGGTCGCATTTCGGCCGCTAAGCAGACTAGTATTTTTTAAACGTTCAATATTTTGAAGTCGTATATTTTATTTTCTGTTTTTTACACCCACGACCAGTAATATAAACTAAATAACTCTAATCACTGGAATTCGAAGGATGAAACTTGCGTCCACGAAAGACACCGCAATTAAGAAACCCAAACTAACCCACAACAAAGTGAGATAACAAACAACAGAATAAGCAAAGCGCTTTCCCTTATAGCCTTGGTCAGGGTCACCTCATTAGTCGATATAGTCATGTCCATCTGTCTATCAGCAGAAATAATTTAAATATGATTAAGAAGCAAGGTATTTTTATGAAATTGTGTACACTGTCTTCGTCATCAAAGTTAGCTCTAAGGACATAAAATAAGCGAAATAGTTCAACGAACATGCCCACTGCCCATATAATAAAATCTTTTAAAACGCTATATTAAGACCATTATGTACGAAAATGCGACCAAAATACATACAAATTTAAAAAATAGAAACAGCAAATTCTGAACCGAATATTTGGGGAGCTCGAACAAAAGAATAACTAGGTGAATATGGACAAGAAGCCGTTGCACAAATTTTAAAAATATTGCACTTCAAGCGTTATTTGAGAATTTTCTTCATAGCGTCACAGCCTTTGGTCGACCATTGCTTCCACAACAATCTGCTGCAAGCTCTTGCGTTTCATGGCCAACTCTTCTCTTTCTGAGCATTCTAATTATATGGAACATCCATCTGAGCTGAGTCTCTGTGCTTTTATGTACCTTATAACATTTCTATTTTCCATGAGTCCTTTTTGTTCCTCGTTGTATTGGATGCGGTATTCACCACTTGGTAGTCTGACTGGGCCAAAAATTTTCCTCAGTATCATTCTTTTAAAGCACATGATTTGGTTAATGCCACTCAATTTTAAGTGTCTTAAACATTCGCAGTTTTTGATCTCTTGACAGAATTTTCTATCGGTACAGATATACAGAATTGATCTTTAGTCCCGCTTTTTGAGATAATGCAACGAAATACTGCGGTGTAAAATACTTTATTTTTGGCCAGGCCAAAGGAAGCACCTTTAAAAAGATTTTTTTTGAATGCAAAATGGAAAACAGTTATGATTTTGGGGAAATTTAGTTAAAAAAGATTAAAGAGGAGTGCTAAGCGGATCAAATGAAGACAAAGTATATTATATATAAAATACATTTTTGAACAAAATTACAAGCCGCGTGAAGAGTTTTGTTGAAATGCGTAGTTACTTTAAAACAGTTTATTAACTTTTTGGACTTCCATAAGTATCGGTTTTAAAAACTCGATATAAGCTAAGTCTATATTATTATGCGGAGAGGATATTACTTTTGCTTAGGGGTAAACCTTCGTGGCTTTAGCCAATCCAAAATGAGTCTTTATTCCCTATCGCTTATATGCTATCGGTTTTGGTTTTATTTTTAACTGAAAAAATGTTGAATTGCATAGCACAGGATAATAAAAAAGATTTAGAGAACCCTCAGTGAATCATTAAAAATTAAATCAAATTTTTATATGTAAAGGAAACTCTTCTATACAAATTTTTATAGCTGAAAAATGCCACCAACTTAAATTTTATTACCAAACAAATTTATAATATTTATTAATTAATTTGCGATAAAGTAGAGAAATAACATTTTTTCTTCTTTGCAATTGTAATTTTGATGCTTCATGCTAAATTATTAACCCTTAACTGGATGTACGAGTACGTATGCAGTTAACTTCAAGCAGTTAACTTCAAGCAGCCAACTCTACTGATTTTTAATCTAGTCTCTTGATTGAGCCTACTACTCTCCTGAGTTTACGCCGAAGATCGAATTTCTGGAAAAATACTACTTTAAAAGATCAAAAAAAAGCCCGGGAGCAATGTCAAATGAGAACGATTAATTAAGTTATTTATATTTTATGCCGTGTGTTCAGATATGTACATAAGGAAAAATGATTTGAATAGATAGTACAGTCAGTCATTCGGTAGTTTTATCTGGAAAGTTTTGCGGGTTTTTGCAAATGAGTTATTCTATAGATTGTGCTCTTCAGAATTTCAACTTTGCTACCTCGAATCGTGATCGCTTGCACCGCCATATTGGAAAAATGGCGTCCAAAATCAGTTTTTTACAAATATCTCTTTAACGGTTACATTTAGAGAAAAAAATTGTGGTGCAATATTGTAGCTTATAAAGTTTTCTATAAAAATTTCCTTTTTATTGTTTTCGTACAGCTTATAACTCAAAAGATATCCTAATTCAAAATATAAAAAAAAATTTGTAAATTGTGTATGCCGCTTATGAATAGGCACAGTGATGTGTTGAGCTGAAAATTACTTGCAGTATAAGCTTTATATTGTTTTTTTTTTTCGTATGACCTATAGTTTAGGAGATATTTTTTTTGACAAACCTGAAATTTAGAAAAAAACCGTTTTTTCAAAATATCTCCAAAACGGGTCGTTCTAGAAAAAAAAATTTCGCGCATTTTATAGAACGTTTAATTCCCTATAAGGATCTCTTCGAACTGTTTTTCTGTCCGAATTACCGTTCATGAGGTATAGAGTCTTGAAAATTGAACATTGTACTATGCGCTCTGCTTTGTTCAATTTTGAATGATTTTTAAGTCGCGATATTTTATGAAGAGTAAGTCTGAACAATTTTTTTTCTAGGACGAACCGTTTTGGACTTATTTTGAAAAAACGGTTTTTTTCTAATTTTTAGGTTTGTTGAAAAAATATTATTACTTTTATTAAATATTGAATTAGGATATTTCCTGAGTTATAAGTCGTTTGACAGTTAAATATTTTTCTCTAAATGTAACCGTTAAAGAGATATTTGTAAAAAACTGATTTGGGACGCCATTTTTTCTAATATGGCGTTGTGAGCGAACACGATTCGAGGAAGCAAAGTTGAAATTCTAAAGGAGCACATCGAAATCTATAAAATAACTCATTTGCAAAAATCCCGCAAAACTTTCATAATGATTGTACCAACCCAACGCACTATGTTTTTTTTTGGACTATAAAGTGCACACAAAAATAATTCACTACAAGGACCTTTTTTTAAAAAAAAAATCAAATGCAAAATTAAAGGTTATATATTGAGCTATCTGAAAAGATGCCCGCTTTTTCTAGCATTTGATCCACAAATTAGGGACAGAGGTCGAAATCTCACAAATTTTGGAAAAAAAACGGTTTTTCTGTTTAAAAATGTTAGTCGCATTAAACGCAGGAGTAATATATGAATAAATTTATATGTATTCAATCAAATCAAGTAAGATGAAATCAACTCGAAGTGAAAGTGGGCGGTGCCACGCCCCAAAAACAAATTAGTCTTATTCGTCATATCTCCGAAACTATTAGACGCAGATAGATAACAGGCACAGAAAGAAATAAAATCCACTGAAAAAGTGGGCGGTGCCACGCCCTACAAACATAAAACTTATCTTATCTCCGAAACTGTTAGAGCTATCGGGCTGAATTTTGATATATATATAAAAGGTAGTGAGTCAAATAACATTTACTGAAAAAAAGGGTCGTACCACACCCAAAAATGAACATATCCTTATTACTTGCCCCTCTGTTCTATAGGAAACAAGTTCATTCATATAACTCTGCCTGTGGGAGTGGCACCACATATTTTTTGAGCAGACATTATTTGTCTTGATAATTTTTATATATAAACCGAATTTCATCCACATGAGTCAAATAGTTTCGGAGATATGATGTGTTTTAAATTTTCGGGGCGTGGCCCGCCTACTTTTCTAGTAAATATTATTTCTCTCTGTGCCTGTTACAAACAGACCGAATATTATCTATCTGCGTCTAATAGTTTCGGAGATATGACGAATAAGACTAATTTGTTTTTGGGGCGTGGCACCGCCCATTTTTACTTCGAGTTGATTTCATCTTACTTGATTTGATTGAATACATATAAATTTATTCATATATTACTCCTGCGTTTAATGCGACTAACATTTTTAAACCGAAAAACCGTTTTTTTCAAAATTTATGAGATTTCGACCTCTGTTCCTAATTTGTGGTTCAAATGTTAGAAAAAGCGGGAATCTTTTCAGATAGCTCAATGTATAATCTTTAATTTTGCATTTGATTTTTTTTTTTAAAAAAAGGGTCCTTGTAGTGAATTATTTTTGTGTGCACTTTTTAGTCCAAAAAAAACCATAGTGCAACGGGAAACGGAAGCGCGGAAGCGCATTGAAACGACTTCAGTTCGCTTCTAGGGAAAAGCAAGAAGCTGCTTCCAGTGCTGTTCTCACTGCTTATCTTTTATAACACAGCATGTCCTAGCGGAGATGCACATCTTAAGAAGCACATGAAATACGTTTCAAATACACTTCCGTGGAAGCACACATTTGGAAGCATATAAAATACGCTGCCGTGGAAGTTTTTCAAAATTTTAAGTTCCATTTCACAAAAATTACTTTTTTTCTGTAACATTTGGTAGATTTATTAACTTTTATAAGCAATAAAAAAATTTAATTTGAAAAATTTTGTATGCTACCAGAGATGTGCTTCTATTGCGTTCTTTTTGGAAGCATTTCTTCATTTCTTTTCGTTGGGAAAATTAAAAATCAAAACTGGAAATTTTGAGTAAAAACCTCCTGATTTTCACTCAAAATGAGTTGGCAGCCTTAAGTAAACATACTTATATACATACGTATGAACACATATTTTCAGAAAATATCATTACCGTTAGATATTAAATATTTTGATTGATCGGTATTTCCCAAAATCGAGCACAATAGCACCAATGATAAGATGAGATCATGATACATCGACAAGATTTAACCACATGTGAAATTTCATTCTCATAATCAACGTTGTCATTTGCATCCAAATGGATACTTTTACTTTTAAATTTTCCTTAGACTTAATTTGAATTTCAATACATTTTTATTAAAGTTAACTCTTAAAAAAAATATATGTACAAAAATGTACTCAACAAATAATAAAATGGTAATGAAATTTTCCCCCTTCTAAGCCTTACAGTGTTGATAAAGAAGGAAACATATGGAAAACAATATATTATTGATCAGTGTCACCAACTTATTCGAAAAAGCTATGGCCGTCGGGACTGAAAATCGGTGCACGTGGGTTTTCACGGATGCAGATTTTAAGCCTGAGGTCAAATCTATAAAATTCGAAATGGCGGATCCAATATGGTGGCATATATCTTTATATATCATCTTATTTATAAGAAATTCAGTATTCATGGGTTTTAATACACGCTGATAAAGAATTTTATTGTAAAAATTTTAAAATTAAAATGGCGTACAGTGCGGCAAAATCCAACGGACACGCCCATCTCCCATATGACATAAAATTAATTTCGACCATAAATCTATCATTTTTATTCAGAAATTGTTTGAATTTAGTAAAATAAGAGTATACGACTCATAAATGATATCCGGAAAAAATAGGCGTGTTCAAAGATTAAAAACGCCTACCTCCAATATGACCTAAAATGGATTTTTATCATAACTCTTAGATTTTCCATCAGAAATTGTTTTAATTTAGTAAAATAATAGTATATAACTAATTTATTATGATTGCAAAAAATGGGCATGGCCAAAACCCAAGTTCAGCCACCTCCCATGTAACCTAACATCAAAACTTAAACATTTTTAATCAGAAATTTTTTAAATTTAAAAGAAGAGCATTTTCAAAGAGAATGGCCCCAGTCTAAAAATTAAAACGTCATGCCGAGGTCTCTTTGCCGTATTGTATAGACTGCATACCTATTAAAAGTGATTCATACCAATTATATCTACTCAAGAAGCCCGAAATAAAGATTTCAGAAACTACAGAAAAGATCGATCAAGGAAAATATCAAGAGAAAAAACAAATGAAGATATACTTCATATAATGTTGGTATCCTCGGTTCCGATAATCTCCTCGTTCAGAAAAAACCAAAAAAAAACCGATCCAGCCTTTTTTTCTTTCTCCAAAAGATGATATCTCGGAAACTATTGATCCAATTGGAAAAATTAAAAGTACGCTTTAAAGAGGAAGCTCAGGGCTATTCAATGCCGCTGTCAAAAATGAACTAGACTACTTTCAGGATGTACGCCATATGTCAGAAAATAGTGTTTCTTGCACTTTAAATCAAGGATAACTCGAATCTCAGACGTAATAGAGCAAATCGGAGGTCATGTTCGAATTCAGCGAGCAAAAATTTATAAAAATCACCTACTCTGATATCATACTTTTTTTCATCGCTGGACTGTGTTATTAAACAGGGATACAATTTTTTCTTAGTTTATATCAAAAAATAGACAAAGAATTAAAATAAGAAAACTAAAAACTTAAAAAAAAATTAGTACAATCATTTGGGAGAATAAAATGATGTTGCCTGGAAAGTTTTGCGGGATTTTTGCTAATGAGTTATTTTATAGATTTCGATGTGCTCTTGCAGAATTTCAACTTTTCTACCTCGAATTGTGTTCGCTCGCGCCGCCACATTGGAAAATGGCGTCTAAAATCAGTTTTTTACAAATATCTCTTTATCGGTTACATTTAGAGAAAAATATTGTGGCACAATATTGTAGCTTATTAAATTTTCTATAAATGACCTTTGAATTGTTTTCGTACGACTTATAACTCAGGAGATATCCTAATTCAAACTTTGAAAAAAATTAGTAAATTGTGCATACCGCTTATGAGTAGGCACAGTGATGTATTCAGTTTAAAATTATGATAACTCATGAACGGTGAGTCACACGTTTTAAGTAAAAATATTGATTTATAGGGTATATCGTAATTTTAAGCTCAACACATCACTGTGCCTACTCATAAGCGGCGTGCACAAATATACTAATTTTTTTCGAATTTTGATTTAGAATATCTCCATATAAGTCGTACGAAATCAATTCAAAGATCATTTTTATAAAAAATTAAGCTAATTATAAGCTACAATATTGCCCCACAATATTTTTCTAGCAAATGACTGTACTAAATTTATATTTTTTGAGTTTAGCATTGGGTGAGATTTGAACCGGGGCACAGTGTTTTACGTAGAACAAGCTAGGTGGATAAAATTCATTAACAGATATCTAAATATTAGTAATGAGGTAATGTCAACAATACCCCCCGTACCTAATATACCTACTTTTTTTTGTGTAAATATTTGATGGTGACAAGCAACTGAGTGCAGAAGTCATTTTATGAGTGTAAGTTCAATTTCAAATATTTATTATTTTCATTAAGCAATAAAGCAACTTGATTTTATTGTGGCAAAATCAATATTTTGTGACAATTTAAGTGATGGATTTTATAGCAAAAAAAACGGATTTTATGTTTTAGTTAAAGTTTTTTCATTTCCTCCTTTGGGTAATGTGTTAGAAGAAAAAAACATTTTCTTATTTCGATTTAAGTTGTTTTGTGAAAAGCATGTGTAAAAGTTTTTTGTCGGTGTAAATGCTTGAATTTTTAAACCTATTTGAGATAAGATATTTTATCAAATGCATATGCAATACAATGATAGGTTGATAGGTTTATTTATTTCAAAACTTCTAACCGTGTATGTATTATAATTTAACTTCTGCGCTAAAGGGTTAAATGATCCCTCCCTCCAATTAACTTACGTCTATAAAAAGACTTTTGTTTTAAATTTGCTAATTACAACATTACAAAAAACATTGCGAAATGGACTTCAGTCCATATATATTTCTATTAATTTTTAACTTAAACATAAACCTGAGTAAGTCATAAGTACATACTTAAGTATTTCCAATGTTGAGAAATTTTTTTCTATTTTGTCTCATTTTAGGCATTACGGATTTTCGTATCGTAGGCGGAATTGCAGTTGAAGATGATGAAAATATACCTTACCAGGTATCTTTGCAACATTTGAACAAAAGAGGTCGTTTAAAACACTTTTGTGGTGGTTCAATTATATCACCGAGACACATTCTAACTGCAGCACATTGTCTTTCTAAAATGAATCAAAAACCAATAACAGTAGTCGCAGGTATACGTGATCTGTACGCACAAAAGGGACAACGAGCGAATTTAACATTTGCTGTAATCCATGAAAAGTATCAACAACTTGTGACCGCCGACATTGCCGTTGCATTTATAACTCCACCATTGAAATTCGATGGTAACACAGTTGGACCAATTGATGTCAGTGGCTGCAATAACGTAAAGGATGGAGTGCTTTTAACAATCACTGGCTGGGGTGCTCTTGACCGCGAGAAATTGTTTCCAGATAGACTTCAAAAATTGACTTATAAAAGTATATCGAATGAAGACTGCAAGAAGATAAATGTAAATATCTCAGATGCGGAGATTTGTGCTCAAGAGAGCATCGGACTGAAAGCTACTTGCGTTGTATGTTCTTATGTTTCTGACTTTCCTTATAATGATGTTAAAACAAAAGTCCATTTTTTTTTTTCTTTAGGGTGATTCTGGTAGTCCATTAGTAATGCGAGATGGTAAGACCTTGCGTCAAGTTGGAATTGCAGCATATGCTTCTCAAGTTTGTGGTGACGGAACTCCAAATGTTTACACTCGAATATCTTCATTTGCTAAATGGATTGAAGCAAAAATAGCTGAATTGAAGAATCTATAAAAAATATGTAATAAGTATTTATTTTTTAAGTACTTTTGTATAAGAAAACTCTATTTTCAACTATTAACATGAGAAAAACAATTTAAGCACAAGATACCAGTTCACGAATAGTTGGTGTTTAATATCGTAATAGCTAAAATCATAATTTTAAGTTAACATGGTAACCCTATAATTTTCTATCCCAGCTTCCACATCTCTCATTAATTATCAAATATATACTCCCAAAAAGCTCTCTCCTGTTTTCATTATTCCAATTCCTATTCCCGTTCATGCTCAATGTATTATTCAAATTTGTTAAGCTTTACTTGAGATCAATCCGCCAAGGCAAGTAGTACTGTGTAATATCTCTTTTTTTTCTAAATTAAAATAATTTAAAATAATTAAATTTCGTGTCTTTTTCTTTATTAAAAGCTATCGAACATTTTGGTCCTTCAACCGGATTTTCTTTTTATAAAACATTTTGATTAAAATTTAATTAGAAAATCGTTCTAAAAGCGCATTGTGAAAACGTGGTTTGAAATTACGCAATATATAAGTTTTACTTATACGTAAATTACATAGAGGTGAAATAAATGTGTTGCTGCAAAATATTTGTGTAAAAGTGCATAGTTTTGCTGCGTATTATTTGATCAAAATCAAATTTTGCATTTTACATATTTCTTTCGTGCACATAGTATAAGTACATGTAAATTACATATTCTTATGTGCTACACCTTATATATTGTGCTTTTATATATAACCAGTTTTTCGGTTCTAACGGCAAATGTGAATTTCGATTCCTACTGAATTTGCGATTGATCTTTAAGTCTCCATTTTGCGGCTATATTAATTCTTTGAAAATTTACATAGTGTTTGATATTTTCATATTCGCTTTCTATTTCAATTCTCTTTTTACTTAACTGCATAGCACATGTATGTATATATGCTTGCTATAGGTTAAAATTTTTCTTAAATCTAAAAATTAAAAGAATATTTATTTCTTTCGACTTTTTGTGACTTGTTTGCATTACCTTTTGAGTTTCGAACGAAACTAGATTTTTCTTTTTTTTTAGACTCAATCATTCTAACTATTGATTAAAAATTCAAAATGGCTACAATTGCTGAATTGCTTATACTGCAAGAAAATGCTAAGGAAGATTTAGTTAAGTTTGAGGCTAATTTCAATAAAAGTAGCAAAGACCGTCTAGCCAAATTGAGTTATTTAAATGGTCGTCTTTCTTTATTAGAAACTTCAATGCAAACGTTTAATAAGAACCATATAAAAGTTTCCTTGCTTGCTAAAAGTCAAACAGGCAAGCCCAAAGTAGATGAACCGTATTTCAGAGAAGATCACTTTGAAGACTATCAGGAATTATATTTGGATCTTAAATCTGATTTGACTGATAGAATCGAACAGCTTAAGTCTTCTTCGTCTGCTGAAGCAGTAGATAATATCCGCTGTGATCGCAGTTCTAGTGAAGATCATAGCCTACAACTTCCTGTCATGAAACTTCCTGAGTTCGATGGAACATATAAAAGTTGGCCTGCTTTTCATGATCTGTATCTTGATATGATTCACAACAAGCCGAATTTGTCTAGTTCTCAAAAACTTTACCTTTTGAAAAAATGTTGTATTCCGAAAAGTCCAGCAGATGACTTTATAAATTCTATAACCTGTACAACTGCTAACTATGAACCCACATGGAAGGCTCTTTGTGAAAGGTTTCAAAACAAACGCTTCATTGTAGAATCTTATCTTAAAAGTCTTTGTGAGCAGCCTGTAATGCAGAAAGAGTCTGCTTCTTCTATAAGAAAACTTCTTGATAATTCTAAAAAATGTCTGACTTCCATTCAAAGTCTTGAGGTACCAATAAATACTTGGGATGTGCTAATTGTGTTTATATTATCCCAAAAGTTAGACATTCAATCTAGAAGAAACTGGGAACGTTTTTTAACCACAAAAGGAGGCACAGGTTCGTCAAAAGATGCTTCACCTTATGAGCTTCCTAAGCTTTCTGATTTTTATGAATTTTTAGAAGAAACATTTCGTTCATTGGAAGCAGTTGAAAATAACATCACATTATTCTCAAATGAGAAAAAAGATAAAAATGTAGGACAATATAAAAAACCAGCACAAGTTCGCACCTTTCATAGCTCAAGTCACATGGCTGCCTGTCCATGTTGTTCTGAGTCTCATTATCTATATTTATGTAATCAATTCAAGTCACTTTCACATCAAGGCAAAATTGACTGTATTAAATCAAAAAATGTGTGCTTGAATTGTCTCACACCAGGTCATTCCGTACCTACCTGTAAAAGTAAATCATCATGTCACAAATGCAATAAAAGACATCATACTTTAATGCATATTGAATCTAACCAGTTTTCTAACAAACAAGGTTCTACTGATACTACAGTGATTGCAAAAAGTGAAACGACTTCCCATCTTTCGACTAACTTAGACTGCATGCCAGTTTTTCAAATATTACTTGCCACTGCACAAGTAAAAGTGTCCGGTGCTGCTGGAGACTTTGTTTTAAGAGCTCTTATTGATCAAGGGTCTCAAACTTCATTTGTGACAGAAAGATGCGTTCAAAAATTAAGATTACAAAAAGTTCCTCTTCACTGTGCTGTAAGTGGGATTGGATCTTCTTCTACAAAGGTTATCAAAAGTTTTGTGAACTTTAATATAAAATCATGTTTAAATTCCGCATTTGAAATACCTGTGAAAGCTTTAGTAATGCCTTTGATAAGCAACTATTTTCCTACGCATAATGCTTTGAAACCAATAAGCCATCATTTTGACAACATCATCTTGGCTGATCCTTTATATTCTGAGCCTGGTCAAATTGATATTCTTTTAGGGGCAGATGTATACCATGATATTATCCTTGATGGTATCATCAAGCTTAGCAATGGTCCTCTAGCTCAACAAACTCGTTTGGGTTGGATTCTTTCAGGACCTATTGGCTTTTCCGATACTGGAATTAATAGTAGCTTTCATACCCATTTTTCTGTTACTCTACTTTCACAGGTAAATATCGACAATTCACTTCGAAAGTTCTGGGAACTTGAAGAAGTACAAGTTTCACGCTTTTCAACCCCCGAAGAAAAGGCTTGCGAAACTTATTTTGAACAGACATACTCTCGTTCTTCTACAGGAAGATACATTGTAAAACTTCCTTTTAAATCCAAGGTAGCTGGCGGAAACTATCCAATATTTCAAAATTCAGAGCACAATGCTTTAAAACGATTTAATCATTTGGAACAAAGGATTTTTCTTAAAAATCCTAAGCTAAAAATCGAATACTGCAAATTCTTAAAAGAGTATCTCGATTTGAATCATCTAAAATTTAAATGCAATTTTGAAAAGCTTCCGAAAACTAATAGTGTTTTCATCCTTCCCCACCATGGTGTGTGGAAAGAAAGTAGCTCTACTACAAAGCTCCGTGTTGTATTCGATGGTTCATCAAAACCTCCATTTTCTAGTGCTCTTAATGATGAGCTTCTGGCTGGTCCTATTTTGCAAAACGATTTGCTTGCAATAATTATGCGTTGGCGTACTTATCGCATTGTATTTACTTCGGACATTGAAAAAATGTTTCGACAAATACTTGTACACACTGACGAAACTCAATTTCAACTTATTTTATGGAGACCTGATCCAAATGATAAACTTCAAGTATTAGAGCTCCTAACGGTAACTTACGGTTTGAAACCGGCGTCTTATTTGGCAATTCGTGTTTTAAAACAATTAGCGCATGACGAGTTTAACAAATTTCCACTTGGATCAAAAATTCTTGAAAGAGATTCATACGTTGACGATGTGTTTTCTGGTGCTGATGACTTACACACAGCTAAAGTTATGCAAAAGGAACTTAAAGAGCTTTTGCTTTGTGGAGGCTTCAATTTGAGAAAATGGTCCTCCAATTGTTCTGAACTTTTATACGATTTACCAGCAGAAGACTGCGAAATATCACTTGAGCTAGATGGAATCGTTGATAGTTCCATAAAAGCACTTGGACTATATTGGAACCCAAAATCAGACAATTTTTTCTTTAAGGTTTCACTTCCATCTCGCACGTTGCATACAAAAAGAACATTACTTTCTGATGCAGCCAAGTTATTTGATCCTCAAGGTTGGCTTGCACCAACACTTGTACTGGCAAAAATTTTCTTCCAAAAACTATGGTGTGCTGGCATTGGATGGGATGATCCATTGCCTTCTTCTCTTCTGCTTGAATGGGAAAATTATCGTAACAATCTTCCTAATCTTCAAGATATAAAAATTCCTAGATGGCTACAAACTACTAGTTCATCTTATGGTGAGTTACATGGGTATTGTGATGCATCAAATGCTGCTTATGCAGCTGTTTTGTATTGCCGTTTTATACGAGATGGTAAAATATCAGTTAGCCTCATAAGTGCAAAAACCAAAGTTGCCCCCATCAAACAAGTTTCAATTCCTTGCTTAGAGTTATGTGGCGCGTTACTTTTAGCGAAGTTATATACAAAATTTTTGGCTGCTGTCGAAAAAAATCCTGACGAAATCAAATCATATTTTTGGACCGATTCAAAAATAGTCCTAGCCTGGATTCAATCTCTCCCTGCACGTTGGAAAACATTCGTAGCTAATAGGGTTAGTCAAGTTCAAGAAATGACTAGTATTGCAGATTGGCACCATATTCGTTCTGTCGATAATCCTGCTGACTGTGCCTCTCGAGGTGTAAAACCAGATGAATTAAAAGATCATTCTTTATGGTGGTCTGGCCCTAACTGGCTTAGTTTACCAAAATCTTCATGGCCCATTCATGAGGCATCTGATTTCCAAACAGAGCTTGAACAAAGAAATATTTCTACATGCCAAGCATCTTTTATATCAGATGCTGAATTTGATTTGTTATCCAGATTTGACAGCCTCAAGCTTCTGCTTCGCGTGACTTGTTTCATATTTTCAGATTTTATAATTCAGCTCGCAAGTCTTCAAATCAAGTTGGCATTCTTAAATCAGAAGAAATACAATTTTCGCTTTCAAGATTGATTCTATTATCACAAGCCAAAAGTTTTCCTTTGGAGATAAAAAACTTACAAAACAAACTGTTAATTCCTACTAAAAGTAGTATACTAAATTTGCATCCATTTATTGACGAGCTTGGCATTTTGCGTGTCGGAGGCCGACTTCGATTTGCAGAAATAGATGACCAAGCAAAGCATCCTATAATTTTGTCAGATAGTTCCTATCTTTCCAAGCTGATTTTGGCTGACTCTCATTTCAAAACTATTCATGGCGGTCCTCAACTAATGATGTCTTATATACGTCAAAAATTTTGGATTCTAAACCTCCGAAATCTTGCAAAATCGGAATTTCATAAATGCACATTGTGCCACCGATTCAATTTGCGTCGTTCAAAACAATTAATGGGATCCCTACCTAAAGCTAGAGTCAATCAAACTCGTCCATTTCGTCATACAGGCGTTGATTACGCAGGACCATTCGATCTTCGAGTGGCCAAAGTAAGATCATCTAAAACATACAAAGGTTTCATATGCGTATTTATTTGCTTAGTGACAAAGGCAATCCACATTGAACTTGTGTCTGATATGACCTCAGAAGGGTTTATTGCAGCTTTTCGGCGCTTTACGGGGCGTAGAGGTAGCTGCAGCGATCTTTACAGTGACTGTGGCACAAATTTCATGGGTGCTAACAAAGACATGATGAAGAAAAGAGACACTCTAATAGCACTGCTGCCCGAAAACCTACGAGAAATGATGGAATCCGAAGGAACTAAATGGCACTTCATTCCTCCTGCTTCGCCGCACTTTGGAGGGTTGTGGGAGGCAGGAGTGAAATCAGTTAAGTATCACTTAAAGCGCATTCTTTTTAACCGTATCTTAACTTTTGAAGAACTTAATACGCTTTTAATTCAAATCGAATCTGTACTTAACTCTAGACCTCTCTGCCCAATGAGTGATGATCCATCTGATTTGAGTGTATTGACTCCTGCACACTTTCTTATAGGAGAACCAACAAACACTGTTCCAGAGCCATCGCTGTTAGATTTAACAACAAATAGGCTTGATCGTTGGCAGCAAGTACAACAAATGTTACATCACTTTTGGGAACGTTGGCGTAAAGAGTTTCTAACCAGATTGCAACAACGTCCACGATGGAAAGAAGAAATGCGAAATTTTGCAATCAACGATGTTGTACTTCTCACCGACGAACGTTATCCACCAGCTAAGTGGCCTTTGGCACGGGTTGTGCAAGTTCACCCTGGGCCAGACAACAACGTTCGCGTAGTTACTGTAAGGGCTAATGGAAAGCTATATAAACGCCCCATCACAAAACTGAGCCTACTTCCAGTAACAAATTCCACACCAAATCTATTTCATGAAAATCATGAACAGCTGACATAAATTAATTATCTTTTGTTATTATAATTTTTTTTGTTTTTTTTTTCTCAGCGAGTATCAGGCGCTTTAAATCCTGATCTATTAATTTTGTTAAATTATAAACTTTATTTTAATGAGAGGAAATGCTCACTAAATATCTTAAAAATTGAATAATTAATACTGTAATTAAAGTTTGTATATGATAGTAAAGAACAGACGTTCTTGGCCGGCGGTATGTTTAATATCGTAATAGCTAAAATCATAATTTTAAGTTAACATGGTAACCCTATAATTTTCTATCCCAGCTTCCACATCTCTCATTAATTATCAAATATATACTCCCAAAAAGCTCTCTCCTGTTTTCATTATTCCAATTCCTATTCCCGTTCATGCTCAATGTATTATTCAAATTTGTTAAGCTTTACTTGAGATCAATCCGCCAAGGCAAGTAGTACTGTGTAATATCTCTTTTTTTTCTAAATTAAAATAATTTAAAATAATTAAATTTCGTGTCTTTTTCTTTATTAAAAGCTATCGAACAGTTGGTCTTGGTCAGTATTAAATTGTTGCGTTTGTATTGATATGTAATTAATTTTATATGATACCAATTTTTATACCATACACTAAGGCTGCAAACCGTCCTTAATTTGCCTGGGTTGTCGCCTATTCCCAAATGAATCTCACATTATCCCACATTTGTTAAATCCGTCCCCATGTCCCCCATTTCATAGATGTATAATTTACATCAAAGTTTTCTCGCTTGTCATGTTTCATTAATCCACAAAAAAAAGTTATTAGTATTACATAAAAAAAAATAAAACTATTTTCCAGCATTCAAAGAAAAAAAAATCAAGTAAGATTGTTACCTTGGGCCTGGCTAAACATTAAATGCCCTACGGTGCATATTTTGAAAATTTGGCTTGCACGGGAGGTGCTACGGCCTCTCGTGCGATTTCACATAGCTTATGCTAAGATCGCTTTCAGCAAAGCATTTTGGATCTATTGCTTGTAAGGGAGGTGCCTCGCCCTCTTGTCTGCTCAAAGTTTGCATTTAGTGTTTTTAGTGAGCTCTTGCTTATATGAGAGGTGCCACGCCCGCATAGTTTTTGCGCAGAGCTTGCATTTAAATTTCGTAGTAACTGAGTTAAATTTTGTTGGATTAACTCAAAAAACGTTTGTACTACAGCATTCTGAGGCTTTTCTTTGTATGGTAAGTGGCACGCCTTATCGCCCGATTCCGCCTAGTTTTTGCTCAGAGCTTGCAATTACATTTCTAAGTACCTGAATGAAATTAAGTTGGATTATCTTGAAAAACTCTTTCTGTATAGCATTTTAAAACTTTTGGTTTTATGGAAGATGCCACGCCCTCTTGTCAGAGCTCGCCTAGTTTTTGCTCAGAGCTTGCCGTCCTTAGTATTTATTTATTTATGTATTTTGGTTGCATTGTAGTGAGCAATGCTCCTTAAGTTACATTTTTAATATATTTTTTTTTTATAGGCGGTAGGCGTGTCCTTTGACCGATCTTGTTCATTTTCAATAAGTCGTGCGAGCTTTGACTATGGAGGCTCCAAAAATATTAAAATGATTTCAACGGACAGACATCCAAGAGGTGACGCTGATCTACAATATATATACTTTTCCATACCTGCCACGCCTCTTTGTCCACATTATAAACGGAAGGACAAAGTCAATATACCCTGGGTGTAGGTTATAAAAGAACTTATCGAATAGGGAGTAATTTTTTTTTTCACACTTATTATGTGTGAGAAAAGGACTCTCAGTTTGTTTCTAATTGAAAAAAAAACTAGTAAGGGTGTAAAATTTGGCCTGGCCAAACATTAAATACCCAACACTGCAGTATTTTTAAAAAAGCTTGCATATATAGTTTTTAGTGTCTGAGAGTCAGTAGAGTTTTGAAGCTTTTTCTTATATAAGAGATGCCACGCCCTCTTGTCCGAGTTCGTCTGATTTTAGCTTAGAGCGTGCATTTATAGTCTTTAGTATTTGAGTGAAGTTTGGTTGGATTATCTCAAAAAACTTTCAGTATAGCATTTTGAAACTTTTGCTTATATGGGAGGTGCCACGCCCCCTTGTCTGATTTCACCCAATTTTTGTTGAGAGCTTTCATTTATGATTCTTAGTGTCTGAGTCGAATTGGGTTCGAATATCTCAAAAAACGCTTTCAGTATAGCGTTTTAAAGCTTTTGCTTATGTGGGAGGTGCCACGCCCTCTTGTGCGAATTCGTTCAGTTTTTTTTTAGAGCTTGCGCTTACAATTCTTAGTATATATGCGTATTTTGGTTGCATTGTCGTAAAAATACTCCTAAAATTGCATTTTGAATATATTTTTTGTATGGGCGGTAGGCGTGTCCGTTGACCGATTTCGCTCATTTTCAATCCCCCGACACGGTGTGCCTTAACCCGTTCTAAACCGGACGTCGTAGCACATCAAATTTTTTTACAGATTCTGTTTACTTATCGTTCAAATGATGTATAAAAAAAATTTTCACTCGTGACTCCTCGACTAAATTTTGAGAAAATCGCTTTTCCAATTGGGGCATTTTCCCATACAAAAAGAAAAAAAAAAATTTTTTAACTACATTAAACAAAAATTAAAATAGTCACAATTGATGTGTTTTGCGATGCTTAGCGCGAATCCAATCTCAGAATTGCTCTATCGTGTATAGTTTATGAGATATTGTAACCTAAAAACCAAAAAAAGTAGTTTTTTGCCATTTTTTGAAGCTATATAACTATGAAGCATATCATTTATTCGTCAAATATGGCTTGGATACGTAAAAGCCCTAATCTTTTTCTTTAAAACTTTTAAATTATATTTATATCTTCATGCTTCTAACAGATATCGTAGACCGAAATATTGTCAAAACGGGTTTTTTGCACTTTTGTGTCTTTTTAGGTTAGGATATCTTTGAGGAAAAAAAGATATCAACATAATTTAAATAAGGTTTTAAAGGCAAAGATTAGGACTTTAAAGTTGCTTACCAGATTTAACGAAATTTAAATTTCTTTCACATTTTAAACATGTTCAACGAACCGACTACTTCTAAATTCAGCCGTTTGACACCCCGAGTGTTGTTTTTTTTTTTTTTTGTATGGGAAAATGCCCCAATTGGAAAAGCGATTTTCCCAAAATTTAGTCGAGGAGTCACGAGTGAAAATTTTTTATACATCATTTGAACGATAAGTAAACAGAATCTGGAAAAAAATTTGATGTGCTGCGACGTCCGATTTAGAACGGGTTAAGGCACACCGTGCCGAGCTATCTTTGACGACGAAGGCAGTGTACCAAATTTCATTGAATTATCTGGCTCAGTTTTCCCAAAAAGTCTATTTCAACACACAGCCACCCAGCCAGCCAGCCAGACAGACGGACATGGCTATATCGGCTCAGGAGGTGACGCTGATCAAGAATATATATACTTTTCTATGTCTGCTACGCCTCCTTCTCTGCGTTACAAACGGAAGGACAAAGTGAATATACCTTGGGTGTAGGGTATAAAAAAGTAAGGAATTTCCAACTCCAATCGTCAATTTTATCATGCTTCCTGTAAACTAATTTTTTGCCAGACTGTCGAATATCTGTTGAAAATTAATGTCAAATCGAGAGTAAAAAAATTTATTTCAAACTAGCATTTCCCGGTGTACGTTCCCAACGGGAAACGGTAGCGCATTGAAACGACTTCAGTTGCGCTTCTAGGGAAGCATGAAGCTGCTTCCAGCGCTGTTCTCACTGCTTATCTTTTTTAACACAGCATGTCCTAGGGGAAATGCACATCTTTAGAAGCACATAAAATACGCTTGACATTTGGAAGCATATGAAATACGATTCCGTGGAAGTTTTTCAAAATTTAAAAATTTTTTTTTTTTTTTTTTGATCCAACATATGTAGCTCATTTTGTTCGTAATAAAATTTAAAACAAAACCAACACATCAGTTTCTTGCGGCTTTTCCCCAAAACTTTTTTAATCCCCCGTGAACCCCAAAAATCCGAATAACTCAATAAAATTGTTTTAAAATGTATAAAAATTTAAAATTATGCTATTCAGGGGGTTGTCGAAGTCGCTGATCCAAATATGATGTTGGAAAATGGAAAAATTCAAAACGGCTCCCGGAAAGCTGCGTATATACCCATTTTAAGTATCGAAAATGGAAAACAATCATTAGCTGGGTTTCTTTTGACGCGTATATATAATTAGCAAAATATTTGTATGAAGCGATAGTTGGCGATAGCAAGCGTCGCTTAGATCATAATTGAGGATAAAAGCCAGTGCTGCCCATCAAAGATGAGTATTTATCGATCAATTTCAAACAAAAATACCAAAAAAAAAAAACAAACAAAAAGTCAAAAGAATTGATTCTAAAAATGACAGAGCAAGATAAAAGGTAAATTAAAATTTTTAGGGCCAGTTTTTCAGTGCAAGTTGAAACTTCGTTTAAACTAAGTTAAATTTAACTCGTTTAAATAGTTAAACTCGTTTAACTATGAAATGACTTTTTCAATGCGAGTTTAACAGCGGGTGGCTACAAAAAAATTTTAATTGCAGGCTTTCAATTATTGGCCTTTGGCCACCACAACGGTTGGATTACATCAACGCTTAGCTTAGCAAGTGCATTGTGATCAAGTCGAAATGCGGTCCGCGAAAAATGTCATGCAAACTTTGATCGGGAATTACTAAAGCAATCGCGATGAAGGAGCTGATTGAATGAAAAATATACCCAGTTGGGAGGTTGGTACCTGGTATACGGAGCCAATGTTAAAGCTTTGCTTAAAGGCATCTTGGTTGCTCCAATGTTTAAGCTATTTTATGGTCATAATGATTGGAAATCATATGCAAAACGTGATTTTATTAAATAGTGGTCAAAAGTGAAGTTTGTGAATTTTTTATTTTCCAATAAATTCTTCTTTTTCAAATTATGGATTTTTTTTATTCATTTATTTATTTGTTTTTTTTTTCGTTTTTTTTTTTATAAAATATAACGGCCAATATCGTTCAGTTAAACTGAGTTTAAACTACGTTTAACATTCACTGAAAAACTCATTCCTGAGTTTAAATTTAGTTTAAACCAGAAAATGAGTTAAACTTGCACTGAAAAACTGGCCTTTAATTTATTTAACGAAAATTAAGAATGAAATCCTAATTTTTATTTGCAGCAAGCGCAAGAAGTGGATGGCTTGCGGTCAAAAGATTGAAAACCTAGAAAAGAATTCATATAATTATCATGTATAAAAAATTATGAATTATGCGTTATTTTTTTACCACTTCGTCTGTTGAGTATTCTATTTTTAAATAAATAGTGTGCAAATATTTTCCTCAGCTGATATCTTGTTGGATTCTTTTTAGTTTGTTGATATTCATTTATTTTATGTATTTTTGTTTTTCGTCAGCTGTCAAATTTTTTTCAGTGCTGCCAACATTTTTTCAGTGCTGCCAAACTTTCAATTGTTATATTTAATTGCAGATGCGCGTTTTTTTTTGTCACACATGTACAATTTATTACGCGTCAAAAGAAACACGCCTATTATAGTGGACTGCTTGGTGGTTTTAGCCTAGAAGTTTTATTACAAAGTAAAGTTTATCAAAAATTTGTTTGTGCTTTTGATTTGTTTATTACACAGTGCAACCTTTTTCAAGTCATTGACGGTGAACTAAAATCCGTTATAAGGCGTCGAAAGTACTCGCCGAAAAAAATTCATCTAGTGCCTTAAAATCGCAAAAATTACCATAAAATCCTTATATGAGTCAACTTTGCAAAACGCTCTGGCAGAATTACTTGTTTCGGCGAGTACTTCGACACCTTATAACGGATTTTAGTTCACTTTTCATGTGTCGCACTGTGTTATTAAAGCAATAACTTTAAAAAGTTAATACAACACAAAATTACAAGTATTTGTAACATTTTGCAAACCATTTGATGTCGCTGAATACGAAAAACGCAATAATTTTTTTTTTATTTGTATGTATGTATGTATTCTCCTTTAACTCTTAGGAGGAGTATAGGGCCAATATGAAACGTCTCCATTTGTTGCGATCCCTTGCGATGACTTTGATCTCTTGCCAAGACTTTGCCGATTCTTGTATTTCCTTTTCCAGCGACCTTTACCATTTGGTTTTGGGTCTACCACGTCCTCTCCTGCCTTGTGGATTCCACTCAAGAGCCTGGCGACAAACTTCGCTGTGTGGTTTTCGGAGAGTGTGACCAATCCATCTCCATTTGCGCAGCTTGACCTGATTGCATTTTTGATGTAGCTCGGCAATTGATATAGTGCGAGGCCATCAAACCTTTAGTACACGCCTTAAGCATTTGTTGACGAATACTTGCAGCTTGTTAATTAGTTGTTCAGTAACAAGCCATATTTCGCACCCATGTAACAAAACCGATTTCACATTCGAATCAAAAACGCGCACTTTCGTTTTGGTGGATATAACGGAAGAAGACCATATTTTGTTCAGTTGATCACACGCACCTTTTACTTTTGCTATTCTTGAGTTGATATCCTCTTTTGCTCCACCATCCATGGAGATGATGCTGCCTAAATACGTGAAGCTATCGACGCTTTTGATGTCATCACTGCCAGCTCTAAACGTGATGTCATTCCTGTTTGCGTTTAGCTTCATGCTTTTAGTTTGGATACGTTGATTTTTAGGCCGGTCTTTTGTGATTCCAAGACAAGGTCTTCAATTTTGCTTTGCATATCTGAGTGTTTGGACGATAAGAGGCAAATGTCGTCAGCGTAGTCGAGATCTTCTAGATGTTCGGTTAAGTTCCATTGGATACCCCTTTTGTCCTTATTAAGAGCTTTATCTTGGATATAGTCAAGAACTATAAGGATAATTATTTTTTTTTTTTATTTGGAATTACATAAGAACTGACCTTTAGCCTGGAAAAACTTATTCAAAAATTCAAAATCATAAGGTCGAACAAAATAGCAACATTATTTTTTTAGCATATTTTTGGACTTTTGTTAGAATTTCACATTTTTCAGATTGCTTTTTATTTTCAGTTTGACATATTGTAGGTAGCCATCATGAAGTTTCACATGTTACCAGGTGTGAAAATCTAATGCCTTTTATGTCGTTTTCCATTTAGTACAATCATTTGGGAGAATAAAATGATGTTACCTGGAAAGTTTTGCGGGATTTTTGCAAATGAGTTATTTTATAGATTGCGATTTTCTCTTTCAGAATTTCAACTTTACTACCACGTATCGTGTTCGCTCGCGCGAAATAGCTCCAAAACGGTTTGTTCGCGCCGCAGTCAAAGTGTCGCTAGCATTCTATTATGAACGCGCCCTTGCTGCGGTGCTGCCAACAGTAAAATGTCAAACAAACAAAACGCTACGTCAATGGATTGTTCCATTGCCACGTCATTCCTTTATGCATACTTTTATACATTTTTAACGTCACTTGAATTTTTGTGACAGCAGCGAGCACGTCGTGGATGGCAAAATTAATATCAACAGCACAACTAAAATCTAAATCAAAAAACTAAACTAACTTAAGGAAGTAAAATAAAAAATTATAACGTGTGGTTTATAAACTCGTGTTTGTTTTTTCTGCGGGCGAAACTACGGTTGAGGCAAAATCAGGGCCAGGCGATATTGTGAGCAGACGGTGCGGCGGAGCACCCTTTTTTCCTTTGGAGGCGCTGCAGATTTTTGGGTTTCGGTGTTGGTGAGTTTTTCTGGCGCTGGCGCAGACATAATTTGGTCCTACGAGCCTTCTGGAGCGGCACTTGGAGTTGCAGTATTTTTCTATTGGGTATGCAGAAAGCATGGTAAAATTTCATCTTTTACAAATATATACGCAATCAACTTTAAGTAAAGCGGAAGTTCATGCAATTTTGTATGTCTCGGGTGTCAACGATTTTCAAATTTTAAATCCAAACCTCGTGGCTCAGTTTTTTAGTGAATTTTTTGTCTCATTTTTGTACACCGTTTTGGGTACCGTTATCGGAATAACGGTTAGTCATATCGCGTGAGTGTGAGGCGTGATCGTATTAACCTTGACCGTGACATCAAATAAATCCAAGGTTAGTGAGTTTACACGGTGCGCCGGGAAAATTTTTTTTCGCGTATTGATTCTCTTTCAAATAAGTTTGTCACGTTTTTGTGGCAACGTTTTTCCTGACTCTTTGTACTGCAAGCAAGTGATAATTTTTTTGAAGATTTTGAATTTCTGGATTTGCAATAAAAATCTCTCTTCGATTTTTGCATTTTTCCTCATTTTATTTTGAGAGCGGCTCATAAGCAGATTTTTTTTTGCACAATTTTTTTTACAAATTTCAAATTTTTGACTGCGATAGTTCTTTAAAAACGTTTGAATAATGGCTGACCTTGATTCCTTTATACGGACAGCGGATCGTATGGTGAAATATGAGGTATATTTTAATGCGATAAAGCCTGTCGAGTATTCCATATTTGCTTTGGGGCTTGAGCAAGGTGAACTCAAAGAGCTGTGGGCCAAGTTTAAGAACACTTATGAAGTATGTCTCGACTCTGACGAGGTTAAAAGAGATATTGCTACAATAGAGGCCAAGTACGTTGAGTCACACAAATGTTACATCAGATGTATGACGGTAATCAATCAAGCTTTAGCTGAATTATTAGCAAATAAACCAAGCACCTCAAATCAAGTTGTCCCAGCCATTATTTCTACAAATTTCAAAGTGCCTCCATGTGACACGGACGTATTTCACGGAAGTTATTTAACGTGGCCGACATTTAGAGATATGTTTACAGCAATTTATGTTAACAATCTGTCTCTCAGTCCAGTCGAAAAACTTTATTACTTGCTTCAGAAAACAAGTGGTGAAGCAAAGGAAATTGTTCAAAAGGCCCCTCTTACAAATCTCGGTTTTCCCATTGCGTGGGAAAGTCTTAGCACTACGTATGAAAATAAGAGGATTTTAATAAACAATCAACTCAAAACTTTGTTCAATTTGCCAACTTGCATTCAAGAATCGGGTAATAGTATCAAGCATCTCCAACGTGAAATAAACAACTGTATTTCAACATTAAAGTTGTATAAAATTGATATTGCTAATTGGGATGCAATTTTTGTCTTTTTATGCTCATCTCGTCTCCCAGAACATAGCCTGTCTCTCTGGGAACAATCAATTAAAAATAAGACTGAAATTCCGAAATGGAGTGAGTTAGATAATTTTCTTACTGACAGATTTCAAACACTTGAAACTGTTTCAGATTTTCGTTGTTCCGCTGCTGCAAAACCTACTACTTCTAAAGCTCAAAATGTTGTTCCGAAGTCCAAGTCTTACAATAATTATCATAATAAAATTGATTTTTCTCTGTGTAGGCTGTGCAAGAGTTCTCATCCTTTGAAATCTTGTTCAAAGTTTCTCAATATGAACTTTCAAGATCGATTCTCCACAGTTAAGCAGCACCATTACTGCCTTAATTGTCTCTCTGCGTCTCATGAACTAAGGGATTGCAAGAGTATTCATACTTGCCAGAAATGTAAAAAGCAACATCATTCGCTTTTACATAGAGACACTACAAATGCACAGCAATCTACCTCAACACAAAGAGTATAATATTCCAAAAACGCCACCGGTGCTAAACCAAAGCAACCATTCGGTGCAGCAACTAACTCTTCTGTGTCTCATGCTACAACCATACAGTCCACTAATTCGAATGAAAATCCTATAGAAACGGTACAAACTTGTTTCAATTCTGTCACCAAAAAAGTTTTACTTGGTACAGCAGAAATAAATGTTTTTCACCTTGGGATAACATACAAAGCTCGGGCTCTTATTGACCCAGCATCTGAAGGAACGTTTGTATCAGAACGTCTCCGAAAATTATTAAAACTCCCCACCAAAGCAATCTCGGCTCAAGTGTCTGGATTAAATGGCGCTATCAGCTCTAAGCCTACTCAGGTTTCATAATTTTATATTGGATCAATATCTGATCCAAATGTACAAATTGAAGTCTCAGCACTTATTGTACCTCAGGTCACTGGAAATTTGCCTTCACATTCCTTTGACCCATCTTCATATCCAGAGCTACCAAAGCTCAACTTTGCTGATGCCAGTTTTTTTCAAAGCTCGACCATAGATCTGCTCATTGGTGGTGATTTGTACCCACTTATCATACTTGGTGGCATTCAAAAAGGAGTTTTAGGCTCTCTTGTGGCTCAAGAGACCGTTTTCGATTGGATCCTCACAGGACCTATTCCTAATGTGCAGTGTATCAACCAAAATCAAATTATTGTTTCATACGTTACTGAAGTCTCGTTAAACGAGCAACTAAGCAAATTTTGGGAGGTCGAAGAAATTCCACAAAAAAAGGTTATATCACAATCAGATACCTTATGTGAAGAAATTTTTTGCAAAACAGTCTCAAGAGACTCAGATGGTCGCTATATGGTAGATTTACCATTTAAATCAGCTGTTCCAAATGATCTGGGTGCCTCAAGACATATAGCGCTTTGTCAGTTCCTTAGAAATGAAAAGTCGTTGATTCGAAAGCCTGACTACAAGGCTGAATATGATAAGGTCATAAATGAATACTTACAGCTTGATCATATGAAAAGAGTAAATTTTCAAAGTTTTGAGCAAAACCCTTGTCATTTTTACCTTCCTCACCATGCTGTCGTCAAGCCTGAAAGTACAACAACAAAGGTACGAGTGGTTTTTAATGCCTCGAGCAAAACTTCAAATGGCACCTGTCTCAACGACATTCTTCACACAGGCCCTGACCTTACGCTTTTAATCCTTAAATGGAGATTTTTTGCCTACGTCTTTAACGCCGACATACAAAAAATGTATAGGCAAATCCTGGTTAACCCTGCGCACTCTCCTTTTCAGAGGATTGTGTTTCGTGACTCAATTCATGATAAAGTACAAGATTTCGAACTAAAAACTGTCACTTTTGGCGTAAATTGCGCCCCATTTCTTGCAATCAGAACGCTGCTTCAGCTCACCGAAGATGAAAAGTTAAATTTTCCACTTGGGTTTGAAATAATTAAAGGCTCAATGTACGTTGATGACGTTTTGGCGGGTTCGCATGACTGCGCAAGCGCAATTGAGGCTCGAAATCAGCTAATTGACATTCTCAAAACTGCTGGTTTCGACTTGAGAAAATGGACATTAAATTCTAAAAGTATTTTGCAAGATTTGCCTGTTGACCATTTACTAAATGAAGATTTTTTGTCTCTTGAAGATAAAAGTACGGCGAAGACTCTTGGTATTTTATGCAACGCCACTTCTAACTCATTTTGCTTTCAAGCACTACCTTTTGAGCTCAAACAATCTTACACGAAGAGAGAAGTTCTCAGTATGATAGCAAAATTATTCGATCCAGCTGGCTGGCTTTCTCCGGTTGTTATAACAGCGAAAATAATCATGCAGCAGCTGTGGCTCGATAAAATCGACTGGGACGATATTTTAAAACCTTTGGCTCTTCAAAAATGGCAGAATTTCGTGTCAAACTATACAAAAGTCAAACTTATATCAATACCACGGTGGGTTCAGTATTGCTCTACAAGCGATATTGAATTTCACGGCTTTTGCGACGCCTCAGAAAAGGCATATGCCGCAGCACTTTACGTGCGAATAATAATTGACAATAAAATTAGTTGCAATCTTCTTGTGGCGAAAACAAAAGTGGCTCCTATAAAAACTTTATCTCTACCTCGCTTAGAGCTGTGTGGCGCAGTGTTACTAGCTAACATGATAAATTCAGTAGCACCACAGTTAAATGTGTAACGAAACCGACTAAATCAGGCCTACATTTGTGACAACGGTCAGCACGTACTGGTGCGGCTTAGCTCGTCGGCAACCGGGGGTGAGGTGTTGCTGCCAAAATGTAGCGTGGTCGTTAGCAAAAAAAATTCTACGTGCTTAAAGCGAAAAGTTACGTTAATCAAAATTAAAAAAAACAAAACCTGTCTATTTAAAAAAAAAGGAACCGGAAATCATACCACATTACGTCATTGAAACCAATACCTTTGTGATCTGCAAGTTGTGATCACATGCCCACCCTACCTTGTGCTCTAATTACATACCTTTACCCTATCTTTAGAACACCCACAAATGAATTCTCTCTTCAGTTACGTTAGGTCAAGTATATGATTTTTTTTATTTCATTATTAAGCTATACACTCAGTAATAGAAATTACATTTTCTTGTTTTTGTTTTGTTTTCCAAATTCATATTCTTAACACAAAGCAAAGAAATAATTATCAAAGCCTAGCTTAGTTAACAAAATCAAAATATTGAGAATACGGCGAATTGAATTTACAAGTAATTGAGAGAGAGCTTTTGCTAAACAAAACAAAACAAAACTCTTTTCATTAGCTTTACGTTTTGGCAATTAACATTTAACCCTACGTTATGTCAACTAAACTTAAGTTACTCTGTAACTTTCTTTGTAGAATTTTAACATTTTAGATTAACATTTAATGAACTTTAAACTAACATTTTCTTAGCAAAACTAACACATATGCAAATTTTAAATTTTCAAAACATTTTATCTCTGCTCTAAAAGGTAGTGAAGGAAATCAAGTACTAATACTAATTTATTATTAGTTTTTTTTTCCACTACTTAATTTTTAAATAGATTTATTTCATTTAAAATTTGTTTTAATTATTAAATATTAAATTCTTTTTAGTTTTATTTTTTTTTAAATTACATTAAAGCTTGATGGACACTAAATAAAAATTATATATCAAATGAAAACTTACCATTGATGTCCGTCTGCTGGCCAGTAGATTTAACACACCAATGTTGAGGTTGCTGATTAGGGTTTTTTTTGGATTTAAAGTTTAGTTATTAGTATTTATCAAATTTTAATGTAATTTATTCTTTCTTTTTTTTTATATTAGACACTCAGAAATTTATGTTTAAAGAAACATAAATCTTTGAACAATATACATATAGGTATATATTTTTTTTTATACTATTTTATTTTACACTTCTAACACTTCACTATCTTTTAGCCTTTCATTTAATTATTAATTTATTTGTTTTTTTTCTTAACTTTAAGCAAAATACTGATTAAATTTTCTTAATTTTCCAAAACTAAAGTTTTTATGAATTTTTTAATTTTTTAACTCTTTATATTATCCGGGTTTAATTCTTTTTTTTTCGGCAAGGAACAAAAGTATATTTATTTTTAAGTCGAATCAAAATTTATCGTTTGCAGGAACTTCTCCGTCAATCGGAACATAGATATAGCCAGCAGTCATATAGATCATCTGGGACATTCAAAATCCTTGGAATTCTCGGCTTTTGCGATGGTTTCCAAATACATAGGATATTTTCCCCGAAATTTTGTTCTGGTCCTCAATAATTTTATTTTCCGCGAAATAACTTTTAAAATTTTTGTACATAGTACAGTTGCGAAATTTTAATTTTCCGATTTTTCGATACGGGTTTTTTTTGCTAAACGTCTTGCGGCGGTACTATGTTAAAAACTAACTGAAATCTATCAAAATTTCTATTGCCAACCGTACGCAAATTCCAAGTCTTATGCAAAAGCCCAATTGCCTGATTTTACGGGACATTTGCCTATGTACTTTATGCAAAAACAAATTGTTTACCGAAATGATTCTCAGTTTCTCAAAAAAAAATTATGATAGTTGAGAGCATTAAATTTGCGCCTGATGGTTATGCAGTAAAATATGGAATATTGCATCTTTAGCAAAACCACAGTGGCGAGCAAAAATGATTTCAGAAGAAAGATGTCCAATTCAACTATAAAAAAAAATGTGCAATTCAACTATTACAAATGTAGATTCAACTTCATTATTTTTATGGTCTGACTCAACCATTGTTCTGTCGTGGCTCAAGAAACCACCTTGTACTTGGGCGACATTTGTCGCGAATAGGATATCAATAATAAATGAAAAAATCGGTAGCGGAGTATGGTCTCACATAGACACAAATTCAAATCCCGCCGATCTAGCAACCCGGGGGGCATACCCTGCGGATTTGATATCTAACGAATTGTGGTGAAATGGACCATCGTGGCTCCAATTGCCTAAGAGTCAATGGCCAGGTAACAACGTAAGTCAAGAATTAGATACCACTATTGAAATGAGAAAAATTAAGACTCATTTTACTAGCTCGGCGGTAACCGAAGATATTCTAGATCGGTTTTCATCGCTACCTAAGGCATTGAGAATTATTTCATATATATTTCGATTCTTTAAACGAACTCATCCAGCGACTAAAACTGAAGCTATTTATCCCACAGAAGTAATTTCAGCTGTTGAAATAAATTTCGTCAAAACACGTCTCATTATACTTTCTCAACAGCACCAATTTCCAAATGAATATTTCAGTTTAATGAACCATAAAGCTATTTCTTCTAAAAGTGCAGTTCTGACATTGACTCCATTTTTGGATGCTCATCAAGTAATCCGAGCAAATGGGCGTTTAGCGTCGTCTTTGTCTCTTACATACAATGAACGACATCCTATCATTCTTGCTCATAATAGCCGATTAGCTCGCTTATACGTACACTTTATACATGAACTGTCCCTTCATGGGGGAAATCAGCTCGTTCTTCGGCTCATCCGCCAAGAATTTTGGGTTCCTAAAATCAAAAACCTAATAAAAACATGCATTCACAACTGTAAGATATGCGTTGTGCATCGCAAAAAGCTTCATGGCCAAATAATGGCTGCTTTGCCACCTTCAAGGACTTTTTTAGATCGACCATTTACCAATACAGGACTCGATTTTGCTGGGCCCTTCGAAATTAAAGGTTTCACTGGCCGTTATTGTCGCATCACAAAGGGATACGCATGTCTCTTTGTTTGCTTTGCCACGAAAGCTATACACTTAGAGCCAGTCAGCGATTTGTCAAGCCCTGCGTTCTTAGCTGCACTCTCACGATTTGTCTCTAGGCGAGGTTGTCCCAGTAACATTTACTCCGACAACGGCCGAAATTTCGTTGGTGCATCGAAGGAATTAGCTAGAGATTTAGAAAACTTCATCAAATGCGTACGCGATAAATCTGTCTCAAAATACGGCTTAAAAAAACTTTCGTGGCACTTTATACCAGCATCGGCACCTCACATGGGAGGACTTTGGGAGGCCGGCGTAAAAAGTTTCAAACTACACTTCAGAAAAACTGCAGGTCACATCAAATACACCTTTGAAGAGTTTGCAACCTTACTGTCGCGTATCGAAGCCTGCTTGAATTCACGTCCGTTATGTCCCGAATCTGAAAATGTCTCAAATTTGGCCGTACTGACTCCTGGTCATTTCCTAATTGGGTCACCACTTTTGGCTCCTGCTGAACCGGAAGAAAACGCTTCAATAAGCATAAATAATCGTTGGCGACGCTTGAAAGCGATCCAGCAGGAGTTGTCTCGCCGATGGAAGGACGAGTATCTAAAAGAGAAACTTACAAATTGATGACCTAGTCATTGTACGGAATGAACTTGTCGGCCCGCTTGAATGGCGTTTAGGTCTCATAACAAAGGTTTATTATGGCTCTGATAATCGCGTCCGCGTAGCAGACATCAAAACCCAAAACGGTGTACTTACGCGACCAGTTCATAAACTTGTCATTTTGCCCCAACGTCAAAATGAATAAATTACAAACCTTTTTTTCCCTTATCAAACGTATTCCTTACTGCATGACTCCATATATCGAATTTCCAGTGAACTTCATTTTTTTCAACTACATTTTCTATGCATTCTGTAATCAATCATTATTTTATCTCCTCAACAGAATGAGCCGACGATTGTACAATCGGGATTACCAATGTCCCATTTGTCACAATGATCATTCTTTAAATTATTGTCGCTGATTCGAAGCTATGAGTGTTGCTGAACGGTTGCGGCTGATTAACCGAGTGTCAGCTTGCTCGAACTGTCTCGCCATGTCCCACGAATTTGACCGCTGTCGGAGCACGTCATCCTGTCGCAAGTGCAAAAACCTCACCACACGTTGCTACATCTGGACGGACCTGAGCCTGTGAGCAAGATAACGCTGACTCAGCCACCAAAAGATTTTCACAGTACTATCCTGAAAATGACGGTGTTTGTGGAAATCGACACTTCGTACGGTACCTGTGAGGTTCGAGGCGTGATCAATCCAGGTCAAGACCGTACGACAATTACGTTTGCTGAGGTGCAAAAACTAGGCTTGGACATTGGCGGTGACAATAAAAATCCGACCAGTCAGCTTGGCATACACTCTAGACACGATTTAAATAAATACGTGCACTGCACTGCGTTGGTCGTGAATACTGATTACGGTAGACATCCTCTCCACCAAGCGGACAATGAGACAATCACAAAAAACTACCCTATGTTGCACCTAGCTGATAAATATTACTGGGGTTCCTACCAGGTTCATTTTGTTATTGGCGCTGATCTCTTTCCGAAGATTATTTGCGGAGCACCGCGTACCGCCGAGGGAGCACCAGCAGCTCTAACTACTATCTTCGGGTGGACCTTCTGCGGAGAAATAAAACGAGCCATTGCTGACAAATATAAACCAGGTGGTATTGTTTGACATTTTGAGTAAACTTTACACATGTAAATTCTGTGCAACTGTTTTTCAATAATTGTTTTCGTGTCTCATTTGTCTCCTGACAACTTTTTTTTTGCCTCTCTGGGCACTTAAGTACTTTTTTACAAATAAAGAAGGTGTGAAAAGTAGTCCACTAGTGGCTCACCTTGCCGAAATTAAAAGTAAAATTTGCGGTCCATACGTTGCAAAGAAATTTTGAAGTTTGCTTAATTAGTGCTTTTCTTTCATTTTTTTTGTATTACTAAGTATTCATTACTTTTAACCCTAGCACCGTTGAAGTCATGTGGCAAGGCCACTCAAATTTTCTTTCCTACCATACTTTTTTCATACTTTTGTAAAAAAAATTTTCATATATTATAAGCCAACGGGCGAAATCCCAAAAAGTCTTTAACCAAACGTACAAAAATTACGTCTTTTCTTTTTTGAATTATTATCGTAAAAAAAAGACATAAATTTCAATGTCTCTATAATTGAATTTTCCTATGTTTAAAAAAAAAAAAAGCAAAAAAAAAGATTTTTTGAATACATCCTATTCGTACTATGATTCTGTTCATACACTTTCGTTATCTAAGATTTTCTATTAGGCTAAGAAATAATCATTGAATTTACAATCTTTTTTATAAAAAAACAATCTTTTTTATTGTATGTGGCAACACCACGTTCAAATTTTGCTCTTAAAATTTTAATTTCATCCATATATAATTATAATTTTCCATATTATTCATAACTTCATAACTAAGCAAGATTATCTTCTCTCCCTAGATTTTAATTTTGCCAACCACTTCAAGGCGCTGTCTCAAGTTTTTTTTCCCTTTGCAGTACCCTGCAAGGCGGGCGGCATGTTCGCTAGCGACACTTTGACTTCGGCGCGACTTGCATTCTATTATGAACGCGCCCTTGCTGCGGTGCTGCCAACAGTAAAATGTCAAACAACAAAATGCTACGTCAATGGATTGTTCCATTGCCACGTCATTCCTTTATGCATACTTTTATACATTTTTAACGTCACTTGAATTTTTGTGACAGCAGCGAGCACGTCGTGGATGGCAAAATTAATATCAACAGCACAACTAAAATCTAAATCAAAAAACTAAACTAACTTAAAGAAGTAAAATAAAAAATTATAACGTGTGGTTTATAAACTCGTGTTTGTTTTTTCTGCGGGCGAAACTACGGTTGAGGCAAAATCAGGGCCAGGCGATATTGTGAGCAGACGGTGCGGCGGAGCACCCTTTTTTCCTTTGGAGGCGCTGCAGATTTTTGGGTTTCGGTGTTGGTGAGTTTTTCTGGCGCTGGCGCAGACACGGTTAGTTCTAGAAAAAAAAAATTGTTCATGCATTTTGTAGAACGTTCAATTCCCTATAAGGGTCTATTCGAATAGTTTTTTCGTCAGTCTTACCCTTCATGAGATATCGTGACTTGAAAATCATTCAAAATTGAACATAGTAAGTAGTAAGCATATTTTTTGAACGGTAAGTCAGACCAAAAAACAGTTCGCAACCTTATAGGCAATTAAAAGTTCTACAAAATGTGAGAAAATTTTTTTTTCTAAAACGAACCGTTTCGGAGATTTTTTGAAAAAACGGTTTTTTCTAAATTTTAGGTTTGTTAAAAAAATATCTCCTAAACTATAGCAACATGTAGCTTATAGCGCAAGTAATTTCCTGTAAATAAATGTTTTTACTTTATACGTGTGACTCACCGTTCATAAGTTATCGTAATTTTAAGCTCAACACATCACTGTGCCTAGTCACAAGCGGCATGTACAATTTACTAATTTTTTTCCGAATTTTGAATTAGGATAATTATTATAATTTTACCGTTAAAGATATATTTGTAAAAAACTGATTTTGGACGCCATTTTTCCAATATGGAGGCGCGAGCGAACACGACTCGAGGTAGCAAAGTTGAAATTATGAAAGAGCACATCGAAATTTATAAAATAACTCAATTGCAAAAATCCCGCAAAACTTTCCAGGTAAAACTACCAAATGACTGTAGGGTCATTTCATCTCAAATCGTCCAGGCAGTATTTTTTTTTGCATATTATTTTTTTAATAGTTTCTACATTGAAATCGATGAGACACGTATTTTTTCCTTTTGCTTGATTTTGAGTTCTTTCGTCGTGGGGAATTTTTTAAAATTCGTCTACAAACTCGATTTTGCGCTATTGTCGCATGTCAATTTTCACGGAAAATGTGATAACTTTGCGAAAAAACGTCCGATCTTCGTAATTTTTGGTATGTTTGTAGCTAAGAGGTTCCTCTAAAAGAAAAATATATGATACAGTGTATATTTCAAAATCTAATTTTTATATCGCCATTTGAAAAAAAAAATCAAAAAATTTTTGACTTGAAAAATTTCCAATTGCATCAGTTTTTTTTTTTTCTTCATATTTTTTTTTTAAATAGCCATACATATAAACAATATTATGTAGCAGCCTCTATTAGCCCAAATTCGTTGTTTGGGAATTATGATTTTTTGAAGAAACAGTCCCAACTATTTAGTAATTTTGGGCTTCATTCATGATATATGTTATCATTTCATCAAAAGTAGCTCAATCGTTATGATATTTTGTCTGTCAACAGTCAAAGGTCCGTTCTAGAAGAAAGAATCATGAAGTGTAGTACATTTTTGGATATTTTTTTTATAACCGTCTTTGAAATAGAAAAAAAAATCATGACTTTTAGCCCAAAAATTTTAGCATTGCTACGATTTTTCCATTCTTTATTACTGTTTTTGTATATCAATTTGAAAGTAGACAATTTTCAGAAGCATACTCCAAATGTGGCTGTCAAATTACTTGAGCTCGTTACGTACAAAAGTTCAGAAAGACCAAGAAGACCCAGTGGCATAATGTTGCAGCAATAATCAAATTACTCGAATAAATGTACCTACTTGCATGGAGTTTGAAAAATAATATTGAATAAAAAACAAAATTAAGGTATGAATAAAGCTTCTGAAAATTGTCTACTTACAAATTGATATACAAAAACAGTAATAAAGAATGGAAAAATCGTAGCAATGCTAAAATTTTTGGGCTAAAAGCCATTTGATTTTTTTCTATTTTAAAGACGGTTATAAAAAAAATATCCAAAAATGTACTACATTTCATGATTCTTTCTTCTAGAACGGACCTTTGACTGTTGACAGACAAAATATCATAACGATTGAGGTACTTTTGACGAAATGATAACATATATCATGAATGAAGCCCAAAATTACTAAATAATTGGGACTGTTTTTTCAAAAAATCATTATTCCCAAACAACGAATTTAGGCTAATAGAGGCTGTTACATAATATTGTTTATATGTATGGCTATTTAAAAAAAAAAAATATGAAGAAAAAAAAACTGATGCAATTGGAAATTTTGCAAAGCAAAAATTTTTTGATTTTTTTTTTTCAAATGACGATATAAAAATTATTTTTTGAAATATACACTGTATCATATTTTTTTCTTTTAGAGGAACCTCTTAGCTACAAACATACCAAAAATTACGAAGATCGGACGTTTTTTCGCAAAGTTATCACATTTTCCGTGAAAATTGACATGCGACAATAGCGCAAAATCGAGTTTGTAGACGAATTTTTAAAAATTCCCCACGACGAAAGAACTCAAAATCAAGCAAAAGGAAAAAATACGTGTCTCATCGATTTCAATGTAGAAACTATTAAAAAAATAATATGCAAAAAAAAAAAAATACTGCCTGGACGATTTGAGATGAAATGGCCCTGTACTAATTGGGAAATCTAGATTTTGCTCTCAGATCAAAAACTTTTTCTTGTTGAATGGGACACAAAAATAGAGCAAGTGATTTATTTCAGCTGGAGCGGTTGGCGGGAATTAATGATTTGACACTTGTAGTAACAATCAAGGTTGTGTTAGTGTATCGTCAAATTATTTGACATTTGAATTTGAAAATTAAAAATCAACAAATAAATAAATGGAAATAAACAAATTGCTTTGTTTGAATTAACTTTTATTTTAATTTTGTGCTTTAAGGAGGAAAATATAAAAGAAAGGCTTATGTTTCGTATTTGGATTATAATCTAATTCTTCTCAATAGTGTGTCCTTCTTTGTTTCCTTCTCTAAAGACAGCCATTTGAGCCAGATACACTAAGGGCCAATTTCACAGTGTGAGCTTAAGCGTAGTTTATCTGTTGAGTGTAGTTTAACTTCAAATTTCATTTTCACAGTTATTTTAATTTAATGGTCGCTTAAGCGCCAGTCAATCGACACTATAAATAGTTAGGGAGGTTTAAGCGGCATTTATGTCACAATTGACATTGTCAAAAAATTAAAATTAAAAATAAACAAAATAATTCAATTTCAAAAATTTTGAAATTCAAAAAATTCATTCGAATTCTTGTGGAAATTGATAAAGAGTTTTGGTAAGTAATTACTATAATAATAACTTATAATTAATTTACAGAAAAAAAAAAAAAAACAATTCTGAAGTCAATCTGCGCCAAGTTTTTATTTTACAATATTATTGTAATTAGTAAGCTTTTTATAAAAAAGCATTTTGGCGTCTGTAAGATCTCTACTGCAACTTGAAGTAGATATTTGTGATATCGCATTCAAATAGAGTGCAGATTATTGAAGTGCTGGTCTTGAATTTGGATTTTAAAGTTTTGCAAGCGTTGTTTGAGGTAATGAAACCAAATTTCGTACAAGTGCAAGATTTGAGCAAAACCTAAGTGTTGTAGAACTGGTGTCTCATGAGATAGCGCTGCTACGCAAAAATTACATAAAACTTCCTCAGTCCCGACAAGAAATTGAAAGCATTTAGAAAAAATTTTTTACAATTGCAAAGTTTCCCCGAGTAATCGCTGCTATGGACTGCACACACGTGAAAATTATTTCTCCTGGTAAATAATTTTTGGGTTTTTTTAACTACATAATTGTATAATTATGTTTTTTAAGGAGGCGAAGATGCTGAATTGTTTCGCAACCGAAAAGGTTTTTTATTTTTTTCAATAAATGTTCAAACGCTGTGTGATAGCAAATTAAAAATTTTAGACATCATTGCACGTTGGCCTGGGTCAACTCATGATGCCACAATTTTTCGAAATTCTCGGATCAAATATAGATTAGAAAATGGGGAATTCGGAAGTGGATTGATTGTAGCAGACAGTGGATATGAAAATACCAAATATGTATTGACCCCCCTATCACAGGTAGTAATAGAAGGTTATAATTTGTTTAATGAAGCTCAAATAAGAACGCAAAATTATGCAGAGCGTTCATACGGTGTCATACTGTCACTCGGCATCCGTCAACGCTTGCAGAAAGTGCAGAGCATAATTATTGCGACAGCAGTATTGCACAATATTTGCTGTTTAAATAAAGAAGAAAATGCCCCAGTACTTTCCACTTATTTAAATAACATTATAAGCAATCAAATTGATATACCAAACGATCACGATACAAATATAAGGAGAAGAAAAAATATTAATAACCTTCTGAGGAAAAATTTAATAGATGCATACTTTGCACAAATGTAAAAATGATGTGAAGTACTTGCTGGAGATTTGAATCTTATCCAGAATACGGACAAGTAAATATAGTTGATGTTTCGGATTTTAGTAAAATTTGATCAGAGATGGGTACAGCTAGTTACTTCTGTAACTTGATACATTTTTGTTACTTTTGTATCAAGTATCAAAAATTTTTTTAGTTACTTGTTACTTTTGTATCAGTATCAAAAAAAAATTTTGTTACTTGTTACTTTTGTATCAGTATCAAAAAAAAATTTTGTTACTTGATACAAAAGTAACAAGTAACTAAAAAAATTTTTGATACTATTGTTATTGATATTGTATATGTATAAATTTACATTTTTAATGGTTTTCAGGACTGCCAACTGTTATTTATTTTTATTTTGGTTAAATGGAACTTTTTTAAGTTTAATTAAAAAAATAAATTTAGGTCTTGAAGTCCTTAGATAAACTTTTTAAAAAATCCAACACATATTTTTAGGGTAGCCACCTGGTTATTTTCTGGAATTTTGCTAAAATCATACTTTTTGTGACTTAATTCAAATTTTTACTTTAGGACACGCTCAGATAAATATTTTTAAAATTATACAAAAACTTTTAGGGTTGCCACCTGATTTTTTTTTGTAAATTTTGCTTAAGCCATATATGTATTTAGAAAAAAAATTTAATTTTAGTCTTAAAAACTTTTTAAAAATCAAGCACATTTTTGGGGTTACCACCTGGTTTTTTTAATAAAATCAAAATTTTCTTCCAAAAAATTCCTTAAAACACCATTTTCTCTCTATAAATTAACATATTGGGTCCAAAAACAACGAAACAAAAATTAAGGGTTGCCAGACGTTTTTTCGCAAAATTGCCTTTCTTTGTCAGCTTTCTTAATTGAAAAGTTATAGGATCAACCAAAAAACCCATTGTAATTTTTTTAGGGTTGCCATTTGTTTTTTTAATAAAATCAAAATTTTCTTCCAAAAAATTCCTTAAAACACCATTTTCTCTCTATAAATTAACATATTGGGTCCAAAAACAACGAAACAAAAATTAAGGGTTGCCAGACGTTTTTTCGCAAAATTGCCTTTCTTTGTCAGCTTTCTTTATTGAAAAGTTATAGGATCAACCAAAAAACCCATTGTAATTTTTTTAGGGTTGCCACCTGGTTTTTTTAATAAAATCAAAATTTTCTTCCAAAAAATTCCTTAAAACACCATTTTCTCTCTATAAATTAACATATTGGGCCCAAAAACAACGAAACAAAAATTTAGGGTTGCCATATTAGGGTTGCCAGACGTTTTTCCGCAAAATTGCATTTCTTTGCTAACTTTCTTTATTGAAAAGTTATAGGATCAACCAAAAAACCCATTGTAATTTTTTTAGGGTTGCCACCTGGTTTTTTTAATAAAATCAAAATTTTCTTCCAAAAAATTCCTTAAAACACCATTTTCTCTCTACATTGTGCAACTACTACAAATATGTTAGAATAAAGAGACATTAAAAAAAAA
Organism: Calliopum simillimum; assembly: GCA_951812925.1. Taxonomy (NCBI): domain Eukaryota; kingdom Metazoa; phylum Arthropoda; class Insecta; order Diptera; family Lauxaniidae; genus Calliopum; species Calliopum simillimum. The sequence continues at coordinate 58,803,246 of OX638368.1, forward strand.
AAATAAGTTATTGTAAACAGCCCCTAAAAGCTTTTTCTCATTACTGAAAATTTGTTTAACATGGTTTTACGCTTTTTTGAAAAATCACTCCTCATTTCATTTTCAAAAAAAAAAAAAAAAATACTGAAATATTTGATGTCGAAGTTTGGCGAACGTTGCAAATAAATATAAATAAAATACTCGTAAGGGTTAATGAAGCACAAAATCGTGAATCAAGAAATCCAAAAAAAAAAAAATACTTTCGTGAATAGAAAAAATCCTTATTTTAAACACTAGTGTATCCTGCACCCAAATCAATAAATGTACAAAGTTATGTTAACTATCTGTGGACTTTTGACAAAACAACCCGACTCGAAACTGACAAATAGCCAAAAAAGCATATTCGAATTTTATATTTATGACTAAAATTATGCAAAACTGTCTAATTTCTACATAGATATTTTTGCTAAAGGTACTTAGATATTACTTTAATAAATCTTCTTCCAATGGTTGAATATTCGGTAACTTTGTGCAAACTCGTTTGTAAAATCTCAGTACCAATATCAAAGTTATAACAACAACAATTTGTTGACTTAATTAAGTCTTTAGTATGGATCAGAGCTGAGCACGTAGATACCGCCAAACGATTTTGACATCTAGTTTTTATCAAGTATTATTCAGAAAATATTCTTCGCACATTTGCAGAAGAAATCTCAATTGATAAAATTCCCTGTGCAATTCTGTATATATTTCCAACCATCTTTTCTCCTAGTTCATTTTTTAATACATGCTACAATAATCCTATATGTCCCAGTGAAGTATTTTGTGAATTGCTATAGCAAGTTTACATACTAATTGCACAAAAAATTACGAAAGGACTTTTTCGAGGCGAAAGTACTTCAGTACTTTTGTAAAGCCAATAGTACCAAAAAAAGTACGATTCCACTACAAATATCATCCCTGATACACAAATATCAGCTGTTATGTTTTTATGTATTACACGTATTTTCAAATTAAGTCACATATTACTTTTTTGTACTAGTTTTTTATTAATAATAACATAATATATAATATAGGGTAGAAGGGGGAGGTTTCGACACGTGGGAGGCTTCATCAGTGCCAAATTTTGCCATTTCTATTCGCACTTACTCCCGCGTGTAAACCAAAAAGTCTTACTCCTAATGGTACGGAGCTATCATAAAAATTTCTCTGCGCAATTCGGCTAGGGTGCGTAGTTAGTCGTGATTTTGTATTTTTATAACAAGTTGATGTAATATTTGCTTGTTGCTTTTTGTGTGATACTCGGTTAATAAACCATAAATTTTTCGTTTCTTTTTAGCAGATACTTAAATATATTATTACTGTTAATACTACATTTAAGGTTTGCAAAATAAATAAAAGATAACTGCGAAATTTTGAAAATTTGGAAACAAGTGGATAAGGGAGGATTCGTCAAGTGTAAATGGGAGGATTCGTCAACTGAAATTTATACATATGATTCAATTATTTTCCATGAATCTGATTTTTCACAAGATATGGAGTTCGGTACTAATGCCGATGTACAAATGGATATAGAATCAGCCTGAATCATGTCTCGAACTCGTTCAAGGCTCTGACCTTCCTGGTCCGAATGATTTGCTGGATATGGCCCCGATTGAAGACGACATCCCTGATTTTCGTTCTCGTATTGTATCACCGGAAGCAATTCGTCTTTTACCATCTACATTCAAAAGGTTGAAGGTTTCAAAAAATCAAGGGAATCAAGAATTTATGTGACTGACGAAGCCTCCCCAAAAGTGGGAGGTTTCGTCATTTATTTTAACTTTAGTTTATTGGTCACATTTCCGAAAATAGCAAACATATCGATTTTTTTGTAATTTATAAAAGAAGCACACATATTCATGCATAGCCTATGTGTATTCAAAATAACATGCACAATTGCATTTAGAAGATATAAGGACTTTTTTGTTAGGGTGTCGAAACCTCCCCCTTCTCCCATATATATAAAAATATTGTACATACGTCTTTAAATTGTGTGGGCGATAATATTATTGCCCTAATTTCTAAACTCTCTGATGAAGTTATTGAAGTGAAAGCTAAATTTTTTTCTTTAACTTCCGAAATAGAAGAAAAAAAAAAGAAATTTGAACATTGATCTTGCTAAAAGTGACAATAAAAAAGATAAGAAAAAAACTTTGTTAGCTGTTTCAAAATTAGTTTCGGATAACAACGTTTTAAAGAAAAACTCAGAATATTCTCTTCGTTCGCGTACTCGTACTCTCGATAATCTTGTTATTTTTAAAGATACCGAGAATTCCCTACCTGTTTCTGTTGGCAATGGTGATGGGGATGCCGCGGCATGCCGTACGCGATGCTGAAAAGTTGAATGATGAGTCATTTACTGCTTCTTCAAAAACAAAAGAAAACGACGATGACAACAATGCTGGTACTGCAGTGTATTCTACTAGTTGTGAGGGTGATATCTCATTTAGTTATAATTTTTTTTTTTGAGTTTCCAACTTAAAAACTTTTGAACAACTAAAATATTGCTTTAAACTTGCGTCAAACACGAAAGTTGAAAGTCGTCATAAAGTTGCATAAGTATCTTTTCATCCAAGACACAGACCTTTTGGTTCAACAGTTTTAAATGCACAGATAGTTGTTATGACATCTGAGAACGTGGATCGAAGTTGAAGTCTGCTGAGTTTCCGGAGAGATCGGCCCTTTTTTTGATTTTTGCTGTGAATAGAGAAAGACGTGTGCCATAAACACTGCACCGTCAGATAAAGTTTTTGTGGATTTCTTCAAGTTATTTTAAAGAATTTAACTCACAAAGTTGTGGAATAAACATAATTGAACGCGGTATTCAGAATTTTTAATGAATTTTGGTAAATTCCTTATACCAAAACGACCGACAAAGCAGACAGTGGTCTTTGCATTTGGCATTGTACGAGCATCCAGCCTTTACGTACCTAAGAAGTACCATCAAGTAGCTCCAGAGAGTGAACCAACGACTACAGAATCTAAAAAGTCGGTTTCTTCAAGAACATTGAAATCCCGCCATTGGGTACTCAGAAGACATCATTTATTGTACCACGAAAGCTGTCACAGACGATCTTTATCTGGAGAAACTCAGCAGCTTCATCTACGATTCATCTGAGATTAAGAGTCTTACGCATCATATGCAAATTTCATCACCGGCCTTCGAGGAAAAACAAAAAAATCAGATAAGCTTTTAAAATATTAAATATATATTTATATTTCTCCAGTTAATGAACGAATTTGCAAAGTCATGTATATTCGCATATAATATATATGAATTTGATAGACGTTCAAAAAGCCATCCTAGCTTAAATTTGGATTATTTAACTGAATATATCATTTTTTTTGCCTAATATAAGTTTGAAAGAAAAAAATGGATCAAACTTATACCCATAACCTAACATCTATGATAATTAAAACACCTATATATTCTTAAAGTTGCTAAATTTTACCTTAATATAACCTTAGATATATATATATATATACTTTCCTAACCTTAAAACTACTTAATATATAAAAAGTTACTTAGAGAAAAAAAAAAAAAAAAGCAAAATGGCTGAAACTAAACTAAATGAAATTTAATTTTCCTAAATTTTAATATATATTTAATATATACACTATGTATGTATAAGAATTAAAACAGAAAAAAAAAAATAATTTTAATCAAATTATACTTAAATCTAAATAAATGAACAAATCTTCATAAATATTAATGTCTTAAAAATTAAAGAAAGAAAAATTTGAATAATTAAAATTATGAAAGACCTTAACCAAGAATCTAAAATAATCCTCAGATCATACATCAAGAATAATTTTTAAAAGAAAATATTACTTGATCTATTCAAAACCTAAAGATTTGGATTTAAATATTTTTAATTTTACATAATGGAATCATAATGCATACAGCCACTACTGTAAATGATCACTGCAGATGCTTTTCTTTTTTTTTATAAAAATGATTTTTTTTTAAGTTTAGCATGAAAAAAAAAAAAAAGATAAAGGAAAAGAAGAATTGAAGATTGTTTACAACAACAACCATAAAAGAAGAAAAAATAGTAAAGTTGATTTTATAAAAGAGATCAAAAGCTCTCTCTCACATTTTTACAAAAGAAAGAAAAGTATTAAGAACCAAAACCAAATAAATAGCTATGTATATTCCAAAATATCATTAATTACATAGGTTTTCAGTACCATCAATTTATAGAGTTTTTTTTTTGTTTTGAGTAAGCTTTCGGTAACGCTCTTTGTTTTGGTTTTGTAAAGACAAAAGAGAAAAAAAAAATGCAATTGTCAAAGTGCACAAGAAGTGCAGAGTAAAATTTTGTTTGCTATTTTTGTTTTGGTCATTAAGTGACATAAAGATTTGCATAGAGTTATTATTAAAAGAGATGAAATCTTAACATACTGTAATCCTAAAACTGTTAAGATTATAATTATTCTGTAAACCTTAATATTAACATTTCGATTTTATTTTTTTTATAACATTTATGTTATATTCAACATTAAACGTCTTGTAATATACATTATAGTTCTTCGAACATTATTCTCATTCTCTTGAGTATAAAAATTATACATACTTGAATAAATTTTTATAACGTTCTTAAAATGAATTCGAACTATTTTTTTCATTTAGCTATGAAATAAGGAATTAGAATGTTAGGGCAAGGTGGGCTAATAAAGCCAAAAGTATCTTTCTTTATTAGCAGGATGGGCGGGTATAGACCGAAAGGACAAATAAGACCTAATGTTCCTTTCACTTCTATTCGAAATGTAGATCCACCCTTTTACAATCAACAGATTTTCCATATGTAATTGGTATTTATCTTCTCCAAACATAAATTTTATTAACTTTTGTCGGTTTTTGTATCTTGACCATCATATACTCTGCACACAATTTTTAATATAATGTGACCTACTCGCAACGTTTCTGAAGGGCAACCCCACCCCTATTTTCCATGAGCTACGACCGCAGCAGAGCAAGGTGTGCAGAACCGGCCTGTAGGATTCGTGCCCTAGTAGTTAGAGGTAGAGTTTGTTACATAGTAAACCAACTGATGGGTCATCTTCAAAGCAAGACGAAAATTCTTCGCCAAAGAACACTGCTATTTCGGGCTTACGCATGAACCCCCATTCTGTTGGTGTTACTGCTGATGATAATGAGGTCATCAACCGATCATCTGTTCCTGCTAAGCTGACGAAAACAATTCCTTCTTCTCCTTTTGTTTCTGTTGCTGCTGCTGCCGATGCTATTGATCACGTCGTGAATGACATCAATAATTTGTTGTCTTCTCCTTTGCCTGTCTTGTCTAACAATGTTTGGAAAATTGCGCATGATAAGAAATATAAAAGAAAAAATTCAAGAAATGATGCCGCTGCTGCTGCTTGTTTAAATCGTCGATCTATTCTTCATGCCCATGCTGCTGTTAATGATGTCACAAAACGGTTATCTGCTTTGCGTGCACATGCGATTCCGCCATCCCCGTATGTTTCTGCTAATGCTGCTGATGTAGGGAGTGATGTTGACTCTCTTTCATCTGCTGCATTGCTTATATTTTCTTTTAATGTGCGTAATACGGTGCGCAATAACATTCATAAAAAAAATGTAAACATTGTTATTGGCAATAATAATAGCAAAGAGCTTGATGTCGCTTTAACAAAGAGAGCATTACATCTTTCTTCTTTCAAGCCAACTGTTACTGCTGATAGGATTATCGATTACTTTTCATCCCGTACAAAAATTGAAAAAGATACAATGAGCTTTTTTATACTTGTCAAGAGAGGTACGAATTTATCTAGTCTAAGCAGAGTTAATTTGAAGCTAGAAATTGATGAAAGCAATTATGCTAAGGTTTTTAACCCGACGTTGTGGCCGAAAGGAGTAAAAGTTCGAGATTTTCTTTTTTATCAAAAGGAGATGCGAATCTAACAGTTCTCTAATTCAATGTTTCCAGTGTGATCTGGTCCCGGAGCTCGCACCGCAAGCCCAGCCAGTTATAAATGATCGTTTAGTTGAAAGTATAGATAGCAATAGAAGATCATATTCTTTGTATTAGCAAAATGCAGGAGGCATTCGCACTAAATGTTCTCTGTTTTTACTAGCGATGTCGCTGCAAGAGAATGATATTGTTGTTACAACTGAAACTGGCTTCATGAAAACATCTTTAATGCTGAAATGTTCGGCGACTTCTATAATGTTTATCGTGTTGATCGCTGTCGTGTTGCAACTGGTCGTAAAAAAGGCGGTGGAGTCCTGATTGCTGTGAAATCTATTTTAAATAGTCAATTGGGTGCTTTACCTAATAAAAGTAGACTCATTGAACAAATTTGTGTAAAACTAAATTTTGCTGAGGATAAATGTATTTATATAATTAATTCTTATATTCCTCCCAATAGTACGATTTATATAATGATCATATTAATAATATAAGTTTTGTTTTAAATCAAATTGATTCCATCCAGCAGATATTTGCTTTAGGTGATTTTAATCTAGGGTGCATTTCCTGGTTGTATGATAACAGAAATCATTTACCATGTAACTTTAATTCAGATATTGAATCGCTAGTTGCAAGCTTTTTTTTATCAAATGGATTCAATCAGTTAAATTCTTTTAAAAATGATTTGGAAAGGATCTTAGACTTAAGTTTTATTACTGGTGATTTGAAGGCAACCTGCGAATTAAACTTATCTCCAATTTCTAAAAATTCCATCCACCATAAAGCTTTAACCATTAATTTTGAGTTTTATGAATTTAGTGCTTTAGATATAAATTTGATTAATGAATTTCACTTTCTGAAGGGAAATTTTTTAGAGATCAATACGTTTTTAAACTTATGCGATTGGTCATCACTTGATTTCATTCAGGATCCAAATTTAGCTTACAAATTTATTTTCGACATATTCCAGTCTGCTGTTACCCTTTTTGTTCCTCTTAAATCAACAGCTTGCAACAATAAACCACCTTGGTTTAATGCTAGACTTTTGCACTTGAAAAATGTAAAGAATAAAGCTTATAAAAAATTTGAAAAAACAAACTGCAGCTTAGATCATGTGCGTTATCTTCAAATGCGTAAAGAGTTTGATTTTCTAAACAAATTCTTGTATCTATCTATATATAGGGGAAAGTGGGGTAAAGTGGAAAACTTTTTTTCGAAGCTCCATAAAATCAACAAACCTTATTATTTTTTCATGTTTCAACTTCCTATAGCAAAGAAAATTAAATAAGCTATATTTTTATTGAAGAAATGAACCGAAAATATGGATTTTCTGTTGATGAAAATGGTAAGTCACACTATAAAAAGTATTGGAATCTTTCTTGTGGGGAATTACAGGTTCTACAAATAATATTCGTTTGTATTTATTAAAATGTAACTGTTTCGGAAATCTATCTATTATATAAAAATGAAATGGTGTCCGTATGTAGCTTATGAACGCGGAAACTACAAGGCCGATTTACATAATTTTTTTTTTAAATTGTTTGTTATGGTCTGTAGAAGGTTCTTAAGGGGGTGGTATGCTACTGAGGGGAACGGGGGTTGCACCCCCCATACAAAAAAAATACAAAAAATGCTATATCTCTACAGTTATACGAGTTATGATTATGAAAGTTGATGAACTTATGCATAATGTACATATCTACCATTCACCATGCAAAACTTGGGGGATATTGGGCTTAGAATTGCATCCAATTTTCAAAAATACACAAAATGCTATATTTTTTCCCATATCGTAGATATTGTTATAAAACTTGGTACATACATGAATATTCTATCTACCATTTATTTGAAAATCTTGGGCGGGGGAGGTGAGAAGGGGGAGTTGCACCCTTCATACAAAAAATATAGAAAATGCTATGTCTCTGTACCTATGGGAGCTATGATTACAAAAGTTGATACATGGATCTTTAAAAACCTTGGTGATTGGAAGAGAGGGACGATGGAGATGGATGGGACTTCGCACGTATAGGCATTGGGAATGGGCGAACGAAGTCGCAACCAGGCCAGCTAGTATATATATAAAAATGAAATGGTGTCCGTATGTAGCTTATGAACGCGGAAACTACACGGCCGATTGACATGATTTTTTTTTTAAATTGTTTGTTGTGGTCTGTAGAAGGTTCTTAAGGGGGTGAGATGCCACTGAGGGGAACGGGGATTGCACCCCCCATACTTAAAAAATACAAAAAATGCTATATCTCTACAGTTATACAAGCTATGATTTTGAAAAATGGTGAACTTATGCATTATGTATGTACCATTCACCATGCAAAATTTGAGGGGGATTGAACAAGGGGACGTTGCACCCCTCATATTAAAAAAACACACAAAATGCTATATCAGTGTTCTTATATCAGCTATCATTATGAAACTTGGCACATGGATGTTTATTGCGTCTACTATTCAGCATACAAAGCTTAAGAGGGATTAAACGGAAGAGATTTGCACCCCCGCTACAGTAAAAATACTCAAAAAGCAATATTTCTACGACTATAGTAGCTATCATTATAAAAGTTGATACACAAATATATATTTTATTCACCTTGAAAAACCTGAAGGGTTGGAAGAGAAGGATGACGGACATAGATGGGACTCGGAACATATGTAAAGGGCATCGGGAACGGGCGAACAAAGTCGCTTCCGGGCCATCTAGTAATAAATATATTTTAATGGTTGAATCTCGATTAAAATTTAATCCGAAATATTTTTGGCAGTACTTAAATGATAAGCGTAAAACAAATGGCTTTCCGGCAAGCATGAGATTTGGTGACTCTAAATCTAATGATACATTGCAGTCATGCAATCTTTTTGGTTAATTTGAAAAATTTGAGAATACTTCCTGGTATGAGAGGGATGTTTTTACATCAAATTCAGATTTTATTAATATCTTTACTGTTAATGAGGAAGATGTCTTAAATGCAATTTCTAGCTTAAAACCTAAATTTAAGCATGAAAAGGATGGTTTTCCACCCATGTTTTTTAAAAACTGAGCTAGTAATATTGTTAAACCCTTAACTAATCTATTTAATTCTTGTTTTAAGTCTGGTGTATTTCTCGATACTTGGAAAATTTGCATCATTGCTCCCTTATATGTACAAATCTGGCGATCGTGGTGATGTAAGCAACTATAGAGCTATTGTAAAGCAGCCTACTTTTGCAAAGTTATTTGATGTAATTATCAAAAATTAACTGTTTAACCATGTAAGTGAATCAATATGTGAAGCTCAATATGGCTTTCTCCCTGGAAAATCCACTTGCACAAATCTGACATTGATTTCAAAATATATCGTTGCAGCAATGGTAGATCATAAGCAACTTGATGTCATTTACACAGATTTCTCGAAAGCTTTTGATAAAGTTGATCATGTAATTCTTTTAAAAAAATTTAAAATATATGGTCTTTCAGATTTGCTCATAAAATTTTTTGAAAGTTTTTTGACTAAGCGTAAACTATTTGTTAAAATTGGGAATACTATTTCTGATACTGCAATTGATGCATCGTCTGGTATTCCGCAGGGTATACATTGTGGTCCACTTTTATTCATATTATTTGTTAACGACTTACCAAGAGTTATTAATGCGTAAACAAGAAATTAAGGACCTTGGAGTAATTTTTGATTCAAGCTTCTCATTTAAATCTCATTATGATTATGCTGTTTCTAAATCTCATGCTATGTGAGGCTTTATCAAAAGGAATTCTTTAAATTTTAAAGACCCCATGACAGTGAAAGCTCTATATATTTCCTAGGTAAGAAGCATTCTGGAGTATTGCTCAATTATTTGGGATCCCTTCTATACTGATAGCTCAGATAGAATTGAAAAAATTTAAAGAAATTTTACTAGGTTTGCATTGTATAAACTGCAGTGGCCAGATGGAGTTCCTTGCTATGATTCAAGGCGAAAACTCTTGGGGCTACAGCCTTTAAAAGACCGTCTTGTGTCCTCTTCTTTAACTTTTGTTTATAATATTTTGTGTGGTAAAATTAATTGTAAGGAAATTTCCGATTCATTTGTGCTATATGTACCTAATAGAAATTTAAGACATAATCGTATGTTTGAAGATCAAGTCCATAGGATAAATTATGCTCTTAATGAACCGATTGCTAAGTGTATTCGTATTTGTAATAATTATTCCCAATTGTTGAATTATAATTTAAGTTTTAACTTATTTAAGCTTAATTTATTTGTTTTATTTAATTAAATTAAGATAATAGTCTGTAAGATTTATTCTGTAGACCGAAATAAATAAATAAATAACATAATAACGTTGACAATCTACAAAAAGATAAACAAGGATTAATTATACAATATTTTTTTTATAAATGCAGTTTCCACACCACCAATTGAGGTATGCATTATGGTGCGTTACCGTTGTTTTTCTTTTTGGGTGCTCGGTTCCCCAGTAGGCCTATTGCACCCACTATAAATTAAATTTAAAAACAATGATTTAAACTAAAATTAATTACTAGCATTTGATGCTTCAAAAACTAAAAGATTACAAATTATTAAAATTATATAAAAAGCAAAATAAAAATCATTAAAAAGCAAATAAAAATTAAAAAAGCAGGTGTTACATCAGCATCACTTCAAATGCAAATTTGAAATAAAAATACACGAACCAAAAATAAATATTAAAGTTACATCAAAGAAGGATTTAAAGATGTCTAACTGACAAAACTATATGTGTAAACGAACGCTTCTTTACATTTCTATTAAAAAATCTCAAAACAAAACATATTCTGACTCTCACGAAAAAAGACAAAAAATTGTCAAAAGGTCAGTTAGCACAACATAAATAAGGCTCTATGTCCTTTAATTCTTTTATTAGAAGTTTCATCACTCCGACAAAATTCCATCACTGACAAATTCAAACCCAATTGATGTTTCTTCATCAGAGGTTGGGTTGTTCGTGGGCTAATTTGCCGAATCATTATTTGGGTCAATAACAGGGGAAGGCGTGGGAGTATTCATGGGAACATTTTGAAAGTCACCAAATGACTCACAATTACCCTTGACTACCACATTAACATATTGCAAACCCCAATGCTTTCGGAATAAACCAAAGAATATTTCTGATGTAATTGAACTTGAATTCCCACCTCCTCTTCGTATTTCTCCAATGAAAAGTTTCAATAAAATCTTGACAAAGTTTTCGCGTGCTAATAGAAGTGATACCTTTTTATTTAAGGCCATCATTCTATATTGTTCCAACTTGGCTTACCATCATTAAAAGTTATAATATTTTTTTGGTTTAACAGTTACTGCTTTTCAAAAGATGGGGAGGGTCATGAAAAAATTCAATCTCTTCCCCCCCCCCATTAACTATAAAATAAGGCTTATCTTCATTTACACCCAATAATTTGGCAAGGCGACAAAATTAGTTCATTGATCGTAAACAAAATGTACTGTTTGCAAATTAATGCTTCGCTGTTGCGTAATAACTTCAAAAATATATTTCTCCAATTTCGCTTGGCTGCAAAAATTACGTACAAAAAAATATGCAAGTGGTTGTTTCCAGGAGCATAGATTGCCATGACACTATTACACAAGCGAAAAGTACATATGTCACCATAGTCTTCTATACCATTAATCTTGTCATTAAACATGTCAAGGCCCACATGATATTTCATGGACATTTCATCACAGCATAAAGATACATATCTCTGCTCATTAGTGAAGTTAAGACTACGCAACTCCAAAGCTTTAATTGTTGAGGCCGCACACCCTAGCGATCTTGGCCACTTGGATACAAATTTTTGTAGAGTTCTTTCTACTGGCCAATTAAAATTAACTTTCATGTAGCGATACACCATGGGTGATAAGAATAAAGTCCCAACGCTACTGTCTTTAATTCTACGTTATATGTTCGTCCTCTAGGGAGGCGACTATTATTTAGGATACAATTTTTGACACAAATTGCCATATGATTGGGAAGCTTATTACATATCTCGTCAAGTTTCTCGTCAAAAGGTCTAGTGTCAATTCCAGATTTTAAATTTTCAATATCAAGTTTTAACCTTTTATTTTCACTTTTCAAATCATCTATATCTTGAATAAATTTCCTCTTTCTAGGAGTAATTTCATTTAAATTGGGAACATTCGGAATTTCTTCTACAGATTCTGTTAAATTTTGTTCTTCAAACCCGGAAGGAAGTTCTTCAAAATGTAAAGGACATTGCTGTGGAGGAGAATTTTCAGGAGATGATTCTAAAAGTAACAGCAATTCTCTTTGTACTTCATCAACAGATTGACATTAAGATGTTGAAGGAAACTGAGGAGACAGACTTAGAATTTCTGAAATAAAATCAGAGCCTGTTGCATTTTCTAAAGATGCTTCTGTAACGCTACATAATGCGGTATTTAAATTTTTGTCGGGCAAAGCATTTCTTCTTAGACAATTGTTAACGAACATGCGGTCCGAAAAGTGAAGTCGGCACGCTTAAAGATGGTAATTGCTGTTCTTGACACCAAGAATCCTAACCCTCTCCTCTCGTCTATGCATGAGGAGAAAATGCAAAATATTTGACATTTTCGTAGGAAATAGTTAAAATAACTATCACATGTCCGTTGATTTGAATTGCACGGTTATCAAGAATGTTCCTATTAAAATACCAGTCCTATCAAAGATCAATTTGAATAGTTTATTTAGTGAACTTCAAATGGTTAACTGGATGACTTTGTATAATACAAATAACGTCGATACACAATTAGATTTTTTCAACAGTGTAATTCATAACTTGTTTTATGCTCATGTGCCTATCAAAATTAGAAGAACAAAACCGACCAAGTATCCATGGCTTACTCATGAAGTACATGAACTTATTAGAAGAAGGGACCAATTATACGCTAGATGGAAAACCTACAAATGCTCGATTCTTTACGAAGATTTCAAACGAGCACGCAATAATGTAACTGCAATTATACGCAGAAATAAAAAATCCTTTTTCGAAAGTAAATTTGCGGAGTGCACCTCAAGCAGTTTATTTTGGAAGCATGTTAGATCTGTTGGTATTAAAAAAGATATTGAAGATATTCCTGAAAATTTAAATTTGGATGAACTTAATAAGAAGTTTCTGCAGATCCCGAATAATTCCAATCCAATTATTTGTGGCATTACTCCAGGATCGGTAATAGAACCAACTTTTGCTCTTTCAGGAGTTGATATGTATAGCGTTGGATCAGCCATATTCAAAATAAAATCTAAAGCAACAGGTTCAGATAATATTCACCCTGATTTTTTAAAAACTATCCTTCCGTTCACTTTCCTCATATATTTAATACCATAATAATGACTTCTCAATTTCCTAACACCTGGAAAATTTCAAAAATTTTGCCTTTGCCTAAAAATAAAACTGAATATCGACCTATTTCTATATTGTCATTTCTCAGCAAAGTCTTTGAGACTATAGTTAGTGATCAGATAAAAGAATATCTGAATTCTCAAGAGTTGATTACAAAATATCAGTCAGGTTTTCGTGCAAAGAGAAGCTGTACAACAGCTCTGCTTAAAGTGTGTGAAGATATCCGATCAGGTATTGATAAAGATATGATGGCACTCATTGTTTTTCTTGACTTCTCCAAAGCCTTTGACTGCATTGATCATAATATCCTTATACATAAATTAAAGTCACAGTTCTTTTTTGGTTCGTCTCTTTGTAATTTGCTCTCATCGTACCTTTATGGTCGCATTCAATATGTTAGCTATAAAAGTAATTCGTCATCGCCATTAAATGTTTTATCCGGAGTACCTCAGGGCTCAGTTCTAGGACCGCTACTGTTTACGATGTTTATAAATGATGTTGCTAATATCTTCGCGTCGTGTAGTCATCATATTTATGCTGATGATATACAAATCTATAGATTATTTTCAAAAACTTCAATAACTGTTGCGACAAATGATATGAATTCAGAGTTATGTAAGGTTTTCGAATGGTCTAATGCTAATGGTCTTACGCTCAATCCACTAAAAACAAAGGCAATGCTTGTTAACAGAAGTAGGGATAAAGTTGAACTTCCATCGATTTTTCTCGGCAACGATCGTATAGAATACGTTGATACAATTAAAAATCTGGGAGTTTACTTTAATAACAATTTTACTTGGAATAGTCACATCAATAATATTGCTTCGAAGGTTTATTGCGCACTGCGAGGACTCAGCCCTACTTCAAAATATCTACCACTTGAAGTTAAGCTAAGGCTAGTTAAATCATTCGTATTACCAATAATATTATACAGTTGTGAGTTGTTTTCAAGCCTAGACCATAACTCTTACAGAAAACTATCTGTGGCCTTTAATAATTGCGCGAGATATATTTTTAACATAAATAGGTACGAACACATTTCAGAGTACACGAAAAAAATAGTTGGGTGCTCATTGAATGATTTACTTAATTATCGCACCACACTGTTATTACATAAAATAATATACACTAAGGAACCAGACTACCTTTTTGAATCATTACAATTTGCTAGAACTCAAAGAACTTTTCAACTTATACTACCACGGCACAAATACCTCTCAACATCTCGCCAGTTCTTTGTGCATTCAATAGATCAATGGAATAAGCTTCCCACTCATTTGAAAAGAATTAGCAATACGAATATTTTTAAGCGAAAGCTATTAAAGCATTTTTCTGGACATCTCTAAAAGTTCTTATCTTCAAAATTCAAAATTCATTCTTTAAAACTTCAATTTAAAATTTATAAGCATTATAATTTTCATGTTAATTTTTTTTATTCTCCTTTTTTTATACATATTGTTTTATATTTAAGTATATTGAATGTTTCATTTGTATGTAAAAATAAGTTTGTACATCCTTAAAAGAGAAATCTTATTTGTACGATGGTTTAAAGAATAATAATAAATAAATAAATAAATGACTTGTACAGTTTTTACTACATGACAAATCGACATTGCTATATGACAAATCAACATTGCTATATGACAAATCGATATTACTACTTAACAACAACAAAAAGTATTGAAGAAGAATACCGAAATTATCAATCAATAGGGGTATTAACGGTCTGGAGCAACGTCCTGAGTAACAGGGTAACAGTGCACAACCCCAACAACAAAATATACGTAAGTTACTCTGTTACTTTTTTACCCTTTTAGCTATTTTCTAGTGTAAAATAATCTTACACTTTTGTGTTTTTTTTTTTTTGCTATTTCTATAGAAACATTTGAACTTGTTTATTATTGAGAGACAATTTTCGATCATCAAAAATAAAAATTAGAATGAGAGCAAAATATTCATTTAAAAAATGTTCTTTTCGTTGTCAGTTAAAATTATCTCGATAAACAAATAGAAAATATGCGTGCAAAAGTATGCTCACAATTCAGAGTAATCGTGTGCACTTTGACGCAGCTCGTTACTCCAGATCGTGAATAACTGTAATATTGATTATTACAAAAAACTTAAATTCAAGTAAATCTGATTAAAAGTTTAAATGTGGTTTCTGAATTCCTTTAAAATCCAAAAATTTTCTTTAAACCACGATTAACGAAGTTAAAGACTGTAAGGATCAATATTTTCCTCAAAAAAAAATATTAATCCTAACATTTTTTTTTCATATTCATATTTACATATAATAATAAAACATATTCATAGAAACCAACAGCAAAGCAATCACGCGATCATGCCAGCATCACATGTAAAAAAATCAGAAGAAAGTCAGCAACAACTCTACGGCAGCCACGTGTACGAGAATTGGATAAACAACCAACAACAATGCTGCAGCAGCCACCGCTAACCATGTGTAGAATTTTGGAAAACAACAAGCAACAACAAAACATCGGAATGCAGATCATGCATACAACACGTGCCAGAAATGAAATTGTTGGTAGCCGCTATACATTTTTTTGATATAAATAGCAGTTTGCTGGCCATACAACATCAGTCTGGCTTGAGCAGCCACAGGAGCAAGAGCTCTGGCAGTGATTTCACAGCCTACCTTGCACTCTCGTTAGCGTTCAGACATTTTCGTCGATCGGCTAACCGCTCTTGATAGCTACACGCTGTACTCTCGTTAGTTGTTCAGACATTTTCGTCGATCAACTAATTTTCCCTCCTCTTGACTTCGCTCGTGTGTCCAACTCGGACGTTTTGCTTCGCTTGATTTCTCTTGTCCCAGATCGCCCTCGGCTTTTATTAAACCTCAGACTTGTTGGTCGACCAGTTTAATACTCTTGTGTCCAAACTCGGACGTTTTACTTCAATTGATTTCTCTTGTCCCAGATCGCCCTCGGCTTTTATTAAACCTCAGACTTGTTGGTCGACCAGTTTAATACTCTCGTGTCCAAACTCGGACGTTTTACTTCAACTGATTTCTCTTGTCCCAGATCGCCCTCGGCTATTAAACCTCAGACTTGTTGGTCGACCAGTTTAATACTCTCGTGTCCAAACTCGGACGTTTTACTTCAACTGATTTCTCTTGTCCCAGATCGCCCTCGGCTTTTATTAAACCTCAGACTTGTTGGTCGACCAGTTTAATACTCTTGTGTCCAAACTCGGACGTTTTACTTCAATTGATTTCTCTTGTCCCAGATCGCCCTCGGCTTTTAAACCTCAGACTTATTGGTCGACAAGTTTAATACTCTCGTGTCCCAACTCGGACGTTTTGCTTCGCTTGATTTCCCTTGTTCCAGATCGCCCTCGGCTTTTATTAGATCTCAGACTTGTTGGTCGACAATCTAATACTCCCGTGTCCCAACTCGGACATTCTACCGCACTTGCTTTCTCTTGTCCTAGATCGCCCTAGTCTTTTATTAGATCTCAGACTTGTTGGTCGACAATCTAATACTCCCGTGTCCCAACTCGGACATTCTACTGCACTTGCTTTCTTTTGTCCCAGATCGCCCTAGTTTTTATTAGACCTCAGACTTGTTGGTCGACAGTCTAATACTCCCGTGTCCCAACTCGGACATTCTACTTCGCTTGCTTTCTCTTGCCCCAGATCGCCCTAGTCTTTTATTAGACCTCAGACTTGTTGGTCGACAGTCTAATATTCTCATGTCCCAACTCGGACATTCTACAATACATAATACAATAATTCTTTAACTAAGCTATTCAACGAACTCGTCTATATTCTTAGTATACGTTAACCGCGAACATCGAAACCAATTTCTACCTCTCGCTCTCTTGTCCCAGATCGCCCCTGGGAATCAGATACTTCTTGAATCACTCCGCCAGAAGAACCAAGCCTGGATTATTATTATATTTACAAATTGAATTGAATTATATAACGCTTAATCATCTGAATAATTAAATAATTATTACTAAGTTTATTTTGTACATTGTTAAGAATAAAATTGAATTATATAAAGCTGAAAGTAAGAAAACTAATATTGTAATAAAACTTGAATTGTAAATTTATAAAACCTGGTCAAAACCACCAATAAAATATAATAATTAAAACACGAAACTAACTCTCTTCTATCTTGAAACGGACCTTGAATCTTGGAAAGGCTGAGTATATCCCAGCTATAAAACCGGGGAAACCGGAGTTCGTTACAAGTGGCGCCCGAGCAGGGACCCTAGTGGTTCAAACAAACAAATATAGAAGAGAGTAAATTAAAATAAAAAAAAAAAAACAAAACTATAAAATAAAATCACCAGTACAATGACAAAAATTAAAGCAACCTTACGCTGCACATGGGTTTATTCCTTGCGGAAGGAAGACCTAGAAACATACACAGCCGAATTTGGACTCACCAGCACCGGTACCGTCGATGAATTAAGGAAACGCTTAGCCAACTTCATTTCGGAAGAAGAACACACCCAAGAACACATTGAACGACTTCAAGAATTAGAAACCAAACACGCACGCAGCATCACACCCACTCCACTGCAGCAAAAACCACAAACACTAGACATAGCCACTACTAGCACATCACAGCCATCATTTACAGTACCAACAGCTCCTCTTCTTAGTCCACACCAGAATACGCTTACGTTCCTTCAAGCTAATTATCCTGCTATGATTGACCAGGTGCGCAAATGGTCCCTAAAATACGATGGTGGTAGGGATCCAATGAGCTTCATCGAAAGAGTGGAAGAACTCACCGACACCTATGGCCTCAACAGAGATTTGCTACCAAAAGCTATGCCTGAATTGCTGAAGGACAAAGCATTGATATGGTTTCGCAACAACAATAGACAGTGGAGCGAATGGGAAGACTTCAGAGCTGATTTCCTTGCATTTTTTCTGCCACCACGTTTCTTAGAAAATTTAGAGGACGAGATACGCCAACGAACGCAGCAAAGCAGTGAAAAATTTAAGGACTACGTAATACAATTGCAAAACTTAATGCGACACTCACAACTCACTCCAAAACAAAAACTAGAACGAATTTATCGCAATTGTCATGAGGATTATCAATTTTACATACGGCGAAGAGACTTCGAAACCTTGGACGAACTTATAAAACTCAGCGGAGATTTTGAGGATATTCAGTCTCGACGAAACCAACACACTACAAGACAAACACCAAGAATGGAACGACACCGAGCTGCCAACGAAATTAATTGATGAGCCGATCAACCCCCGCGGCGCCTGTAGACGTTGTGGACAGCAGGGTCATCTATCTCGAGAGTGTCGAAATCCGCAAATATTGTTCTGCTGGGAGTGCGGACGCAGAGGCCTCAGAACGTACGAATGCTGCAGACAAAATTCGGGAAACGACGTGGGCCGCCGCCAGGACCGAGGGCAGTCGGGGCCAGTCGAACCAGCGTCCCCTCGGCCAGTGCAGCGCCATTAATCATTGAAGACAACCACATCCTAGCGCCTGTCATCTTGGAAAATACACATGTAATGGCAACCATCGATACAGGAGTCACTAGAAGTTTTATCCAGATAAACCTGGCAAGAAAATTAGCAACCAGAGACAACATCGCCAACACTGACGTTACCATACAACTCGCCGATGGAACCACCAAAACAATTCAACAAACGCTAGAAACAAATATTACATTAGGCAACAACACATGCAAAGTAAAACTCCTCATACTGGCAGACGCCATAGATGACTTAATCCTTGGAATGGATTATTTAACGCAAATGAACACCACGATCACGATAGGCGATAAAAAAGTCACCCTTTGGGACTCAGGCAACACCACAACGCGACCACCGCTAGTCACCACCATGCGTGTAAATAAACCCACCGAAGAGGAACAGATAGATCAGTTTCTGAAAGAAGAGCTACCAAAATTTGAAAACATACGGGGAACTTCAAACATTACAGCACACAAAATTATAATGCGTGACGAACATCCAATAAAGCAAAGATACTTCCCCAGAAATCCTGCGATGCAAGAAATAATCGACAAAGAAATCGATGAATTACTGAGCCAGGGTAACATCGAACCATCACACAGCCCTCACAGTGCGCCCATAGTACTTGTCAAAAAGAAAAATGGAAAATGGAGGCTATGCGTGGACTATCGGCAGCTCAATGCTAAATCTGTCCCAGATGCATACCCACTACCCCGCATAGGTCATATTCTGGATCGTCTTCGAGACGCAGAATACATCAGCAGCATTGATTTGAAAAATGGCTATTGGCAAATTCCTATGAGCCCGGAAAGTAAACCGTATACCGCTTTCACTGTTCCTGGACGTGGACTTTTTCAGTGGCGAGTCATGCCATTTGGGCTACATTCAGCCCCAGCAACCTTTCAACGAGCCCTCGACCAAGTGATAGGGCCAGATATGGAACCAAATGCTTTTGCATATCTAGACGACATCATTGTAACAGGAAGAACACTCGAAGAACACAAAACAAACTTACGAAAAGTACTCTCACGCTTAAGAAAAGCGAATCTAAGGATTAACACAGAGAAATGTGAATTCTTTAAGAAAGAAATAAAATACCTTGGCCACCTGGTTACCAATCACGGCATCCACACCGATCCAGAAAAGATTGCCGCTATACAGCAGTTAAAATCACCCACCAATTTGCGTGAGTTGCGCCGTTGCCTAGGAATTGCATCGTGGTATCGGCGATTTGTTCCTGAATTCGCAAAAGTGGTACTACACTTAACGTCACTACTTAAGAAAGGAAAACGATGGACGTGGAGTACCGAACAAGAGGAAGCCTTCAAAGAACTGAAACAAAAGTTAACAGAGGCCCCTGTCTTAGCCTGCCCAGATTTCACAAAGACATTTGTACTACAGACTGATGCCAGCGATTATGGGCTGGGTGCCGTATTAACGCAGCAAATCGATGGTGCAGAACGAGTCATAGCCTATGCAAGCAGACGCCTTAACGGAGCCGAAGCCAATTATTCAGCCACGGAAAAAGAATGCCTGGCCATAATTTGGGGCATTCGTAAAATGCGCCCTTATTTAGAAGGATATAAATTTATCGTTATCACCGACCACCTATCTTTGAAATGGCTGAACTCGATAGAAAGTCCATCTGGAAGGATTGCACGATGGGCCCTTGAGCTGCAGCAGTTCAACTTTGAAGTACAATATCGCAAGGGAAAACTCAACGTATTAGCCGACGCCTTATCTCGAGAACCAGTTGAAACTCTAGGACAAATTACAACAAACCAACAGGCAACCCCACGATGCTCATGGTGGGAGAAAAAACTCAACGACGTGAAAACAGAACCAAGCAAGTTCCCAGAATACACCATCGAAAATGATCAACTATATCGCCACATTTCACACCCCACTGAAGACGAGGGCTGTATATCTTGGAAACTGTGTGTCCCATCCTATCTGAGGGATAGAGTACTGAAAGAAAATCATGACCAGCCAGGAGCAGGTCACATGGGAACCCATAAAACCCTCGCTAGAGTGGCAAATAAGTACTACTGGCCAGGCATGTTTAGGGATGTGAAACGCTACGTGAGAGGATGTTTAAATTGCCAACAATTTAAAGTAAGCCAGCAGAAGGCAGCCGGGAAAATGTTATCCCAGATCGCAGAGGAGCCCTGGGCAATTCTCTGCGCGGATTTTATTGGACCCCTTCCACGCTCATCACATGGCAACAGTATGTTACTGGTATTTTTCGATAAATTTTCCAAGTGGACAGAAATCGTGCCATTGCGTAAAGCAACCAGCGCCAGCCTTAAAAAGGCATTCAGGGAACGCATCATAGCACGATTTGGCTTGCCAAAAGTCCTGGTGACTGACAACGGCGTTCAATTTACGAGTAAAGAGTTCCGGAAATATCTATCAACCTTAGGAGTACGGCAACAATTCACCGCACCCTATACACCCCAAGAAAACCCAACAGAAAGAGTCAACAGAACAATAAAAACCATGATAGCACAGTATACCGGGCCATCACAAAAATCCTGGGACGAACATCTCCCGGAGATATCCCTCGCCTTCAATACTTCAATCGCGGCCTCTACTGGTTTCAGTCCTGCGTTTCTGATACAAGGAAGGGAACCAAGACTTCCCGGTACTCTTTTCGACGAAGTAACACTCGGAACAGGCAGACAACCGCAAACTCCGCAAGAAAAAGAAACTACATTAAAAGATGTTTTCCTCATTGTCAGGAGAAATATGGAAAGAGCAGCTCAAGATCAGGCAAAGCACTATAACCTGAGGAAGAGATCGTGGTCCCCAAAAATAGGCGAAAAAGTATGGCTGAAGCAGCATCATCTATCCAAGGCAGCTGATAATTTTGCAGCAAAATTAGCCCCAAAGTTCGACGGGCCATATCAAGTTGTAGCCTATGCTTCCCCCGTAATTCTCTAGGTACGGAAAGAAGGTGACTCTCACGTCCGGACAGTCTATATCGGTGAGGTAAAGCCATATCACGAATCTGCATATCGGAAGTAACCGTGCAGTTTCATTCCCCTAAGTAGGAGGGGGATGTAAGGATCAATATTTTCCTCAAAAAAAAATATTAATCCTAACATTTTTTTTTCATATTCATATTTACATATAATAATAAAACATATTCATAGAAACCAACAGCAAAGCAATCACGCGATCATGCCAGCATCACATGTAAAAAAATCAGAAGAAAGTCAGCAACAACTCTACGGCAGCCACGTGTACGAGAATTGGATAAACAACCAACAACAATGCTGCAGCAGCCACCGCTAACCATGTGTAGAATTTTGGAAAACAACAAGCAACAACAAAACATCGGAATGCAGATCATGCATACAACACGTGCCAGAAATGAAATTGTTGGTAGCCGCTATACATTTTTTTGATATAAATAGCAGTTTGCTGGCCATACAAAATCAGTCTGGCTTGAGCAGCCACAGGAGCAAGAGCTCTGGCAGTGATTTCACAGCCTACCTTGCACTCTCGTTAGCGTTCGGACATTTTCGTCGATCGGCTAACCGCTCTTGATAGCTA
The DNA here is from genome assembly GCA_951812925.1 of Calliopum simillimum. NCBI lineage: Eukaryota > Metazoa > Arthropoda > Insecta > Diptera > Lauxaniidae > Calliopum > Calliopum simillimum. Next base: position 58,825,598 of record OX638368.1, read on the forward strand.
CACGCTGTACTCTCGTTAGTTGTTCAGACATTTTCGTCGATCAACTAATTTTCCCTCCTCTTAACTTCGCTCGTGTGTCCAACTCGGACGTTTTGCTTCGCTTGATTTCTCTTGTCCCAGATCGCCCTCGGCTTTTATTAAACCTCAGACTTGTTGGTCGACCAGTTTAATACTCTTGTGTCCAAACTCGGACGTTTTACTTCAATTGATTTCTCTTGTCCCAGATCGCCCTCGGCTTTTATTAAACCTCAGACTTGTTGGTCGACCAGTTTAATACTCTTGTGTCCAAACTCGGACGTTTTACTTCAATTGATTTCTCTTGTCCCAGATCGCCCTCGGCTATTAAACCTCAGACTTGTTGGTCGACCAGTTTAATACTCTCGTGTCCAAACTCGGACGTTTTACTTCAACTGATTTCTCTTGTCCCAGATCGCCCTCGGCTTTTATTAAACCTCAGACTTGTTGGTCGACCAGTTTAATACTCTTGTGTCCAAACTCGGACGTTTTACTTCAATTGATTTCTCTTGTCCCAGATCGCCCTCGGCTTTTAAACCTCAGACTTATTGGTCGACAAGTTTAATACTCTCGTGTCCCAACTCGGACGTTTTGCTTCGCTTGATTTCCCTTGTTCCAGATCGCCCTCGGCTTTTATTAGATCTCAGACTTGTTGGTCGACAATCTAATACTCCCGTGTCCCAACTCGGACATTCTACCGCACTTGCTTTCTCTTGTCCTAGATCGCCCTAGTCTTTTATTAGATCTCAGACTTGTTGGTCGACAATCTAATACTCCCGTGTCCCAACTCGGACATTCTACTGCACTTGCTTTCTTTTGTCCCAGATCGCCCTAGTTTTTATTAGACCTCAGACTTGTTGGTCGACAGTCTAATACTCCCGTGTCCCAACTCGGACATTCTACTTCGCTTGCTTTCTCTTGCCCCAGATCGCCCTAGTCTTTTATTAGACCTCAGACTTGTTGGTCGACAGTCTAATATTCTCATGTCCCAACTCGGACATTCTACAATACATAATACAATAATTCTTTAACTAAGCTATTCAACGAACTCGTCTATATTCTTAGTATACGTTAACCGCGAACATCGAAACCAATTTCTACCTCTCGCTCTCTTGTCCCAGATCGCCCCTGGGAATCAGATACTTCTTGAATCACTCCGCCAGAAGAACCAAGCCTGGATTATTATTATATTTACAAATTGAATTGAATTATATAACGCTTAATCATCTGAATAATTAAATAATTATTACTAAGTTTATTTTGTACATTGTTAAGAATAAAATTGAATTATATAAAGCTGAAAGTAAGAAAACTAATATTGTAATAAAACTTGAATTGTAAATTTATAAAACCTGGTCAAAACCACCAATAAAATATAATAATTAAAACACGAAACTAACTCTCTTCTATCTTGAAACGGACCTTGAATCTTGGAAAGGCTGAGTATATCCCAGCTATAAAACCGGGGAAACCGGAGTTCGTTACAAGTGGCGCCCGAGCAGGGACCCTAGTGGTTCAAACAAACAAATATAGAAGAGAGTAAATTAAAATAAAAAAAAAAAAACAAAATTATAAAATAAAATCACCAGTACAATGACAAAAATTAAAGCAACCTTACGCTGCACATGGGTTTATTCCTTGCGGAAGGAAGACCTAGAAACATACACAGCCGAATTTGGACTCACCAGCACCGGTACCGTCGATGAATTAAGGAAACGCTTAGCCAACTTCATTTCGGAAGAAGAACACACCCAAGAACACATTGAACGACTTCAAGAATTAGAAACCAAACACGCACGCAGCATCACACCCACTCCACTGCAGCAAAAACCACAAACACTAGACATAGCCACTACTAGCACATCACAGCCATCATTTACAGTACCAACAGCTCCTCTTCTTAGTCCACACCAGAATACGCTTACGTTCCTTCAAGCTAATTATCCTGCTATGATTGACCAGGTGCGCAAATGGTCCCTAAAATACGATGGTGGTAGGGATCCAATGAGCTTCATCGAAAGAGTGGAAGAACTCACCGACACCTATGGCCTCAACAGAGATTTGCTACCAAAAGCTATGCCTGAATTGCTGAAGGACAAAGCATTGATATGGTTTCACAACAACAATAGACAGTGGAGCGAATGGGAAGACTTCAGAGCTGATTTCCTTGCATTTTTTCTGCCACCACGTTTCTTAGAAAATTTAGAGGACGAGATACGCCAACGAACGCAGCAAAGCAGTGAAAAATTTAAGGACTACGTAATACAATTGCAAAACTTAATGCGACACTCACAACTCACTCCAAAACAAAAACTAGAACGAATTTATCGCAATTGTCATGAGGATTATCAATTTTACATACGGCGAAGAGACTTCGAAACCTTGGACGAACTTATAAAACTCAGCGGAGATTTTGAGGATATTCAGTCTCGACGAAACCAACACACTACAAGACAAACTCCAAGAATGGAACGACACCGAGCTGCCAACGAAATTAATTGATGAGCCGATCAACCCCCGCGGCGCCTGTAGACGTTGTGGACAGCAGGGTCATCTATCTCGAGAGTGTCGAAATCCGCAAATATTGTTCTGCTGGGAGTGCGGACGCAGAGGCCTCAGAACGTACGAATGCTGCAGACAAAATTCGGGAAACGACGTGGGCCGCCGCCAGGACCGAGGGCAGTCGGGGCCAGTCGAACCAGCGTCCCCTCGGCCAGTGCAGCGCCATTAATCATTGAAGACAACCACATCCTAGCGCCTGTCATCTTGGAAAATACACATGTAATGGCAACCATCGATACAGGAGTCACTAGAAGTTTTATCCAGATAAACCTGGCAAGAAAATTAGCAACCAGAGACAACATCGCCAACACTGACGTTACCATACAACTCGCCGATGGAACCACCAAAACAATTCAACAAACGCTAGAAACAAATATTACATTAGGCAACAACACATGCAAAGTAAAACTCCTCATACTGGCAGACGCCATAGATGACTTAATCCTTGGAATGGATTATTTAACGCAAATGAACACCACGATCACGATAGGCGATAAAAAAGTCACCCTTTGGGACTCAGGCAACACCACAACGCGACCACCGCTAGTCACCACCATGCGTGTAAATAAACCCACCGAAGAGGAACAGATAGATCAGTTTCTGAAAGAAGAGCTACCAAAATTTGAAAACATACGGGGAACTTCAAACATTACAGCACACAAAATTATAATGCGTGACGAACATCCAATAAAGCAAAGATACTTCCCCAGAAATCCTGCGATGCAAGAAATAATCGACAAAGAAATCGATGAATTACTGAGCCAGGGTAACATCGAACCATCACACAGCCCTCACAGTGCGCCCATAGTACTTGTCAAAAAGAAAAATGGAAAATGGAGGCTATGCGTGGACTATCGGCAGCTCAATGCTAAATCTGTCCCAGATGCATACCCACTACCCCGCATAGGTCATATTCTGGATCGTCTTCGAGACGCAGAATACATCAGCAGCATTGATTTGAAAAATGGCTATTGGCAAATTCCTATGAGCCCGGAAAGTAAACCGTATACCGCTTTCACTGTTCCTGGACGTGGACTTTTTCAGTGGCGAGTCATGCCATTTGGGCTACATTCAGCCCCAGCAACCTTTCAACGAGCCCTCGACCAAGTGATAGGGCCAGATATGGAACCAAATGCTTTTGCATATCTAGACGACATCATTGTAACAGGAAGAACACTCGAAGAACACAAAACAAACTTACGAAAAGTACTCTCACGCTTAAGAAAAGCGAATCTAAGGATTAACACAGAGAAATGTGAATTCTTTAAGAAAGAAATAAAATACCTTGGCCACCTGGTTACCAATCACGGCATCCACACCGATCCAGAAAAGATTGCCGCTATACAGCAGTTAAAATCACCCACCAATTTGCGTGAGTTGCGCCGTTGCCTAGGAATTGCATCGTGGTATCGGCGATTTGTTCCTGAATTCGCAAAAGTGGTACTACACTTAACGTCACTACTTAAGAAAGGAAAACGATGGACGTGGAGTACCGAACAAGAGGAAGCCTTCAAAGAACTGAAACAAAAGTTAACAGAGGCCCCTGTCTTAGCCTGCCCAGATTTCACAAAGACATTTGTACTACAGACTGATGCCAGCGATTATGGGCTGGGTGCCGTATTAACGCAGCAAATCGATGGTGCAGAACGAGTCATAGCCTATGCAAGCAGACGCCTTAACGGAGCCGAAGCCAATTATTCAGCCACGGAAAAAGAATGCCTGGCCATAATTTGGGGCATTCGTAAAATGCGCCCTTATTTAGAAGGATATAAATTTATCGTTATCACCGACCACCTATCTTTGAAATGGCTGAACTCGATAGAAAGTCCATCTGGAAGGATTGCACGATGGGCCCTTGAGCTGCAGCAGTTCAACTTTGAAGTACAATATCGCAAGGGAAAACTCAACGTATTAGCCGACGCCTTATCTCGAGAACCAGTTGAAACTCTAGGACAAATTACAACAAACCAACAGGCAACCCCACGATGCTCATGGTGGGAGAAAAAACTCAACGACGTGAAAACAGAACCAAGCAAGTTCCCAGAATACACCATCGAAAATGATCAACTATATCGCCACATTTCACACCCCACTGAAGACGAGGGCTGTATATCTTGGAAACTGTGTGTCCCATCCTATCTGAGGGATAGAGTACTGAAAGAAAATCATGACCAGCCAGGAGCAGGTCACATGGGAACCCATAAAACCCTCGCTAGAGTGGCAAATAAGTACTACTGGCCAGGCATGTTTAGGGATGTGAAACGCTACGTGAGAGGATGTTTAAATTGCCAACAATTTAAAGTAAGCCAGCAGAAGGCAGCCGGGAAAATGTTATCCCAGATCGCAGAGGAGCCCTGGGCAATTCTCTGCGCGGATTTTATTGGACCCCTTCCACGCTCATCACATGGCAACAGTATGTTACTGGTATTTTTCGATAAATTTTCCAAGTGGACAGAAATCGTGCCATTGCGTAAAGCAACCAGCGCCAGCCTTAAAAAGGCATTCAGGGAACGCATCATAGCACGATTTGGCTTGCCAAAAGTCCTGGTGACTGACAACGGCGTTCAATTTACGAGTAAAGAGTTCCGGAAATATCTATCAACCTTAGGAGTACGGCAACAATTCACCGCACCCTATACACCCCAAGAAAACCCAACAGAAAGAGTCAACAGAACAATAAAAACCATGATAGCACAGTATACCGGGCCATCACAAAAATCCTGGGACGAACATCTCCCGGAGATATCCCTCGCCTTCAATACTTCAATCGCGGCCTCTACTGGTTTCAGTCCTGCGTTTCTGATACAAGGAAGGGAACCAAGACTTCCCGGTACTCTTTTCGACGAAGTAACACTCGGAACAGGCAGACAACCGCAAACTCCGCAAGAAAAAGAAACTACATTAAAAGATGTTTTCCTCATTGTCAGGAGAAATATGGAAAGAGCAGCTCAAGATCAGGCAAAGCACTATAACCTGAGGAAGAGATCGTGGTCCCCAAAAATAGGCGAAAAAGTATGGCTGAAGCAGCATCATCTATCCAAGGCAGCTGATAATTTTGCAGCAAAATTAGCCCCAAAGTTCGACGGGCCATATCAAGTTGTAGCCTATGCTTCCCCCGTAATTCTCTAGGTACGGAAAGAAGGTGACTCTCACGTCCGGACAGTCTATATCGGTGAGGTAAAGCCATATCACGAATCTGCATATCGGAAGTAACCGTGCAGTTTCATTCCCCTAAGTAGGAGGGGGATGTAAGGATCAATATTTTCCTCAAAAAAAAATATTAATCCTAACATTTTTTTTTCATATTCATATTTACATATAATAATAAAACATATTCATAGAAACCAACAGCAAAGCAATCACGCGATCATGCCAGCATCACATGTAAAAAAATCAGAAGAAAGTCAGCAACAACTCTACGGCAGCCACGTGTACGAGAATTGGATAAACAACCAACAACAATGCTGCAGCAGCCACCGCTAACCATGTGTAGAATTTTGGAAAACAACAAGCAACAACAAAACATCGGAATGCAGATCATGCATACAACACGTGCCAGAAATGAAATTGTTGGTAGCCGCTATACATTTTTTTGATATAAATAGCAGTTTGCTGGCCATACAAAATCAGTCTGGCTTGAGCAGCCACAGGAGCAAGAGCTCTGGCAGTGATTTCACAGCCTACCTTGCACTCTCGTTAGCGTTCGGACATTTTCGTCGATCGGCTAACCGCTCTTGATAGCTACACGCTGTACTCTCGTTAGTTGTTCAGACATTTTCGTCGATCAACTAATTTTCCCTCCTCTTAACTTCGCTCGTGTGTCCAACTCGGACGTTTTGCTTCGCTTGATTTCTCTTGTCCCAGATCGCCCTCGGCTTTTATTAAACCTCAGACTTGTTGGTCGACCAGTTTAATACTCTTGTGTCCAAACTCGGACGTTTTACTTCAATTGATTTCTCTTGTCCCAGATCGCCCTCGGCTTTTATTAAACCTCAGACTTGTTGGTCGACCAGTTTAATACTCTCGTGTCCAAACTCGGACGTTTTACTTCAACTGATTTCTCTTGTCCCAGATCGCCCTCGGCTTTTATTAAACCTCAGACTTGTTGGTCGACCAGTTTAATACTCTTGTGTCCAAACTCGGACGTTTTACTTCAATTGATTTCTCTTGTCCCAGATCGCCCTCGGCTATTAAACCTCAGACTTGTTGGTCGACCAGTTTAATACTCTCGTGTCCAAACTCGGACGTTTTACTTCAACTGATTTCTCTTGTCCCAGATCGCCCTCGGCTTTTATTAAACCTCAGACTTGTTGGTCGACCAGTTTAATACTCTTGTGTCCAAACTCGGACGTTTTACTTCAATTGATTTCTCTTGTCCCAGATCGCCCTCGGCTTTTAAACCTCAGACTTATTGGTCGACAAGTTTAATACTCTCGTGTCCCAACTCGGACGTTTTGCTTCGCTTGATTTCCCTTGTTCCAGATCGCCCTCGGCTTTTATTAGATCTCAGACTTGTTGGCCGACAATCTAATACTCCCGTGTCCCAACTCGGACATTCTACCGCACTTGCTTTCTCTTGTCCTAGATCGCCCTAGTCTTTTATTAGATCTCAGACTTGTTGGTCGACAATCTAATACTCCCGTGTCCCAACTCGGACATTCTACTGCACTTGCTTTCTTTTGTCCCAGATCGCCCTAGTTTTTATTAGACCTCAGACTTGTTGGTCGACAGTCTAATACTCCCGTGTCCCAACTCGGACATTCTACTTCGCTTGCTTTCTCTTGCCCCAGATCGCCCTAGTCTTTTATTAGACCTCAGACTTGTTGGTCGACAGTCTAATATTCTCATGTCCCAACTCGGACATTCTACAATACATAATACAATAATTCTTTAACTAAGCTATTCAACGAACTCGTCTATATTCTTAGTATACGTTAACCGCGAACATCGAAACCAATTTCTACCTCTCGCTCTCTTGTCCCAGATCGCCCCTGGGAATCAGATACTTCTTGAATCACTCCGCCAGAAGAACCAAGCCTGGATTATTATTATATTTACAAATTGAATTGAATTATATAACGCTTAATCATCTGAATAATTAAATAATTATTACTAAGTTTATTTTGTACATTGTTAAGAATAAAATTGAATTATATAAAGCTGAAAGTAAGAAAACTAATATTGTAATAAAACTTGAATTGTAAATTTATAAAACCTGGTCAAAACCACCAATAAAATATAATAATTAAAACACGAAACTAACTCTCTTCTATCTTGAAACGGACCTTGAATCTTGGAAAGGCTGAGTATATCCCAGCTATAAAACCGGGGAAACCGGAGTTCGTTACAAGACATATGCCTCACCATTGAAGAGTCATGTCGGAGTCCATCGTTTTTCTATCACTCCTAAGAAACTTTCTTAAATGGAAAAACAAAAAATACAACAAAAACTAAATTTCTTTGTTTGAGCGGCAATGAGGATAAGGGAAATTCCATTTGTTTTATAAAAAAAAGGAAATTGCCAATTAGCACAATCACAAAAACAAATTTGGAGCGTATATCATATACGTTATAAGTAAATAAAAGAAATTAGCTTGCGCTATCCGTCTCGGCAGAAGGAAAGATGAAGAAATGTTCTGCGTCCTGACACCGCATAACACAATAGTTTGATTTTGGCATTCTGTATCCTTTAAATAAAATAATAATAATCCTTTAATTTCATTTATATCTAAAACACTAAAACATTTACTAAAATTTACAATACGACTTTACAACTTTCTATACGTATATCTGTAACTTGTAAATAGATTTAACACTTGAACATAAGTTACTTACTTTAAAATGAAATTATTATTAACTTTAACAAAAGCTATAAAAGAAAATACTATTTAATTATTTCACTTTTATAAAAAAAAAAAAGACAAATTGACAACTTTGCTATGGAAATCTGAATTATTTATTATAAATGTGACAAATAAAGTTCTGCCAGATTTTGCAGTGCTCAGTGATGAAAAAAAAATGTTAAAAATCTTTGGAATTTTTGGGATGTTTGGCAAAATCAACATCTGGCCATATTTTCATGGCAGCTTTGACGAAACTCACCAAATTTAAAGTTGAGCCAGGGACAATTAATGCGTGAATCGAATACTAACAAACGATTTTTTCATAGTATTTGTGTGCCCGAAAGTGTTGCCAGGTTCAATAAAAACGCTTTCGCCTCTAGTCTACGCTATGCTTTGCAGGCCGCAGAAAAATCTTCTTCAGTGCATCCTCTTTCGATTACTAAAGCATCTACTTATACGTAGGCTGCTGAACAGAAATCAAGTTACTACACATATTAAGTAAATACTTAAGGCTACAATATTCTGAGCTCATCTGCAGTTTTAAATAATTTTTAGAGGGCACAATTTCGAATTGAAAACTGTCCCCTAGTTTTGGAAAAAAAAAATTTCTTAAAAGCATTATGCTACTACTGCATGGTACTGCTGTTTCAGTCAATAGATTGCGATACATATGGGCCATTCCATCAATTGGCGACATGGTTTTGTACCCGTGGTTCTCCGATTTTGACCAAACTATAGAATATCATAATATAGACCAGAAGAAGAATATCCGTCAACTTTTTACTGGTCAAAGTTGCTCCACTGTTTTTTGGCGCGCAATTCAAATTTCGATCAAACGAAAAAATGACTATTTCTTTTATTTTTTAACGACCTGAAAATTGAGTGCAAGAAATTTTGAAGTTATACAATTCTATGTAAAAAAATCTCAGCTTTCCGATAAAAATATTTTCAAAATCCAAAAAAATTTTCAAAATCCAAAAAAAACATTTTTTTTCCAAAAAACCAGTTTTTTGTGCTTTTCCCCCAACTTTTTTTCAAAATTGACTTTTCCATTCGATTCCTCGTTCAATTTTACATAAAAATCAGTGTTCAAAAATATGGGACTCTGATCCCATGAACAGCAAAAAAAATCCAAAGTTATCGCTATACGGCGCAGGCTATTAACTCCTGAAGCTATACTTGTCAGGAAGAAAAAAAGCATGTGTGTGTGTAACGAAAAAAATTTTTTATTATATTTTTAAAACTTACAGAACATTCTAGGCGATAAACAATGTTTCAAAATGGAATATTAACTTTTCATACACACATTATTTGAAAAGTTTCAATTCTTGAACATGTAATGAGCTTGAAAAAGTTTTCACATTGAGGAAATTTTCTTGATCAGCTGAAGGAATGACGGCGTGGAAACGTTGTGTGCCTTTTATAGTCAAAGCTTTTGAAAATCGATCCTCAAGAAACTGTTTTTTGTTTTCATAAATATCTCTACTCAGAAAAAAAAAAATCAATTTTATGAGAGCGAAGAAAATTCAAAGCAACTTCCTGGAAAGAGGGACAGTAAATCAGTCATTCAGAAAGATGGCAAGAGACAACATGTTCAGAAAAAACTAGTTTTGATGAATATTTCGGAACTCTATGAGAATTTCAAAGAAAAATGTGCAGACGTCAAAATAGGTTTTTCAAAATTTGCTTCATTTCGTCCCCAGCACTGCGTTTTAGCAGGTAGCAGTGGCACGCATACTGTATGCGTGTGCACTATCCATGAAAACGTGAAGTTAATGTTGGAAGGTGAGCTAAAGAACTTTTTTGATTTTTGAAACAAATTCTTGAACCTTCATTAGTGTAGTTTGAATGTATTATTCACTAAGAAAGTTTTCAGAATGATAATTAAATGAATAAATATACATGAATAAATACGTACATAAACGATCATAAATCAATGAATGAAGATGAGTGTATTTTATGTTATAGGATTCAAATTCAGCAAGTGTTTTAAGAACAGCTCATGGATCAGCAAAGAAAAACCTTCATTTAAAGATCTATTGGAAAAATTGGTATGCTCGAATCCAGATGAATCGTGCTATAATCGAACCTGCGCTTCATGCCCACAAATCGATGACGTTCGTGAACAACTTGACTCCTACTTCGAAGAAAATGACATTGATGAAATTCGATATAAAAAATGGACAACAACGGATCGCTGTACCATACTTGATGTGACAACTGAAACTGACGAATTTCTTGACACCCTCATGGAAGATCTGAGAAAACTTTTACTTCATGACTTCGTGGCCTCAAAACAAACTAAATATTTCACTGAATTGAAAGAAAATTTGGGTCCAGGTGAATTACTTCTAGTACAAGATTTTGCAGAAAATTATGCATTCGTCGTACAAGACGCTGCTCAAGCCTTTAACTGGAACAACAATCAGGCTACACTATTTCCAACAGTAATTTATTATCAAGAAAATGGAGATTTAAAACATTTCTGTCTGGTTGGGATTTCAGACTGTTTGAAACATGATTCTGTTTCTGTATACATGCTCCACGAAAAAGTGATTGAATATTTGAAAAAAAAATTCGCAATCATTGAAAAAATCTATTATTTCTCTGACGGAGCACCACAACAATTCAAAAATAAAAAGGCTTTCGCGAATTTACGTCATCATCACACAGACTTTGGAATTCAAGCGGAATGGCACTTCTTTGCGACTGCCCATGGAAAAGGGCCGTGCGATGGAGTATCTGGGAGTGTAAAGCGCCTTGCAACAAGAGCAAGTCTTCAAAGAGGAAGTCAGCAGCCAATTTCGACAACACAAGACTTGTATGAGTGGGCACGAACTTCAATAAAAAAAATTGATTTTTTTTTTTGAGTAGAGATATTTATGAAAACAAAAAACAGTTTCTTGAGGATCGATTTTCAAAAGCTTTGACTATAAAAGGCACACAACGTTTCCACGCCGTCATTCCTTCAGCTGATCAAGAAAATTTCCTGAATGTGAAAACTTTTTCAAGCTCATTACATGTTCAAGAATTGAAACTTTTCAAATAATGTGTGTATGAAAAGTTAATATTCCATTTTGAAACATTGTTTATCGCCTAGAATGTTCTGTAAGTTTTAAAAATATAATAAAAAATTTTTTTCGTTACACACACACATGCTTTTTTTCTTCCTGACAAGTATAGCTTCAGGAGTTAATAGCCTGCGCCGTATAGCGATAACTTTGGATTTTTTTTGCTGTTCATGGGATCAGAGTCCCATATTTTTGAACACTGATTCTTATGTAAAATTGAACGAGGAATCGAATGAAAAAGTCAATTTTGAAAAAAAGTTGGGGGAAAAGCACAAAAAACTGGTTTTTTGGAAAAAAAAATGTTTTTTTTGGATTTTGAAAATTTTTTTGGATTTTGATAATATTTTTATCGGAAAGCTGAGATTTTTTTACATAGAATTGTATAACTTCAAATTTTCTTGCACTCAATTTTCAGGTCGTTAAAAAATAAAAGAAATAGTCATTTTTTCGTTTGATCGAAATTTGAATTGCGCGCCAAAAAACAGTGGAGCAACTTTGACCAGTAAAAAGTTGACGGATATTCTTCTTCTGGTCTATATTATGATATTCTATAGTTTGGTCAAAATCGGAGAACCACGGGTACAAAACCATGTCGCCAATTGATGGAATGGCCCATATGCATTAATTCTGATCACTATCCATCAACCAAAGGTCATCATGTCCAGACGCGTCCAGAAAGAAATCTGTTTGCGTTTTATAGGGCAGTTTATAAACAAAAACAGTTTTTTTTAAAAATTATGGTCACAAACGTGGCACTCGGCACTCCCAGGAAGTACATTTTATTTTATGCATGAAACAATTTTTTTGAAGGATTTTCATACATGACCCCAAATTCTTTCGGAAAAATCTTGAACTCAAAAGCGTGCTTTACAATGAGCGATAAACTACAAAAATGTCACAAACGTGGCGCATCAAAAATGTCACAAACGTGGCACTTTTTATCAGTCTGCAAAAAACATATTTCGATATAAAGTTTGAGTATACAGATGTTACGTTGAAGGCTATCAATTATGTTTTTAATACAAAAATTTTTCTACACCATCAGAATCCTGAGTTATCCTTGCTCACTGTTTTGACATCTACTTAAAGCTATAGAACAAAAACAACAAGTAAAATTAATTTTTGTCAATGGATTCAGACAGCCAAATTTATTGTCAACAAGACATAATTTACCGTTTTTCAATTGGATTCCCAGCTTCCGAGTTATAAGCGTTTAAAGTAAGGACATCTTTCGATAACATACAAAGGATTTTTCGAGACCGAAAAGTTACAAAAAATCAAGTTTTATTATTTTTATCAATAACATATTTAATTACAAAAATTTCGTGACCTTGCAGACCATAATCGCATGAAAAATGACAGTTCTATGCTAGATTTAGTGAATGACCCTACTAAACTATTGCTTTGCAAATTAACAGAATCAAAATTTCATCTGTTCATTCACTAAATCTTCAATAGAGCCTCATTTTTTCATCCGATTTTAGTATGCAAGGGCTTAAAATTTTTGTGATAAATTATATTTTTGATAAAAATAATAAAACTTACCATTTTTGTTAATTTTTCGGTCCAGAAAATCCTTTGTGTGTTATTGAGACGTATCCTTTTTTTAAAGGCTTATAACTCGGAAACTAGGAATCCAATTGAAAAACGGTAAATTATGTCTTGTTGATAATAAACTCGGCTGTCTGAATCCATTGACAAAAATTAATTTTACTGGTTGTTGTTTTTGTTAAGTAGATGTCAAAACTGTGATTTTTTCACTTTTGAGCAAGGATAATTAAGGATACTGATGTAGTAGGAAAAAATCAAGATCAGATTCGTAATTAGGAGATCCTAATCGACCAAAAACGGCTTTAAAAACAGAGGACAGGAAACCATAGTTGATCTTTAGGGCGGTAGGGTATAAAAAAAATGGACCACTGGAGACATGACACTGTTGCAAAATTAGTCTTGAAGTGTAAATTTGTCATTATATGCAATATATCTCTCATCAAAACGCTTCAAAACCATCATTTTATTATACTGTGGCTAAAATGTCACAAACGTGGCAATTTGGTCACAAACGTGGCAGCAAAATTTCTTAATTTCGTCCTCAAAGCCGTAAATTCACACTTGTCGTTGATCTACTTAAAAGGTGAGTTTTAAGAGTGTGTTTACACAAGATAGCATGAAGAAACTTGCAAAAATCCAAAAAAATTATCTGTCAATTTTACAACTCGAAAAAGCACAGTTATCTAAGAATCACCCATATAGTGTTGAATGTTATAGACTGATCCGCGGCCGAAGGCCGCCGCGAAGCCGGTGTTGGATTTTTGGGAGTTTGAAATCCTGAGCTGCGGCCGCAGGCCGCCCACTTACCACTACTTTTATGGTAAATTGCTGTGGCTAGCAAACAAGGTGTTGGATATATTATAGACTGATCAGCGGCTGAAAGCCGCCGCGGAAACGGTATTGGAATATTTGGGAGTTGTAAATTTTGAGCTGCGGCTGTTGTCAATAACAAAATTTCGAATCTGAAATCTATTTTCAAAACAAAAAAAAAAAAAAATTGCCAGATCCAAAATGGAGGACTAAATACTGCTAAGCTGCATTTATTACCACCAAAAACGGTACATGGGAGTTTCAATTGTTGCTTATAAAGAATCTTAAATCTAGTTTACGAAATACAAAATGGCGGATCCACAATGACGAACCGTTTAGTGCAAAACTATATTAATCAATAAGAAGTGAGTTATTGGGGTTTTTGCGGTCGCTGATTGGAAATTAGTTTTTGTAACACAAAATAGCACATCCAAAATTTCGGTCAAAATATGCTGAACAGCATCTTTATCTACGAAAGTTTTGCTTCTTGGATCAATTATTACGAAAATGAAATAATTTACAAAAGTCCTAATAGCTTTTTCAGGGGCACCTCGGGGCAGCTTACTTTTTTACAGATTTGTAGAAAAATGTACCCTGAATAAGATGCATGTAGAAACTAGACGGATGGCCGTGGATGCTGTAACATTTATCATATTAAAAACCAACTTAACAATTTCTTTGTGTATATATTTTCACGAAACAGTTGCCTATTTATATAAATTGTGAACGAGATAAAACGCTTTGGATTTGAGAAACATATTAAATAAACCTTCACTTAGAGACTCCATTTCATTACATTGCGAAAAGTGAACAGAAGTTATTTTTTCCACTTGTTTACTGAGACGCTTTATACTAAAAAAAAAAAAAATTCTTCGCAAGAATAGGTGAATTTCAAACTCAAACGAGAAGAGTTTTTCGACACAGAGGCTTTTCTGACCACTGAAACGAGCAAAGTGGATAATATTCTACCATTACCAACAATTAAAAGTGTAAAAACAACAACTTAATTTTTCGAATTTTGACCAGCTTTTTTGATTTTCCGACCAGTGTGCGACGCTCGCTCAAAGACGAATTCCGTGGAGGGCGTTCAAAAACGGCCATTGTGCCAGAGAACATTGCTGCCGTGAGTGAACTGATAATGCAAGATCGTCATGTGACATACCATGAGATAGTGGCATCATTGGGCATTAGTTCCACTCCAATGCATTCGATTTTGCAACAACATTTAGTTGTAAAAAAGTTTGTTCTCGTTGGAAACCCCATAATTTATCAATCACTTAAATTATCAATGGAAAAATTAATTTTTTTAACTCATTGTAAGGAAAACAAATAGCACTTGTACATCAAAACTTTGTGAGTACGTTTATGCTAAAAAATGTCAAACTTTATTATGGTGTTGCCAGATTTTAACTATTGACATTAGTGTTGCCTAGGCCAGAAATATATATAGCAGCCTACGTATGAATGAATAAAAAATCTTTAGTATTGTGAAGTATATACATTAGGCATGCGCTTATTTTACGATTTTCTGATTTTCGTTCGTGCCGCCCCCTGAAATCCTTCTAATGGTGATAGAAACAAATACTATGAAGTTTCACGGCGATCGGATAACGATAACCCGGCCCGCAAGAGAGGTCAAGGTCAAGTTGAGGTTTCAGGCAAAAAATAATGAAAATTTTTTTTAAACTTAATTAAATAAGTTAAAGCATAATTTTATCTTATAGCAAATTGAAATACCTTTCTAACAAGCTATAAATGTTTAAAATCGGGTAATTAATACGAATTCTATGAATTTTTCTTTTACGGCATTAGCAAAATTGCCGCAAAATGCTATTCTACTACATATGGTATTTTGCGGCAATTTTGCTAATGCCGTAAAAGAAAAATTCATAGAATTCGTATTAATTACCCGATTTTAAACATTTATAGCTTGTTAGAAAGGTATTTCAATTTGCTATAAGATAAAATTATGCTTTAACTTAATTAATTAAGTTTAAAAAAAATTTTCATTATTTTTTGCCTGAAACCTCAACTTGACCTTGACCTCTCTTGCGGGCCGGGTTATCGTTATCCGATCGCCGTGAAACTTCATAGTATTTGTTTTTATGACCATTAGAAGGATTTCAGGGGGCGGCACGAACGAAAATCAGAAAATCGTAAAATAAGCGCATGCCTAATATACATATATGAATTACACAGGTTTACAAAATAAAAAAATGTCATGGCGTTTTGACCAGAATTTTAGTTTCAGAATTTTAGCGAATTTATCACTAAACGACGCATGAACCCCATTTTGACCTCCATATGACCTTGAAATCTTTTTTTTCAGATGTTCTGGAAAAAAACGGACCCCGGATTCGGATTCAGGACGTCAAAGTCCTTAGGAAACACATAGTCTGGTCAAAACGCCATGACAATTTTTTTTTTTGTAAACCTATGTTATTATTACTTATTGCTTATGTCGAATTGCAAATGTTGTTGTAAGGCTGCGGATTCCTTTTTCGTCTCCAACTGAGTTGATCAGCCACCGTGTCAGTCATTATCTTTTTCCAACAAATTGTTTCAAATTTTCGGCCAATTGAGGCGTTGTCTGTTTTCAAATCAGTTTTCCAAGAGAGAACCAAGAACCATAAGTCGTTAGATTTTTGTTTTGCTCTTAAATAATAAGTCAAACTTACAATTTGTTCCACCAAAACATCATCCAGCTGCAACTTTTTTTCAAACTCCATGAAGTAAATTAAAAGGACTTTTTAGGATGATCGCGATTGAATCAGTTGGTTTTGACTGGCTTTTTGTAAATGCCGCAACTTCTTTTCGAAGCCCATGTACTTCTTCTTTCAAAGTACTTGACAGCTAAAATTTTTTATTTGAATATTTTAAAAAGTAGATAAGCAATTGATTCGAATTACAATACGTAGACTACTTTTTATTAGCACTTACAAAAAAGCTGGGAAATATTTTGAAATTAAAGATTTTCCAAATGTTTTGTCGTATATGCGGAAAACGATAATGAAAATATTTGGAAATAATCATTTTTCAATTGTTTATTTTAACCTTGCAAATCAGTTGTTAAAATTCTTAAAAATAAACATTTTCCAAGCGTTCAAACGTAGCTTTCGAAATCGGTTATGAAAATGTTTGAAAATAAACATTTTGTAAATTGTTCTATTGCAAGCTTTGAAAACGATTCTGAAAATAATTGAAAATAAACTAGTTTGGAGCGTTAAATCGCAAAGCTTATAAAATCGTTTGTTGGGAAATCGATTGAATGTGACGGTAGTGGTGTAAGAAAATATTTGTAACATTATAATAGTGAAAAGAGTAAACATGACAGATTCAACAAAGTACATTAAACATTGCAATGAAAATTCAAGTACATAGTTCTCATTATAGATACGATGACCAACCGTACTATATTATACAGAACAGTTCTGTATTTGAGGCCTCTGTTCTGTATAATTTATTTAACATAGAAATGTTCTGTATTTTAGAAAGTGTTCTGTGTTGGTTCTGTATTTCGCAAAATTGTTTTGTAGAGCGGTTTCCACCAAATAATTAAATATAAAAAAAATGTAGCAAAGTCGAAATAATGTTGCCAATGTGAATATAAATATTGCATAGAAACACAAATTTGAAATGAAAAAAGAGGTGTTAGTAACTGTGTTTACTCTAATGATAATTTGCTCTAATGATCTCAAGTCTACATTAGTGTGAGCCAAATTCTTCGGATGGAAAAAATGTGACCAAGCGTTTAACGGAAAAGTAATCTACGGAAAATTCTGCGAAAATTTGGCCAGTAAGATATTGGTCTTAAATGAATATCGAACCCCCGATTTTTAACGTGAAAATTGTTCTACAATTTTGAGCAGAAAGTCTTATTTCAAAACTCGGCTTGAATATTAAAATCGATCATGATAAAAATGGATTCAGAAAGCTGATATATCAATGATTGATATAAGTAAGTCATAATACAAAAAACTTCTCGTTAAAAGCGGGAGTTTGGTATTGACCTTAGACCTATAGTTTACTGCAAAAATGTTCAGTAGATAACGTTTCCGGTAGATGGTTGGTCCTGGGTAAGTTTGGCTATATTGAAATACGATAAAAAATAAATACAAATTGTCACCGTAATTACAGACCAAGACTCCCAAAGTTCCAACTGCCACTAAATACATCACTTTAAGCGATTGGAAGACAATAAGATTACCCTGATTAAACATTTCGATCGAAAAAAAAAAAAATTGTTTTTCTGCATTGGAAATTTTCCAATTCAACCGGCAAAAACTTATTTCCGATAGAACTCGATTGAATCCTATTAAAAGGCAACCATTCGATGAATGGAAAATGTTTGATGTTACATTTCAGAATGTTTAACCCGGAAAGATTACATTCTGTAAATCGTCATGGACTGCGTTAAAAATTCACAATATTTTGGAAGCTTAAGGAGCCGTAGAAGCACTTCGCAACCAAAATGTGTTGATAAGCAAGCTATTGCGGCATGAGGCACAAAACAAGCCGATACGGTCGCAATTCTTAATAAGCACCGACGAAAATCTTTTAGAAATATATAAATGGAAAAATTGGACATGGAAATAAAGATTTATATATAAGTTTGCAATTTTCAAGCATTACAATTTTTATTGCGTTTCACAGGTTAAAGTCAAAACATTACAGTTGCAGGGTTATCGTGAATATCAGACTGGCGTACAATGGGAGGGTTTGTATGGAACGGCGGTCATATATAGTTATAATAGAGCTGGGCTATTAAATTTTGGTATAGATGTTTTTCGCATTAAAATAATACAAATCTGTGAATATGAACAAAATCCGCCAACGGACACGCCAACTTCCCATTCAAAGTTGGAGCGTGGTAGGAATTTTTTTTTAAAATGGGTAACAATTTCCAATAACTTGACCCCGCTGATTTCAAAAATGTTTAAAATTCTGAGGTACCTTTTATAGTTTTCAAGTTATGCGAAATAAACGGAAATCAACTTTATAAAAACTAGATTTTGTTTGTTTGTGTATTTTTCCCTTATTGACTCGGAAACTTACTAATTGTTTTTAAAGAAGTTGTTACATTGTGTTAGGACAAATAATTTTCAGCGGAAAAATGGGCGGTGTCAAGCCCTGAAAAAAATAAATTCATTATTTCTCTGACAATATTTGACGCACTTAGATTTGATTGGGTACATATGCTAAGACAATTAGAACAAATAGTTCTCACTAAAAAAGGGGGAGGTGACACGCCCATCTTAATGCTGTTTCACCATAATTCGGAAACTGCTATAAGTAGATAGACAAAATCTGGTACATATGCGAATCTTCCGAATTTAAGCACGCTGTAAGCTTAAAATTGATAAATGGGTCATTTCATCTCAAATCGTCCAGGCAGTATTTTTTTTTTTGCATATTATTTTTTTAATAGTTTCAACATTGAAATCGATGAGACACGTATTTTTTCCTTTTGCTTGATTTTGAGTTCTTTCGTCGTGGGGAGTTTTTTAAAATTCGTCTACAAACTCGATTTTGCGCTTTTGTCGCATGTCAATTTTCACGGAAAATGTGATAACTTTGCGAAAAAACGTCTGATCTTCGTAATTTTTGGTATGTTTGTAGCTAAGAGGTTCCTCTAATAGAAAAAAATATGATACAGGGTAAAATTCAAAAAAATATTCTTACATCGTCATTTGAAAAAAAAAAATCAAAAAATTTTTGACTTGAAAAATTTCCAAATGCATCAGTTTTTTTTTCTTCATATTTTTTTTTTAAATAGCCATACATATAAACAATATTATGTAACAGCCTCTATTAGCCCAAATTCGTTGTTTAGGAATTATGATTTTTTGAAAAAACAGTCACAATTATTTAGTTATTTTGGGCTTCATTCATGATATATGTTATCATTTCGTCAAAAGTAGCTCAATTGTTATGATATTTTGTCTGTCACCAGTCAAAGGTCCGTTCTAGAAGAAATAATCATGAAGTGTAGTTCATTTTTGGATATTTTTTTATAACCGTCTTTGAAATAGAAAAAAAAATCATGACTTTTAGCCCAAAAATTTTAGCATTGCTACGATTTTTCCATTCTTTATTACTGTTTTTGTATATCAATTTGAAAGTAGACAATTTTCAGAAGCATACTCCAAATGTGGCTGTCAAATTACTTGAGCTCGTTACGTACAAAAGTTCAGAAAGACCAAGAAGACCCAGTGGAACAATGTTGCAGCAATAATCAAATTACTCGAATAAATGTACCTTTTTGCATGGAGTTTGAAAAATAATATTGAATAAAAAACAAAATTCAGGTATTAATAAAGCTTCTGAAAATTGTCTACTTACAAATTGATATACAAAAACAGTAATAAAGAATGGACAAATCGTAGCAATGCTAAAATTTTTGGGCTAAAAGTCATTTGATTTTTTTTCTATTTTAAAGACGGTTATAAAAAAAATATCCAAAAATTAACTACACTTCATGATTATTTCTTCTAGAACGGACCTTTGCCTGGTGACAGACAAAATATCATAACAATTGAGCTACTTTTGACGAAATGATAACATATATCATGAATGAAGCCCAAAATAACTAAATAATTGGGACTGTTTTTTCAAAAAATCATAATTCCTAAACAACGAATTTGGGCTAATAGAGGCTGTTACATAATATTGTTTATATGTATGGCTATTTAAAAAAAAAATATGAAGAAAAAAAAACTGATGCATTTGGAAATTTTTCAAGTCAAAAATTTTTTGATTTTTTTTTTCAAATGACGATGTAAGAATATTTTTTTGAATTTTACCCTGTATCATATTTTTTTCTATTAGAGGAACCTCTTAGCTACAAACATACCAAAAATTACGAAGATCAGACGTTTTTTCGCAAAGTTATCACATTTTCCGTGAAAATTGACATGCGACAAAAGCGCAAAATCGAGTTTGTAGACGAATTTTAAAAAACTCCCCACGACGAAAGAACTCAAAATCAAGCAAAAGGAAAAAATACGTGTCTCATCGATTTCAATGTTGAAACTATTAAAAAAATAATATGCAAAAAAAAAAAAAATACTGCCTGGACGATTTGAGATGAAATGACCCAAATCTATTGTAAAACGTTGAAGAATATAAAGAAATAAAAATAGTTTGTTTTCTCAAAAACTGCAACAGGAAAAAATTTATAGAAAAAAAAGTTCCCAAAAAAGGCAGTAGGGACTTTGCATTTCGATTAAGCATACTTTCCTACATACCTATTATATTGAAAAATAATAAAAATCAGAAAATGTGTATTTTTTTTTATTGTCAAAGTTTGCAATTTTTCCATTTTTACCATTTTTTTTTTAATATTTGTCACGTTAATCCACATAAAATCTGCAGAATAAAAATAAGTTAATTTTAACAAAGAAGAAACAATATTCTTTCTAACGATATGCTACATAAGTGCATCCGGCTTAAAACAAATTTACTATATATAGCGTTTATCCAGTACATTAAAATGTAAAAAGTTCAATAGAGCATTTTTGCTATTTAAAGTCCAACTTTGAGCCCACTGTGTAACTAAACCAAAACAAAATTTTATAGTTTTTTTTCGTCCCTAAGTATTATCTGACGATTGTCGTTAACATTTTTTAAATCCATAGCACTTTCATATTTTACCTATTTATGGCCACGATCTCTCATTGCGTGGCGTGAATTCTCTATTGCAATTTTTCTATATATAATGGAAAACCAAGTGTACCAGTTGTAATAGTATGATGCGACCGATTTAGCTCTACCCAACAGAAAATTTCGATGCGCATCCCCAAGATGCAATAGCGATGCGCGTCCTTCTCGCATCTAAAGAGCTGATGTTGATGCGCATATTTTCTGCGCCAGGGGCGTGGAGAGAAAATCCGGGCCCGGGGGTAATTATATACCGGGCCCTACTACTAGTTTTTTTTTTTATTCGATACTAACCCACAGGATGCCCAAGAGATATGTGAAATGTGCAAATTTGTGATTTTGGGTGCTTCCCGCCCATATTCATAAAATAAAAGTCGAAAATAAGATTTCGGCCGGTCTTCAATCAATGCTTGAAAAATAAACTAAAAAAAGCCAAATCATTTTAACTGCCAGAACTTCGAGACTATTGATTTCTTTCGGAGATTTCATTAAATCAACTTTTGTAGAGTATAACTATGCTAAAATTATATCCCTAGGAGATTTCGGTCCAAATATTAAACTTTATGCTGTTTTGGAACAAAAATACAAATTTTTTAAGAAAATTTTCATGACTAGAATTTGATTTTTTGTAAATTTGAAGTGGCGAAATATTTGTTCTGGAAATCCTATATCTATCTATCTATAAAAATGACTGTGTGTCTGTGTGTCTGAAGCATTATCACTCAGAAACCGTTCGTCCAATTGAGCTGAAAATTTAGAAATGAGTATATATTAGATATGGGAATGTTTTTATGCTATACACGAAGTTTTCCGAAGACCACCCGAAGGCTTAATAGTCAAAACGAAGAATATCTAGGTACACTAGAGGAAAAATATCTATGGCAAGCATTCAACAAGTTTTAATTGATAGTTTTTTGGAACACCCGATGGTTCCCGAAGGTCACCCGAAGGCTTCATAATCAAAACGAAGAATATTTTGGTACACGAGAGGGAAAAAATCTACGGTGAACTATCAACAAACTTTAACTGATAGTTTTTTGGAATACCCGATGCTTCCCGAAGGTCACCCGAAGGCTTCATAGTCAAAACGAAGAATATCTAGATGTACTACAGGAAAAACACCTAAGGCAAACTATCAACAAGCCTTAATTGAAGGTTTTTGGGACACTCCAGCTATGCCATTGCCAATTTTTAAGATGGTTTGAAATGAAATTAACTTTCTCAAAATACCTAAATTTTTATTGGTGACGTGGCAGTGGCGTAAATCAAAATTTTATCCCTGTATACTTTCTAAGCTATTGGAAAGAAAACAAAACAAACATGCCTAGCGAAGCGGGCAAAGAAGGCTAGTTGTAAATAAAAAGAAAAACGTAATTAAAATTACATACTAGTTTTTGGGGTATGGATCTGTTCTCAAAGTACTGATTTTGTCTTCAAAATGAGCTATAAAATGGTCTTGTATAATTTTCCTTTCCTGAAGGCAGGATTCTGTACCTTTAAATTTTTAAGTTATGTAGCGTGTTAAAGGTTATTAATTTTATAAGTTTTATTTTTTGGCTAAAGTCAACCGTTGCTCCCAGAACCCAATTTGTTTTAAACTAAACTTTTTTTGTTAAAGTTATTTTTCTCACAAAGAATGTGTAATCGGAAAGTGTCGCTCAGACTTAGTTTTGGAGATATAGCCATCGGAAGATCGGGATATAGCTTTTATAAAAATCGGTATAAGTTGAGAACCCCTGCATGTATTTTAAAAAAATATTGACGTCATATGAAAGGTATTTTATCGGACTATATAATTGCTGCACAAATTTTTCAATTTGAGTGATAATTTTCGAGATATGATAATTTTTCAAAAATTCACCCCATTTTTTTCCCAAAAAACCGTTATTTTTCCCTAAAAATGTGTTACTAACCTGTAATTTTAATAACTAAATTAAGAAGCCCAATTGATTTCCTTTCATTGGGTATGCAACATGTATATGAAATTGCATCATTAATAAATTTTTATAGAAAAAAACAAAAATGGACCAAATAAATTTTCTTGAAATTAGGAACTTTAAGCAACAACAATGCCAGCAATCACATAGTCCGGTAAAATACCTTTCATATGACATCAATATTTTTAAAATCCATCTAGGGGTTCTTAACTTATACCGATTTTAATAAAAGATATATCGCGATCTTCCAATGGCTATATTTCTGAAACCGGGTCCGAGCGACACTTTTTGATTTTGTTGTTGTAGTTGTAATTAATTCCCGAAGCCATATTTTGGCAAAAAAATAAAATTTGGCTGTGGGAGCAACGCTTGACTTGTTCCTATTTTTTTTAGTTGAGAGCAAAGATGGGCGTTGGTTCTAGTTTTAATCATGACCCGTGGGGCTCTACTTACCAGCGATAGGCTCGGGCTCTGAAATCGATTTTCATGCGAGCCCGTACCTAACCACAAAAGCCCTTAATTTAGAGGCCCGAGAGGACCCGTAAATCACACGAAGGTTTAGAAGCACGAACTTGGAAAGAATTCTGTTATTAAATAAAAATATGGAAAATAATGTCTATGTGAAGTGCTTAGAATGAAAATGGAGTAAGTTAAGTCAAACAAAAAAACTTATTAGATTTGTCCAAAAAGTTAGCAGGCAATGGTATCACCTTTGTTTTTTCTCGTTTGAAAAAAAAAAAAATTTTCGGGCCCGGGCTTTTTCTCAAGTGCTTGTTTCGTGTTCATTGGTTGGGCCCGTTTCCTCTAGTTGAGCGTAAATATCATTTCGCAAGCTTGCAAAATACTACTATAAATTTTATTTATGAAGATTTTGTTTCTGCTTAAATCCGGGCCCTCCAAAAAACTCCGGGCCTGGGGGGAATCGCCCCCTGACCCCCCCCTCTCGTCAGGCCTGTTCTGCGCTATAGGAAGGCAATCGGCAGCTTTCTTTTTTTGTTTGTTTTTTTTTAAATTTTTTTTATTGTCATCCAAAGATCTTTCCTGGTAGCAAGAACGAAGCGCTTCCTTCCAATGACATGCCAATGTTAATTTCAGCGCTTTTGGATACGAAAGATATGCGCTTTACTACTGCTTTGGAGCGTTTCAGAAGTGCTATTGATGCGCTCCATTCCCCAGTGGGTAATTTGACAATGTTGTGGTATAGATACCTGGCATAAATTATGCGGTACGATTTTGTCTTAGTTTTATTTGTTTTTTGCAATACAAGATCTTGACAGGATCAAGACGGGATACAGTTTTGACTTTATGGCTAAAAAAACAAATTAACAGCTTCTTAAAAATAACTAGTACGCTTTTGACTAAGTACAATATTAAGCTTCTAAAGAAGTGTAGGCTAAAGTGGATACGATTATTGCAGGTTTTCTAGAGATACTCAAAACGTACGAATGTGCCCCTTACACTGGGTACATTCGTACACTTGTGGGGTATGAAACGGTGGCAAATAAAGCGATGAAATCGGATATGGATCTGATTGAACAGTTTCTTTTAAACGTTTTGAACAATAATCGCATGCAGATCTGCCATAGAACTTGACTGGTCAAAAATCTTCGTCGTTGAAAATAAGTCTTTTGAATGGCCATTTTCCTGTATTTTCAAATGCACTTGTTATGTTTTTACTATGACAAGATTGAAACCTTTAGCCAATCTCGGAATCTTGTAAGGGAGTGTATCCGGGTATGAAACAGTCGATTTTTTCTATGATGCAAAATAAATATTGCCAATCTGACTACTGTCGAACTGTTCTCTTACTATGACCAAGTTTTTAAGCCTTAGATTGCAACTCGACTGTAAAAAGCTTTTATGATCAGTTTCAAAGTGTTACATTTTTGATTTACAGCCTGATTCTGTGATTTCTTGATAAAATTTTTGTCAAAAATTTTTGTGAAAAAATTTTATCAAGATTTTTAAACGGTCAAGTTGGCTAAATTTGAATTGTATACGTTTTTATAATAACAAAATTTAGAAAATCAATTTTCAACTTAGCGCTTAGCTCAGATAGTAGGATCGTCAACTAGGACCGCAGAGATCGTAGGTTCAATTCCGTAGCGGGCTTGTTGACAAATATTCAATAGGTACGGCTTTTGCCCTTGACAAATTATTTTATTTTTATATTTTCGTCTTTTTATTTGAATTAACAACTGAATAAATAGAAGAACTGTAGATGTTTGCAATTTTGATACACGACAAAGAAGAAAACTCTAAAACAAAATAACAAGATATCAAATGCGATTCCTTCGCGTTAATAGCGATCTATGTTCCTTTCCCCAAAAAGAGTTTATACAAAATTTTAGACTTCCTGCAACCTTGTGTCGTAGTCTTGTGGATGATTTAAAGTCGCACGATATTCAGAAAATGTCGCTACCATTGTCCGCTCGTATTTTGGGAACGTTAAATTGGACATTGATCTTGTCGGAAGTAAGTGCAACCTTTCTATGAGTCAGTCGTCTGTATCACGTTCCGTGCATGCGGTAGAACAGGATTAATAAGGTGAAATTTGCTGGAATAAAGTTTCCGATCTGGACAAAATTTCAAAAAAAAGAAACCAAGGAAAAAAACAAGAAAAAAGAAATAACATAAAAAAACAATAAAAAAAATTTTTAAGTTCGATGCGGAATTGAACCTACTATCTGAGATAAGCGCTCTGTTGAAAATTGATTTTCTAAATTTTGTTATTATAAAAACGTATACAATTCAAATTTAGCTAACTTGACCGTTTAAATATCTTGATAAAATTTTTTCACAAAAATTTTTGACAAAGATTTTATCAAGAAATCACAGAATCAGGCTGTAAATCAAAAATCAGGCTATTAATCAATTGGAAATGGGAAGTGTCATGCGTTAGCACTTAGTGTTTTACATCTTCTTTGTGATACGATGTGGGTTTGTGTAAATATAAATGGTTAAAACATTATTTTTTTGGCTTTTCTTAGAAAGTGTCAAGTATTCGGGTATGAGACACATCATGTATTCGGGTATGAGACACTTTTTTTCGAAACCAAATTATTATTATACATGAATCAAGGCTTGTGCTTGTGTGTATATTTTCCGATTTTCATTGCATTTTTCTAGGTTCCTCATACCCCGATACAAAATTTGTAACGATATGGACATTTTTTCTTTCGAACCAAAATCTAGTGCAACTATCAAATAAATAAAAGTTTGTGCTAACACACAGTCATAGGGTTTTTATTTCATATTTTCTGATTTTCATTGCATTTTTGTAGGATACAAATTTTAAAATTGCGAAAAACATGTACTTAGAAAATTGGCCATAACTTTTGCACGTGATGAAATACTTCTACTTCTCTTAAAAGAAAGTTGTGTGCGTTTCTTACCTTTCGAACGGTATATACAATAAATCACCTCAAACGGTTTGACCAGTAAAAAGTTATGGCTCAACAACAACACCCGTCTCATACCCGGATACACTCCCATACGTAGTAGGAGCTTTTCCTTGGCTATACAGATACCAATCGTTGAATGCCATTTTCAATTTTAAATAAAAGAAGATAAAGCAAGCGTCAAAGCAGTGGTTCTCGACCTTTCTTTCGTCATGGCACATTTTTAATAATATCAAAATTTGGCGGCACACTAACAACAACAAAAATTTGAAGAGAATTTTAATTGGTTTATTGATTTATGTAGGCTTAGTTCGGTAAAATCTGAGGGATGACCATGTTCTCATCATTAACTTAGGCCTCGGAACAGAGGGCTTTAACAAAATAATTCTGGGAGAACCACATGCATGTTCATATACATACATATACTACTATATGGATTTAAGACACAATTCAGATAGTGAGCCAAGCGGTTCAAAATTGAAATGACCAAAGAAATGAAGAACAGTATCTTCCATATCAGATTCTTTACAACTTCTACAAATGTATGGTTTTCTAGTAATAACACCAATTAAGTTATGCACATTGTTTTTCTCCTTTGCTATTAAAAATTTAGTCCAATTTATACTGTATGAATGCCAAACTAATATGACTACAAGCTTGAAGATTTGTCCATCTAGAATTTGCAAGCTGAATATATTTATTTTTGATTGTTCCCTTGATTATGCTAATGTGTTTTCTTATTGAAAGGTCATCCAAAACGCCATTTTGGTTTGATTCTTTCCAAGCTAGTTCATCAGCAATTACTATGACCGGGAACCCAGCGAAGTGTATTACTCTAAACCTCACTAATATCGCTAAAGCCTTCTCAACAGCTTAATACAAGTTTTGAAGTAATGTGATTTACGAAATTGATTTGATGGCCATATGGCTATCATGGTAAATAACAACGCTTTCAAAAAATTGCGACTTTGAGGACAGCATAAGCCTCTGCATGAAAGGCATTACAGTCGTTTGGCTGGGTGTACGATTTTGTTAGTTCTATATACTCGGAAAAACTTCCTGATCCAGTACATGTATCCAATTTTGACCCATCCGTGTATATTTAAAATAACGTATTTAAAATAGCCCAACTATCCATTTTAAATACTACCACCTGGAAGTTTGTTAGGAAAAAAAGGTATGATAGGAGGTAGTCAGTACATCACAATTTATTAATTGGTGTAAAATGCTATTATGACCAAAAGGTTTTAATTTCCTGAAACCTAAAAAAATCATGTCCAAAAATTTGCTACATGGCAGTGGCGGCACACTTTAAAAATCTTACGGCACACTAAAGTGCCACGGCACAAAAGTTGAGAACCACTGCTCTAAGGGTTAAAGACTGTTTTTATACCCAACAAATCCTGTAACTGTTACCAAATTTGTTGTTCAAAGGTAAAAATTCCAGTATTTTATAAGTTGTTTTTCTTCTAGCATCGGGGAAAAAAAATAACCAGTTTTGCTCTATCCGTGTGACCGTGCATGCCCTACTTATCTTACGAATAATGAAAAACTATAGTTCGTCGCCTCAATTATCTTTTGCCCCAAACGTATGTAAGTGTATTTCAAGAAAATCGAAAAAGATTGGACAAAATTGGTCCGAAAAAAACCATTGATATTTAAACAAAAGAGTTTGCTGATGAATTGGCTAACTCAGCGCAAAATTTCAGCAATGGGACTAAAGTAATTTTTGAGATATCCCAGTGTGCCAAACGGACTCGTTTCGGATCCGTAACGGGTTCATATTTTCGTTATTTTTATCCGTTACGGAATCCGTTGCGTATCAGTTACTGATCCGTTTGCGGGAAGGATTCCTAAAAAAAAAACGAATCGTTTTTTCTTCTTTTATGGATCCGTTTCGAACCTGTAACGTACATCAAAAACGAATTCAAAACGTATTCGCTTTTAATAATGTTAATGCTGCTTACAAAAAAAAAAGAAAACAGGGTGAAGCGCTTATTTTTAATTAAAAAAAAACAAAATAACAAAAAAAAAAAAAAAACTACTAGCCCGGCCGGGAGTCGAACTCAGGCTCCCGGGGTATTACTCTTTCATACACGAGACGTTAGACAACTAGGCTATTGACCGATATGATGTTTACTTAACTGATGTAGACTTATTTGATGTTGAGATTTGAAGTTTGTATATCAAGCAAATTTCTGTTGTTTTTTTATAAGTATTCTGTGTTGCTTTTCTTCCCTTCTTTTGATAAAAAATGTTATATACTCAAATTTGGAATCAAAAACATTTTTTCAAACAGAGTTTGAAAAGTTTACAAAAAATCATACGCAATAAAATAAAAAGAAAAAAAAAACAAATCAAAAATATTTTTTTTATCATAAAAATTAAATAAAGCAAATCCGTTTTGAGTTCGTAATTGAAGTATTTACGGAATCGAAACGGATTTGCCCAGGTTCGAATCCTACCAGAGGTGGATTTTTACCCTTTATTTTTCTTCCTTTTTTTTCTTTTTATTATTTTTTAATTGCTAATAGGCGCATCAAAACGGTTTTTTTCTGTAAATATACAGCATTAACATATTTAAAAGCAAATCCGTTTTGAATTCGTTTTTACATAAGTTTCGGATTCGAAACGGGCCCGCACTGCGGAATTTAATTTTTTTTTATTCGCTAATAAGGGCTTCAAAATGTTTTTTTTTTTTTATCCAAACAAAGCATTTTGAATTCGTTTTTGATGTACGTTACGGGTTCGAAATGGATCCGTTACCGCGGATTACGTTTTTTATACCTTTATGAACTCGTAATGGATTCGAAACGGATCCTCATCCGTTTTTGTGCTCATTGGGATTTTATCAGATAAGTCAGTTGGGTTCTCAGATTTTTATAAAAATTCACAGAGCTGTTCAAAGTTCTCAGCATGGAGACCTCTCATTATTAGTTTTTCGAAAAAAATTATTTTTCCAAGTTATGGGCGTAGTTATTTTTCTTTTGGCCACCTAGTAGTTGTAAATCAAAGCACAAAACAAAGTTAAAACTAGTAAGGGTGTAAATTTTGGCCTGGCCAAAAAATAAATACCCTACACTGCAGTATTTTGAAAAGTTTGCTTATATGGGAGGTGCCACGCCCTCTTGTCCGAGTACACCCAGTTTTTGTTCAGAGCTTGCATTTATAGTTTTTAGTGTCAGAGTGAAATTTAGTTGGATTATCTCAAAAAACTCTTTCAGTATAGCATTTTGAATCTTTTGCTTATATGGGAGGTGCCACGCCCCCTTGTCTGATTTCACCCAATTTTTGCTGAGAGCTTTCATTTATAATTCTTAGTGTCTGAGTCAAATTTGGTTCGAATATCTCAAAAAACGCTTTCAGTATAGCGTTTTGAAGCTTTTGCTTATATGGGAGGTGCCACGCCCTCTTGTCCGAATTCGCTCAAATTTTTATCAAAGCTTGCGCTTACAATTCGTAGTACTTATATGTATTGTGGTTGCATTGTCGTGAAAAATACTCCTAAAATTGCATTTTGAATATAATTTTTGTATGGGCGGTAGGCGTGTCCGTTGACCGATTTTGCTCATTTTCAATCCCCCGAGCTAACTTTGACGACGGAGGCAGCGTACCAAATTTCATTGAATTATCTTGCTCAGTTTTCCCAAAAAGTGTATTTCAACACACAGCCAGCCAGCCACCCAGCCAGCCAGCCAGCCAGCCACCCAGCCAGCCAGCCAGCCAGACAGACGGACATGGCTATATCGACTCAGGAGGTGACGCTGATCAAGAATATATATACTTTTCTATACCTGCCACGCCTCCTTCTCTGCGTTACAAACGGAAGGACAAAGTGAATATACCCTGGGTGTAGGGTATAACTAGTAAGGGTGTAAATTTTGGCCTGGCCAAAAAATAAATACCCTACACTGCAGTATTTTGAAAATTTTGCTTATATGGGAGGTGCCACTCCCTCTTGTCCGAGTACACCCAGTTTTTGTTCAGAGCTTGCATTTATAGTTCTTAGTGTCAGAGTGAAATTTTGTTGGATTATCTCAAAAAACTCGTTCAGTATAGCATTTTGAATCTTTTGCTTATATGGGAGGTGCCACGCCCCCTTGTCTGATTTCACCCAATTTTTTCTGAGAGCTTTCATTTATAATTTTTAGTGTCTGAATCAAATTTGGTTCGAATATCTCAAAAAACGCTTTCAGTAAAGCGTTTTGAAGCTTTTGCTTATATGGGAGGTGCCACGCCCTCTTGTCCGAATTCGCTCAGTTTTTTATCAGAGCTTGCGCTTACAATTCGTAGTACTTATATGTATTGTGGTTGCATTGTCGTGAAAAATACTTCTAAAATTGCATTTTGAATATAATTTTTGTATGGGCGGTAGGCGTGTCCGTTGACCGATTTTGCTCATTTTCAATCCCCCGAGCTAACTTTGACGACAGAGGCAGTGTACCAAATTTCATTGAATTATCTTGCTCAGTTTTCCCAAAAAGTGTATTTCAACACATAGCCAGCCACCCAGCTAGCCAGCCAGACAGACGGACATGGCTATATCGACTCAGGAGGTGACGCTGATCAAGAATATATATACTTTTCTATACCTGCCACGCCTCCTTCTCTGCGTTACAAACGGAAGGACAAAGTGAATATACCCTGGGTGTAGTGTATAAAAATTGTCACATGACTCTTTAGAAAAAAATTCCCTTGGCTCTCTCAGCCATTTAGCGTAAAACAAGTCTTCTACAAAATGTTTGTTTTTTATTCACTTTTTTGGAAAAAACACTTATGGAAAAAATATTGCATCGATTTTTCGCAGAAACACTACTTGGACACTCTGAAGTTCCATGCCCATAACTTGGAAAAATTTTTTTTTTGCGCAAAAATAATAATGAGAGGTCTCCATACTGAGAACTTACAACAGTTCTTTTAATTTTTATAAAAATCGGAGAATCCAACTAGTACAGTCATTTGGTAGTTTTGACCGGAAAGTTTTGCGGGATTTTTGCAAATGAGTTAAGTATTTTATAGATATCGATGTGCTCTTTCAGAATTTCAACTTTGCTACCTCGAGTCGTGTTCGCTTGCGCCGCCATATTGGAAAAATGGCGTCCAAGATCAGTTTTTTACAAATATCTCTTTAACGGTGACTTTTATTGTGGCGCAATATTGTAGCTTATTAAATTTTCTATAAAAATGACCCCTTAATTGTTTCCGTACGACTTATAACTCAGGAGATATCCTAATTCAAAATTTGAAAAAAATTAGTAAATTGTGCATGCCGCTTATGAGTAGGCACAGTAATGTGTCGAGCTTAAAATTACAATAACTCATGAACGGTGTATCACACGTTCAAAGTAAAAACACTTATATATAGGGAATTACTTCCACTTCCAGCCTAATTTTATTATTTTTTCACATGGCCTAAAGTTTACGAGATATTTTATCAGCAAACCTAAAATTTAGAAAAAAACCGTTTTTTTAAAATAACTCCAAAACGGTTCGTTCTAGAAAAAAAAATTTCTTGCATTTTGTAGAACGTTCAATTCCCTTTAGAGGTCTCTCCGAATTGTTTTTTTCGTCCGACTTACCGTTCATGAGATATCGCGTCTTGAAAATTATTCAAAATTGAACATTGTACTATGCTCCATACTATGTTAAATTTGGAATGATTTTCAAGTCGCGATATCTCATAAAGGGTAAGTCTGACGAAAAAACATTTAAAGAGACCCTTATAGGGAACTGAACGTTCTACAAAATGCATGAAGAATTTTTTTTCTAGGACGAACCATCTTGGAGTTATTTTGAAAAAACTGTTTTATTCTAAATTTTAGGTTTGTTGAAAAATATCTCGTAAACTATAGGTCATTTAAAAAAAAAAAAAAAAATGTAGCTTATAGTGGAAGCAATTCTCTATAAATAGGTGTTTTTGCTTTGAACGTGTGACTCACCGTTCATGAGTTATCGTAATTTTAAGCTCAACACATCACTAAGCCTACTCATAAGCGGCATGCACAATTCGTACTTTTAAGCTTTTCTTAAAAAGTGTCATGTATTTGGGTAGGAAACATATCACGTATCCGGGTATGAGACACTTCTTTTTCGAACCGAAATCGTGTGCAACTGTCAAATATCGACATGTATGTAATGATACATGTGTTTACGTACAGTAATAGTGTTTTTGTTTCGTATTTTCTAATTTAAATTGCATTTTTAAAGGTGTCTCATACCCGGATACAAAATTTGTAACGATATGGACATTTTTTCTTTTGAACCAAAATATAGCACAACTATCAAATATCAATATTAATGTAACGAAAAATGAATAAGAGTTTGTGGGATACAAAATTTAAATTGCTAAAAAAAAAGTACTTAGAAAATTGGCCATAAATTGTGAATGTGGTGAAATAACATTCTACGTCCTTCAGAAGAAAGTTGTATACATTTCTTACCTTTTGAACTATATACAAAAAACCTAAAATGGTTTGACCAGTAAAAAGTTATGGCTCAAAAACAAAACCCGTCTCATACCCGGATACTAGGGCTGTGCAATGAGCTGATCGAACTTGTTCGAGTTTTCGCCACACACAACGAACAAGATCGATCAGCTCAGCTAAACTCAGTTCGTAAGTTCGTGAGTTTTGAGCTGATCGTTTGATCGATCATCGAATTCGTTGTGAGCTGATCGTTTGTTTGTTGAGCTCGTTAGTTATGAGTTTTCTCGTTTGTTTGGTGACGTTCAGCGTGTTCGATATGCGTTGAATATGATTGCAAGTTGCAATCAGCGTTGCAAAAAATGTGTAAGAATTGGGATAAGTTTAAGGTTTTATATTATACACGAATATTAAACAAATATTTTGCATAGTTGTTTTTTGTTTGAACTTCGGCTCTTCGCTGTACACAGCAGAAGCAACTTTCATTATTGCCACATGTTTTTTTTTTTTTTTTTTTGTAAAATTTGCTGAAACCATACATTTCAAAAAAAAAAAAAAATTAAATTTTAGCCTTTAACCGCTTAGATAAACTTTAAAAAAATCCAACATATTTTTTTTTGGGGTTGCCACCTGTTTCTTTTAATAAAATCAAAATTTTCTATCAATAAATTGCTTAAATCATCATTTTCTCTCTATAAATTGACATCTTGGGTTCAAAAACGACGAAACAAAAATTTAGGGTTGCCATATCAGGGTTGTCAGACGTTTTTTGGCAAATTGAATTTATTTTCAACATTCTTTATTGAAAGTTATAGAATCTACTCAAAAACCCATAGTAAATTTTTTGGGGCTGCCACCTGGTTTTTTTAATAAAATCAAAATTTTCTTGGAATGAATTGCAAAAATCATCATTTGCTCTCTATAAATTGACATCTTGGGTCCAAAAATAACGAAAGAAAAATTTAAGGTAGCCATATTAAGGTTGCCTGACTTTTTTCCGCAAAATTGCATTTGGTTGTTAACTTTTTTTATTGTTTTTGGACCCAAGATGTCAATTTGTAGAGAAAACAATTATGATTTTAGCAATTTATTGATTTTTTTTATTTTGATTTTATTAAAAAAACGAGGTGGCAACCCCAAAAAATTAGCGTTAGGAAATAACGCCTAAGGAAATTAATGTGGGTTTTTGGGTTGATTCTATATTTTTCAATAAAGAAAGTTGAAAAAGAAATGCAATTTTCCAAAAAAATGTCTGGCAACCCTGATATGGCAACCCTAAATTTTTGTTTCGTCGTTTTTGAACCCAATATGTCAATTTATAGAGAGAAAATGATGATTTTAGCAATTTATTGAAAGAAAATTTTGATGTTATTAAAAAAACCAGGTGGCAGCCCCAAAAAATTAACTATGGGTTTTTGGATCGATTCTATAACTTTCAATAAAGAAAGTTGACAAAGGAATGCAATTTTCCAAAAAAACGTCTTTCAACCCTGATATGGCAACCCCAAATTTTTGTTTCGTCGGTTTTGGACCGAAGATGTCAAATTATAGAGAGAAAATGATGATTTTAGCAATTTATTGATAGAAAATTTTGATTTTATTACAAAAAACAGGTGGCAACCCTAAAAAAATTAACTTTTTCATTCAAAATCATTTGTCAAAACGTCGTAGTTTAATTTTCAATTTTATTAAGTTCACAATTTCAAATTAAGAGCAAAAAAACAACTATGCAAAATATTTGTTTAGTATTCGTGTATAATATTAAACCTTAAGTATTATTTCTACGCAATTCTTACAACGCTGATTGCAATCATATACATCGCATAACGAACACGCTGAACGTAACCAAACAAACTAGAAAACTCATAACTTACTAGCTCAACAAACAAACGATCAGCTCACAACGAATTCGATGATCGATCAAACGATCAGCTCAAAACTCACGAACTTACGAACTGAGTTGAGCTGAGTTGAGCTGAGCTAAACGAACTCAGTTCGGTACTGAAATTGTGTGAAAAGCTCATGAGTTTTGAGTTTGATCGAACTAGTTCGGCTCGTTGCACAGCCCTGCCGGATACATTCCCTTACATTATTTTGTTTTTTTATACATAAATTTTTTGTCCATAAAATCATTTCTAGACTAGCTTCCATAATTCAAAATACAAATGCAAATATATTTATATGTCTACATACATTTCATAAAAAAAAGAAAGCGAAATAATTGTGTAACTAAAAATTAGCGCCGCTAATATTTTTTCTAACTTTAATTATTTTTTCTTACTGTGAAATTTGTAACCGAAAATACGTGGAACTAATTCAACGACTTTTGGCCACAACAAAATGTGAAAATAAAAACCTTGGTATGAGGTTTCTAGTCATATGTATCGATTTTTATAAAACAAAAACAAAAAGTACAAACAAGTATAAAAGTAATACTCGTATCACAATCCACATCCGCGCGATGTAAGGCAAACAAAGTAAATAATTTCAATAGAATTTTCACAGCTTAATTTGAAAACAAAAAATAGCACTAAAGCAAAGATCGGCAGAGAGGATATATAGAGAGAGAGGATAGATTGATGTTTGAATGCACAATTGTGCAATCGCAGTATTGTCAACTTGGTGCTTTTCGCACTATATCTTTTTTGAAATTATTACCCGTAAAATTTTTGGCCTAGTGCTTGTTATACCCTACACCCAGGGTATATTCATTTTGTCCTTCCGTTTGTAACGCAGAGAAGGAGGCGTGGCAGATATAGAAGAGTATACATATTCTTGGGTGGCTGGGTGTGCGTGGAAATACATTTTTTGGGAAATCTGAGCAAGATAAAAAACTTTCCAGGTTACCCCATTTTATTCTCCTAAATGATTGTAGGGTAAGGGAGGGAAATATGGACCACCAATCTTTCTTTTTTAAATAAAACTCAAAAAACATAAAACAAAACAATTAATTGTATATCATTCATTAAAGGAAACAATTTATCTTTATTCTGATTCACTTTTAGATAAATATCTCATCAGGATTATGAAAAAAAATTAAAAAACTGAAATCACTCAAAATTAAGATATAAAAAAAGTGTAGTGTTATATGGACTATATAGTCCATATTGCCCCACATGTTTACTTATTTGGTACAGATATAAAAATGTCACTTCCACATCCGGCACATTTTTCATGACTCCAAGAACGTCAGATTACACATTCAACTCGAAATTCGCCACTTCGATCTTCTGAGTAAAGGGTATTACATTATGTGCATTTTTTATCATTTTTTTCCTTTGTAGTTAACGAATTACAAATAATGACCATCAGACTCGTCATGACAACTGCAGCTAGATTCCCCATTTGAAAAAGATGATAAATACATTTGTTTTTGAGGCTTTTTCCTTTGGTGGTCCATATTACCCACAGCAGGTTTTGGTGAAATAAATGGTTTTTTTTTTATCAAAACTCTTGTGGGTAATGAACTAATTTGTGTTCATAAATAATAAATAGTATTCACTGACTTTATATAATGAACCATTTATTTAAAAACGAGTCATCTTTAAAGTGAAATAATGAAATACAATCACTAGAAAAAAATTATCACTGATCTTTTTTTTTGAAAAATCAACTTTACAGAAACATGCGACTTCACCGACCGCTTTAGGCATTAGCGTTAAGTTTGAACATGAATAACGGTAAATCCTATGTATGAAGTGGAAAATAACCGTGTAGCCCATATTATCCACGTAGTCCATATTTCCCTCCCTTACCCAACTAATATATTTACAATTAAGCCGTTTATTATGAAATGGGGCAAGTTCAAAACGAGGCAAAAGTATTGACATAATATGAATTGGCTGATATTTTGTTAGGAATGAATAAAATTGATCTCAGTTTCACGAAAAGTTTACTTGATGCTGTGTAATAGTAAATGCAACCTTTATGCAAAAACTAAGAGGGCGTGGCACCTCCAATAATATAAATGTGGTGTTACTTTGAAAGTTATTATTCCTCAATAAAGCCATTGCAAAAAATACATAGTTAAAACTTGTTTCTACTAAGATTTAGTTAGAAATAACCAGTACCTCGTAGCTCCTAGCGTGATCATATGATCACAGACATTTTTAACATATCCGGACTAGCCGTTCCGAAGGCAAATATTGAAAAACAAAAGCTAACTGTTTAATAATCCTAGAGATTATATTAATTAAAGTTGTATTATAGTGTGCGAAGTACCAAATAAAATTATGCACTAAAAAATCACTCAAAACGATTCAAAAAATATAATCTCTCAAGGGGGGTTTTGAATATTAAATTAGAAAATCCTTTTACCTAATATCGCGCAGGCGTGCTCAGTCTTATTTCCATTTATCTTTTTCCAGTCGAGTACAATCGATACAGAGCTCAACGCAGCATTCTCAGCCAAACCTTTTTAAAAGGTAAGGGACAATTCGCAGTGTGACTTCTTTTGGCAAAGCTTTTGTTATTGGATGGCAAATAGGAGCCGTACGCTCAAGGTCTATCAGCGTACTCAAATTTTCTATTGTTTTAAGTTGTACATAGTGCGTCTTTCTCGTATTAACCCAGAATTATTGTTTTTATTAGAATTTTGGACTATGTGTACAGTAGCTTTTTTTTTACTATGGTTTTCTGCTTTGCTTTGGTGCTCTGATCAAAAATGCACACTCGAACTCGGTCGAATACCATTCAACGTCATCAAGTAATATTGCCCTTAAAATAATATATTGGTGTCTGTTTTGAAGAGCTGGCTCATTTGTTTCTATTCCCTGACAAAGACTGTTTTTCAAAATGTCATACCTTAAGTATATCAAACTTTTTAAATTCATAATTAGATGTTACATATTAGGGTGCAGAAAAATTAAAAAAAAAAAATGAGTGCATCAAAAATTATCATAGAGTAAGGTCTTAAAATAAAGACAGCATACTGGGTTTTAATCAAAACCCCCGGAAAGATAGCCCGCTCGGGGCTTAAACGAACGACAAAAATCTGTGTTTTTTTACAAATTATTGGTAGCAACGAAATTATTGGTAGTAATTCTGCTCATTTCTTTGGAACAAGTTAATTTTTTATACTTTCAGATTTGTTTTCATTGCATTGGAGTGTAAAGTTTGCTTTCTGGAAGTCCTGAAAGCAGTTGAAATTTTTCGACTCAGAAAACTGTTTTTTTGCTATAACTCAAGTTGCAAGAGTCGCACAGAAATTTTATAACCCAATAAATGTAAGAAATCTTTTTTCCTATAATGTTGCTTCCAAATCAATATTCCAAGGCTAAACGGTTGTCCGCTAGGGGATGCAATTTGTTTAGTATATCATACAAAAACGACTTTTTTATGTTTTAATTTTTAAATACACCAAAAATTTTGATAAGAGACTTAAGATGAAGTCAAGAGATTTTAAACGTAGACTCCATTATTGCATAATTGGGTATTTTTGTTTCACAGTGAATTTTGCATCTAAAACTTTTTTTTTACTTGTAGGCACTATATTACGATATATTAAAACAAATGTCAAAAATCGGCGCGCCGCATTGTAAGTTATATAACTACAAATATCTAGCCAACGGTTTCTTTTACAGAATAATGTTGACGCTGGAAAAATGAGTTCGAATACCACCCAGGCACAATTTTTTTTGTTTTTTTTTTACTTTTATTTATATTATCTATTTAATTTACCACTTTGGGGGATCACGGCGGACAATGTCGGCAGAATCCAGGTTTTTTAATGCAAAGCTATTCACTGGGGTCCAAATACACAAAAAGTTTTTATAAATCGGTCATCGAGCTAATCGATTCTTAGTGTCGATTTTCAGGGTTGACTTACAGTTATCAAATAGTTTTCACATTCATTCTGTTTCAAAAAAAGGCTTTACAAAAACAAAATAAAAAACTGAAAGTATATTTTTGTATTATTCCACATCAAAATTGTAAGGGAATGTATCCGGGTATGAGACGGGTTTTGTTTTTGAGCCATAACTTTTTACTGGTCAAACCGTTTCATATCGTTCAAAAGGTAAGAAATGCACACAACTTTCTTCTGAAGGACATATAAAGTTATTTCAACACATTCAAAAGTTATGGCCAATTTTCTAAGTACTTTGTTTTTGCAATTTAAAATTTGTATCCGGGTATGAGACACCTAGAAAAATGAAATGATTACACAGGTTTACAAAAAAAAAAAAAAAAAATTCATGGCGTTTTGATCAGACGTTCTAAATCCGAATCCGGGGTCCGTTTTTTTCCATATGGAGGTCAAAATTTTTATGTGTCTTTTAGTGATAAATTCGCTAAAATTCTGAAATTATTTTTTATCATTGAATTCTTAGTCCTTAAAAAGAATGTGTGATCAAAAACGGTCTCTCGGACCTCGTTTTGGAGATATAGCCATCGGAAGATCTGGATATATCTTCTATGAAAACCGCTATAAGTTGGGAACCACTGGGTGGATTTGGAAAATATTGATGTCATATGAAAGGTATTTTGTTGTTGTTGTTGTTGCTGATGTTGTTGATGTATTTGTTGTTGTAATTGAAAAATTTCTCAAAATTTCAAAAAAGGTCATATCTCCAAAATTTTGAATTAAATTTTATAGGTTGTCAAAATACCTTTCATATGACACCAATATTTTTTAAATCCATCCACGAGTTCCCAACTTATAGCGGTTTTCATAAAAGATATATCCGGATCTTCCGATGGCTATATCTCCGAAAGTAGGTCCGAGATAGCCTTTTTGATCACATATTCTTTTTGAGGACTAACAATTCAATTATAAAAAATTAGTTTCAGAATTTTAGCGAATTTGTCACTAAACGACACATGAACCCCATTTTGACCTTGAAAATTTTTTTCTCAGACGTTCTGGAAAAAAACGGACCCCGGATTCGGATTCAGGACGTGAAATTCCTTAGGAAACACATAGTCTGATCAAAACG
Organism: Calliopum simillimum; assembly: GCA_951812925.1. Taxonomy (NCBI): domain Eukaryota; kingdom Metazoa; phylum Arthropoda; class Insecta; order Diptera; family Lauxaniidae; genus Calliopum; species Calliopum simillimum. The sequence goes on from OX638368.1 coordinate 58,865,804, forward strand.
CCATGACATTTTTTTTTTTGTAAACCTGTGTTATCAGAAAATATGAAATAAAAACCCTATGACTGTGTAATTAGCACAAACGTTTATTCATTTTTCGTTACATTAATATTAATATTTGATAGTCGCACTAGATTTTGGTTCGAAAGAAAAAATGTCAATATCGTTACAAATTTTGTATCCGGGTATGAGACACCTCTAAAAATGCAATTTAAATTAGAAAATACGAAACAAAAACACCATAACTGTACGTAAACACATGTATCATTACATGCATGTCGATATTTGACAGTTGCACACGATTTGGGTTCGAAAAAAAAATGTCTCATACCCGGATACACGATGTGTCTCATACCCGGATACATGACACCTTTTAAGGAAAGCCAAAAAAGAATAAAAATTCGACTGTCTCATACCCGGAGGTGTCTCATAACCGGCGACTCTCCCCTACATATATCTAAAATATATTAAAATCAAATAAATAATGTTAATACGACATAATAATTTCTTTATTTCAATTTCTTTCGTTGTCTGCATAGACCCCACAAGTGTACAAAAACCCAATCTTTTATAATTAATTCATGAAATTATTATTAAAAAAACTTTTTCGAACATAATACATATTTCAACCATGGTTTTCTATTGTCATCAATAGTTTCGCCTTTTAAATAGTTTTTCACCAAACATTTGCACACGCTTAATTTAAATCTGGTTATAAATTATAATTTATTGAAGTGAATCATTTTGGCCGCGTTATACCCCTTTCTCACTTACTCGATTGAAGATGTTTTTTATACCCTACACCCAGGGTATATTCACTTTGTCCTTCCGTTCGTAACACAGAGAAGGAGGCGTGGCAGGCATGGAAAAGTAGATATATTCTTGATCAGCGTCACCTCGTTAGGCTAGCTGGCAGGCTGTCCTATGAAAATATATTTTACGTTAAAACTATCCAAGATAATTCGATGAAATTTGTTTCAATGGCTTTGCCGTAAAAGTTAACTCGAGAGATTAAAAATGAGCGAAATCGGTCAAAAGACACGCCTACCGCCCATTCAAAAATTATTTTGATAATAAGAGCATTATTTGCAATGACGCAAGCAAAATACACATAAATACTAGGGATAGTAAGTACAAACTGTAAACAAAAACTTGGTGAATGCGGACCAGAGGGCTTGGCACCTCCCATATAAACAAAAGGATAAAAATTTTACACTGAAAGCGTTTTTTGAGATAACCCAACCAAATTTCACTCAAACTCTCAGAGCAATAAATGCAAGCTCCACGCAAAAACAAGAAATCTCGGAGAAGAGGGCGTGGCACCTGCCATATAAGCAAAAGCTCCAAAAAGCTGCACTGAAAACGTTTTTTAAGATAATGAAACTAAATTTCGTACAGATACTTGGAATAGTTAGTGCAAGATCTGAGCAAAAACTAATTGAAATCAGATAAGAAGGCGTGGCACTTCACGTTTCAAAAAAAAATTTTCAAAATTGGTACTGCAGTGTAGGGTTTATTACATTTTGGCCAGGACAAACGGAACACCCTTGCTAGTTTTTTGTTTAAGTTACTCTAATGCGTTTTAAATAATTTATGTCTGGTTAAGTACAAAACAGATTAGTTTGCCTTATAAAAAGTTTTTCGATTTGTATGAGAAATTTTAGCCAAAAAAAAAATTACTAGTTGTAGCCCTGCATTCAACAAAATCATAGGGAAAATATGAGTTTTTTTTTTGACAAATATATAATTTAAACAAACAAAAAATAAAAGAAATTAAAATAAAAAAATGTAATGATTTCAGTTGCTTTAATATATTTAGGGTATTCCTTAAAACGTGAAAATACCCTAATTATAGTTATTGAAGTATACAATTTGATTTGGTTTCGATTTCTTTTCATCGTTTTTTACAGGTACAAATCAAATCACGACATGCCTCCAATCGAGGATATTTATGTTACCGCGTCCCTTTTATCTTTATACATAAATACAAATTGTATATTCCTTGTATCAGTTCTATAAATACAATTTCCATATTTTTGACATAACAATTCATAAATTTGCGCCGCTTTAAAGTTTGCAATTCTAATTGCTGATAATTCACAAAAGCGTTGATTGGTAAAGAATCGGACGTTTTCACTTTTTAAAAAAACATTAAGGTAGCGGAAAAAATCGGAAGAAATAAAAATGTTAACCCATAAATGCATGGAAACAATGCGCTGGAAAAAAAAATAAGTAATATCATAGGGTTCAAAAAAATGTTTGAGCTCATTTTAAATCGGATTTTATGTAATTTTATCTTACAAGTTTTACCCTGAATTAAATTTTTTCTGATCAATATGTTATGCTCTCGCTAAGTTTCGAAATTGAATACATAAGACTTATATAATATAAGTCTTATAATTTATCCAATTTTTAATGAGATAAATTGATAAATTTTTAACTACATTTCTTCCATTCAACCAACAAATGTTAAGGCAGAAAGATGCTTCTCGTTTAGGTCTACATTAGATGCCAAAATTATATTTGACTTAAATTTTTTGAAACGGACACAGTAAAAACTAACTTGCTAAACTGAAACTTTTTTTGATAGTCCTTTGAAGAGTTATTGATCAGGGTTATTGCCTTATACTTTTTTTCAAAAAATTTGAATTTTTTAAAAAGTTATGAGCATGTGACTTTTTATGTACGTCTTTTTTCAAATTGTGATTTCTCCGTAAACATTGAGCAAAAATTTATGAAACTTTTGTGGTAGGACTAAAAATAATTCAAAATTTAAATGAAATAAACTTTTCACAAAAATTTTTAAAATTTCTGATAAATAATGCACTTTTTAATTAACAAATAGTTATTAAAGCTATACCTACACATAAATAAAAACAAAAGGAAACGCAGAAATGTTCTCTGAAATCTGCAAAACATTTTTATGAAATTGAAAAAATTGGAAGGATTTATCAATAATTAAAAAGTAATGCGTACTTAACTGCCGCTAAATAGGTGCCTTGCTTATGCGATTCGCACATTTACGCTCGCTGCGCGTTCTAACTCTTCAAAGAACAAACAAAAAAGTTTCCGTTTATCAAGTTAGTTTTTACTGTGTCCGTTTCAAATAATTTTAGTCATTTCTAAATTTTTATTTTTTAAAAAAAGCCGTGAATTGCTTAATAATATAAATACAATAGGAGTATAAGGGAAAATACCCTGTAGGACCGACGGAGTCAATTGTCTCAATAGTCCAATCTTTGGTATAGTTTTATTGTAAGTAGTCCATAATGAACTACACCTAAAACTAGAATAAATTCACTCAAACTATCAATTGTATCAAAAATGGTACAACTGTAATGCAAAGTCGGCCAATTGTATCAAAAATGGTGTAAATGTAATGCATATTCCATCATTAGTACCAAAAATGGTCCAATTGTGTATCGATAGTAGCAGTGAAATTATAACGTTCCTGTCTAACATACGTACTGATTGACAGTCGGTCGATTGTGAAGAAGAGCAAACGATAGTGTATCGGTCTAATGACATGAGGTGCATGGAGAGGTCCGGGTTCAAATCCTCCACTCGGTGATTTTCAATTCCAATTTTTAAATTTCTATTAATTTGTACACAATTTGTCTCAACAGTCTTCGGAGCAGAAAATGAAACATATGCGTAACAAAATTTTGAATTTCAAATTAAGTTTGTTGAAATTTATAAATAAAATAAAAATAAAAATTGGGCTTTTTCTGGTCCGATTGTAATGCATAACGAGACGATTGGTCACGCCCAATGACAAACAATTTAAAACGTAAATAGAATTTAATATGACATGGAACCAGAATTTGATCGGTTTCCCCCATGAAGTAGTTTGCAAACTAGTTTTGGAATAGTCCGTGGTCCTGCACGGTAATAGCAAATTTTAATATTGAATTTCTGCTTTCATACTAATCCCGAAAAATCCCGGAATTCAAATGTCCGGGAATGCAAAATGTCCAAAAATTAGAATCCCTAGTATGTATGTACAACGCATTTATTTTTGTTTTCCAAAAAGGATATTTATATATATTCTACAACTAGAAATCTACATTTTTCATGTTTTGAAAAAAAAAAAACGCATTAAGTATATATTTTAACATTCATTTTTTGTATGGGATTTTGAAGTTTTCTGCTTTTTATTCTTTATATAAAATTGGATGGAGACTTCTTTCAAAACAGCGACTGGACTAGGGCATAGATAGAACCGTTTTTTCTGCATGTTTCTGCATTTAACTCAAAACATCAATATATGGTATGTAAGTACTTAGTTGTCTAGTTGCAGTTTTAAGCCAACGATATGTACACGGTAATTAATTTCGGTTTAATTTTTCAACTAAAAAACTTGGTATATTAATCCAACTCAATAAGATTAGATTTGTCAACTTAAAAGTTGATATTTATATCAACACAAGTCGGCTAAAATTTAGGAAAGATATTAGTTATCATGATTAGAGCAACGTTAGCCCTGTGGAGGATAATAATTTCAAACTTCTTAAAAAATGGACCACCTTAATGGAGCCGGTTTCAAAGTTAGGAAAAAAAGCAAAGCGTTAATATTTTTTTAATTGTTAATTTTTTAAGGAAACATCTTAGCGGTTATATTTTCTAACCTAATTTGGGGTCGCTAATTCCATTCCAACAGATATTGTTGAAAATTTCGATTTTGGAGGAATACACCCGGGAAAAAATTCAAATCAAGTTGTCGTAAACTCCAGAAAGATGTCGTATTACTCGTGAGCAATTACTGAAAAAGAAAAATATAAGTTTATGGACTACTCGAAAAACGGTGTTTAAAAAAAAAAAAACCAAAATAACGATTTTCGCTCTATTTGTCGATGTTAAATCCTAATCTGGTCGCAGAATTGCTCTTTCGCTTATGATTTCCAAGATTTCGTTCCCCAAATATTCAAGTACACAATTTTTGAGGTTGTATAGAAGACGCACGAAATTGTAATCTAGCATACTTCTATGCTCATGCGTAATGTTCTGTATCACAAACTTCAAAAACCATACTATGCTTTTAGGCTCGACAAAAACGTAGCGTAGAAAAAAAAAAAACAAATCTAGATAATTTAAACCAGGTTTTGATGAAAGAGACCGGGGCTTCAAACGGGGCGTTATACAAGACTTAAACGCTTCATTTTTTTTTTAAAATATGAGTTTTTGAAATACCTATCGATTGCATCTAAAAACATTTGAAAGCGGTGACAAAATCTTTAAACTCGTTTTTCGTTAGGTACGTTTTCAGAAAACAAGTCACACTGTTTTTATACAAGATATCATGTGCAGTTGAGGGTTAAATTGGTAAAAATTGTATTTCATTCTGCAGTATATATATAAAGATTAAAGTCAGATATTGATTGTCAGAACGTTACTAAGAACTCGAAGAAAATGAGCTTCAATTTAAAACTTATATTTTTCTCATGGATTATTTTCTCGAATATAGCTTTACGTAAGTTAACCAAAAAACTGTTTATACATAAATTGTCATATCGTCGCCTCAGTTCTCTTTTGCCCCATACGAATATTCGTTAAAAAAACAAAAGCAAATAAGTTGTGTTTGTGTGGACACAGGTTATGTGATTTTGCTTTTTTAACGAATAAGCGTATGGGGCAAAAGAGAACTCAGACGACGATATTATGTATATAACTGAATGTAAACATTATGTGTATAAGTGAATGTATATATACATATAATTGTTTTTATTTTAGTTGTTGCCCAGTATCGAATCGTAGGTGGAACTGATGTTGCTGATGATGAAGATATTCCCTACCAAATATCTTTGCAAATCTGGAAAAGGAGTGGAAGATGGAAACATTTTTGCGGCGGCTCAATTGTAAATCCAACACATATCCTAACTGCAGCACACTGCCTTGAAAAAGTAGAGCCACACCAACTATCCGTACTTGCTGGAGTCCGTGATCTTAATGATACTACAGGACAACGTTCTAATGTAATATCCTTCGTAAGGCATGAAGATTACAAAGAGCTTGTATCTGGTGATATTGCTGTCGTTAATGTTGATCCGCCATTTAAGTTGGATGGCATTAAAGTTGATAAAATCGATGTTTCTGGTCTCGACCGAGTAGGAGCAGGAGCAAATGTAATGATCACTGGTTGGGGGTCAATGAACAGAAATATAACTTATCCAGTCAGAATGCAAAAATTGATATTTAAAACCATTTCGAATCAAATATGTAAAAAGCGAATGATAAATATTACTAGTGCAGAAGTATGTGCTTATTCAGGCCTTAAGGATCACGCGACTTGTATCGTAAGTGTATGCGTTTTTGCCATTATCGACAAATTTCGATTAAAACACATTTCCTTTCAAGGGTGACTCTGGTGGGCCTTTGGTAATGCGAAAAGGCAGTAAATTGCATCAAATTGGAGTTGTATCATATGGAAACCGAAAATGTGGTTACAATGGCCCTAATGTTTTTACGCGTATTTCTGCATTTGCTGATTGGATTAGGCGAAAAATAATGTAGCTTTAAATATTTACTTACATTCTGTTATTTGAACTGTTTATTCACTGAGCTAAAGATAAAGCTAAGATATAGAAATATTTAAGATTTATTGTTTTTTAACTGGATTAACAATCGAAAACCTTTCGATTTTACACTTTTTACAAAAGTTTAATTTTTTTGTTTGTTGCCGATTTGTACATTTTGTTTTTGTTTTTTTAATGACCGATATGAATTTAGCACAATTTCGTTTCCGTGACGGATATTAACATATTAATGTACTAAATATTTAAAATTGCAATCTTCAATACAATTCCATGCCTAGCGTAACAATAATTCGGTAAATTGTGACGAATACTCTTGCACATAATTGTACATAACGTAGACATTTCTTAATCGATTTTCATATTTAGACCATTTTTGGAAAGGCAGCCTATAAGTAAAAGCTTCTAAATGTAGTTCTATTTCGGCACCAAATCTATAAATAACGCTCAATGACCTACTTTTTTGACCTTCCACAAATATTTTGGAGAAAGAAAAAAAAAATGCGTTTAATAAGAACCAAAATTTTTGATTTTAGAATTAATGATTTTTTCACCTCTTTAAAACATGAAATGGACCGAAACTGCTTCACAAATTTCATAAAAATGGTTCATGAATAACTAGGATAAATCCCAACCGATTTTCATTTTCTGACCTATTTTAGAAAGGTAGTAAATCAGGCTTTTTTCAGCTATATGGCAAAAAGTAAAATCTTTACTGCTTTTTTAGTACTAAGATTATTAACAACGGTAAATGGCCTACCTTTAGACGTTCTAAAATTTTTTTTCTGGAAAGAAGAAAACTATCCTAAACAAGAATTCAATTCAAGCATGGTATTTTTACCAGTTTAGGAAATAGAATTGTTTTAACTAAGACTATAGAAGTGGTGTATGTTTTGAAATATTGAAAAAACTTTAACTCGTAATCCATAAAACCGAACCGTAAAACGAAAACCATAAAACGAAACCATGTACGAAATTTCAGCTAAATCGGTAGGGGTGTGCCAATTCTTGTTCTGCTCTGCATGGAGTGGCTGAGTAGTTACAGCACAGTTCCCTTAAGTTTTTCCACTCCATATATTTACACAATCCTTTTGTCAATCTGACTAGTATTGCGATAATACGACTGTTAATATCGACTAAATAAAGAGACAGATTTTTTCTGCTCATACAGGGTTAAATTGTAAATGTTAAGTAATAGATCTACATCAGCTAACTTGGTGGGGTGGATCGAACATTTGGTTGATGGAGTCTAAAATGTGACTCTTCGAAAGTATAAACAAAATATACTTGGCATGCAAAAGGAAGAAAAAGTAGGTACAGTAATCCCCGCTTATATGCACGCTGTTAATAAGCATTTCTCGCTTATATGCATCAAAACTTGTGCAATTTTATTTTGCCATTTAGATTTGTTAACATTTTTATACCCTACACCCAGGGTATATTCACTTTGTCCTTCCGCTTGCAACGCTGAGGAGGAGGCGTGGCAGATATAGAAAAGTATATATATTAGGGCTGTTCAAAAAAAAAAAAATTTCCGAATTTCCAAGATATACTTTGGCATCACGATCTACATCATGACAGAATATCCCAAAAAATTTTTCAGATTTTTAAATTCATATTTAAAGGTGGCTCAAAGCAGAAATATATTTTTATTATTTTTTTTTTTTAAAATTGATTTTATTTAATTGAACTTTTAGTCATATATTTGCAAAGATCGATTTACATATAAATCTATCAATGCATTTTTCTAACACATAATTATGACAAATCAAGGAACGGATTAAAAACACGGCTATAGTGACATATGTTTCGTCTTTCGCCACAAAGACTCATCAGACTATTTTTGTTGTAATTATAATTATATTTATTTTACTAAATTAATTATAATTGAAAAATTGCAAGTTTGAAAACTTTTTGTGTTTTTGGTCTGGGCGGGAGACGAACCAAGGATGTCCAGGTTGGTAGCAGAAGTCGTTACCACTGCACCAGCCTTGCCCGGCTGCGAAGCCGACTTTTTGCCAGTTTTATTTGTGTGTTAATACGTATTGATATATCATAATTGTTGTTTTGTGTTATTTTATTGATATTTGGTATAGTTGTTCCTTTGGAACAAATTCAATACCGATTGCAGGTGTTTCCACCTTATCAGGGCGTGTTCTCCCAAATAACTTTAAGAATTTTTTAAGTGTGTTACTTATTGACATTTTATATTGAAAATTGATTTTATTTAATTGAACTTTTAGTCATATATTTGCAAAGATCGATTTACATATAAATCTATCAATGCATTTTAGCATAAATTATAAAATGTTGTCAAACAATTTGAAAAATTTGTTTTAGAGTAACTTAAAAACATTCATTTTGTTTGTTTTTTAATGAACTTTAAAACCTACGTTGTAATTTTGACAAAAAAAATTTTACACTTCTTAAAAAACGAAAAACTGCCCTAAGAAGGCGAAATTTTACGGTTTTTCAAAGAAAAAAGTCATCGTGCTTTAAACGAATTGAACATTTTTTAATTTACAAGATCTCATTCAAAAGAGCTCTTAAAAACCTTCAAGACAAGACATGTTAAGACTTTTTTGGGCCAGCAGGCACGATGACATAACGTTTGAAACATAGTAATGCAGCCCTGGGAAGGGCAAAACGCTTTTTACTCAAGAGGGAGGCATCGTACAAAAAAGTGCCCATGGCATAAAATGCTTAAAATCATCCAAGGAACAAGTGTGAGTTGTTTTTTTTTTTTTTTTTTTGAAAGTTTATTAGAAATGACGTTAAAAAAATTTTTTTTCTAAAATTAAGTAAAAAAAAAAAAAAACAATTTGCACTTGTTCCTTGGATGATTTTAAGCATTTTATGCCATGGGCACTTTTTTGTAAGATGCCTCCCTCTTGAGTAAAAAGCGTTTTGCCTTTCACAGGGCTGCATTACTATGTTTCAAACGTTCTGTCATCGAGCCTGCTGGCCCAAAAATGTCTTAACATGTCTGGTCTTGAAGGTTTTTAAGAGCTCTTTTGAATGAAATCTTGTAAATTAAAAAATGTTCATTTCGTTTAAAGCACGATGACTTTTTTCTTTGAAAAACCGTAAAATTTCGCCTTATTAGGGCAGTTTTTCGTTTTTTAAGAAGTGTAACATTTTTTTTGTCAAAATTACAACGTAGGTTTTAAAGTTCATTAAAAAACAAACAAAATGAATGATTTTAAGTTACTCTAAAACAAATTTTTCAAATTGTTTGACAACATTTTATAATTTATGCTAAAAAAAAAATAATAAAAATATATTTCTGCTTTGAGCCACTTTTAAATATGAATTTAAAAATCTGAAAATTTTTTTTGGGATATTCTGTCATGATGTAGATCGTGATGCCAAAGTATATCTTGGAAATTCGAAAAATTTTTTTTTTTTGAACAGCCCTAATATATATTCTTGATCAGCGTCACCTTCTGGCTGGCTGGGTGGCTGGGTGTGCTTGGAAATACACTTTTTGGGAAAACTGAGCAACACGCCTACTGCCCATACAAAAAATATATTCAAAATGCAATAATAAGAGCATTACTTGCAATAACAGAAGCAAAATACACATAAATACCACAAATTGTAAGCGCAAGCTCTGAGAAAAAACTGAGCGAATTCGGACAAGAGAGCGTGGCACCTCTCATAAGAGCAAAAGCTTCAAAACGCTGGACTGAAAGCGTTTTTTGAGATATTCAAACCAAGTTTGACTCAGCTTTCAACAAAAATTAGGTGAAATTGGCCAATGAGCGTGCCACCTCCCATGTCAGCAAAAGTTTCAAAACGCTATACTGAAAGAGTTTTTTGAGATAATCCAACTAAATTTCACTCAAATACTATAGACTATAAATGCACGCTCTAAGCTAAAACTAGATGAACTCGGACAAGAGGGCGTGGCACCTCCCACATAAGCAAAATTTTCAAAAACCTGCAGTGTAGGGATTTTAATTTTTTGGGCAGACCAAAAGTTACACCCTTACTTGTTCCCTTTTATATGCATACGCTTATATGCATTTCTCGTATATAAGCCCCAAAAAATCTAAAATTTTTTCCTCCATTCACGCTTATATGTACGACAGCGAAAACAATTTATTTTTTTCTTTTCAAGGCTCGTTCTTGAGATAATCGAAAATTTCAATGTTAATTTTACGCTGTTATTAAGAATAACTCATAACGCTTCCAATAAATGTACTAGTAATTAAGGTGAGACTAAAATTGTATAAGTTATTGCTGTGCAAAGTTCTTTTTTAAAGGAGTTTTTTACATTTTTTCATATTAAAGCCAAACTCGCTTTTTGGGGAAATAGTTTATGTGAACACACATTTTATTTATATCTTTATTTAATAAATGTATTTAATTGCACATATTTAAGCCCAAATTAACTAAAATTGGATCATATTTCCAAAAGTTATTATGGATTCAGTGAAGTAAGTTTATTTCAGTTTTTTATCAAAATATTTCATATGTTGTGTAAACCATTTCAAAACATTTCAAAACGATCAAGATTTGGCTATAAATTGGCATAAGCAGCAGTAGCATAGTGAGAAAAATTACTACCAAATATTTTTTCAAAATTTAAAAAAATGGCGGATATATGGGACTTTGAAATTTTTAGGTTAGTTTTTTTTGAGAAGCTATAACTTTAGTTGCATTTATCCAATTCTCAATTTTATGGTGTCAAATGATTTGACTTGAAACAGGCTTTAAAATAAAAACTAGCAAAAATAATTTTTTTTTTTTATATTGCTTACACTGAAAAAAAAAAAAAATTTAAATTGAGTTTTCCTAAATACGTCATTTTTGATATTTTTTATTTTTCTTGCAAAAAAAGCTACAGGTGTAACTTACCAGTCCTCCAAAAATTGGAGTGGGCCTGCCAATGGTTCTCCAGAAAAACAATAAAATGTGGCTTCTACCGCAATCCATATCTTTGCCCCTTTTTGTTAAATTTTGAAAAAATATTTGGTAGTATTTTTTTCCAATATGCAACTATTGCTTATGCCAATGTATAGTCAAATCGGATTCCCTTAATAAATTTCTAGATCGTTTACACATGGCTTACACCATGTATAAAGCAGAAAAATTGTATAAGGTATAAAATGCTAAGAATCGCCCGATGTATACGTGTAAATCTTTTCAGAATTTTTTCTCTTTCTTTGACCAATTTTTGAAAAGATATAAAAGTTTTAAAAAATTCTGAAGAAGTCTCACGTATGCTTTGGACGATTCTAAGCATTTCAGACCCTACACTATTAATTTTGATAAGAGTTCAGTGAGATATAGAAGTGAAATGTGTATACCGACTAATGTGTAAACTTCTCTTAATATATTAGAAGATTTTGTTGAGGAAGAATGTAATCCAAACAAAAATAAATACCCTTCACTGTATTTCAATATTTTTCAATACTTTTGGACTTCTACTGATATTTTGGTTGTTTTTCGATATTTTTCGACTTTAACATATATTTTAGATGTTTTTCGATACTTTTTGGCTTTTCCGATACTTTAGATGATTTTCGATACATTTGGATTTTTACCAATTTCTTCGATGTGTTTCGATACTTTTGGACCTTTACCTATATTTTGGATGTTTTAGACACACTATTTCGATATTTTTGCACTTTTACCGATATTTTAATAGTTTTCCGAAATTTTTCGACTTTTGTCAATATTTTAGATGTTTTTCGATACACTTTGACCTTTACCGCTTTCTTCGACGTATTTCAATATTTTTCAATACTTTTGGACTTCTACTGATATTTTTCGCCTTCAACAAATGTTTTAGATCTTTTTCGATACTTTTTGGCTTCTGCCGATATTATTAATGTTTTCGATACATTTGGACTTTTACCGATTTCTTCGATTAATTTCGATACTTTTGGACCTTTGCCGATATTTTGGATGTTTTTAGACACACTTGGATTTTAACACTTTTCTTCAATGTATTTCGATATTTCTGGATTTTTAAAGATATTTTAGCAGTTTTCCGAAATTTTCGAAAATTAGTAGAAATTTTTTTTTTTGCTATAAAATAAATCAAGTTGTTGATGTATTGCATTCGAGTTATTCCTGGCAAAAAAAAATTTTGGAAACGGCAGTGGACTTCTGTCGCTTATTTTTTTTTTAACACGTTGAGTGCCATGTGTACCGCCGGCGGTACACACTTTACTTGTAGCGCTGTGCCACCATACAAATTCAATATGTATGAAAAAATGGCGACTTTTAATAACTGTTGAATATTGATCTATAGGGGTGTATTTATAATGAGTTTGTGGAAAGAGATTTGTGCTTTTAAGTGTTATTTGTCCTATAAAATGGCGTGAAGTTTAAAGTATTGAAGTTTAAGTGTGTACCGCCGGCGGTTCACGTGGCACCTGGCGGAGGACATTTTGCTTGTATGGTGGCACTCAACGTGTTAATCGAATTTAGAAAATGTAAAAAAAAATGCAACCCTATGTCATGACATCGTCATTATGATTGATTAGGTTTTGTTACGTAGGGTCTCTTAAATGAAAAAAACAAGACGACAGGCGTTATGGTCGCTGATTTTCTTTAAAAACCATAAAAAACCGTTCTGACGCGTAGTTCTTGCAAATAAAGTAAAATAGACATTCTACTTCCCTATTAAAGTAAGATAACTGAATTTTTGCACAGACTTTTGTTTTAACATTCTAAAGGCTTGGTAGAAACCTGAATATGATTTCGTGTTTCCATGTCAAGATATTCGTGGTCAAAGGTCACAAAAACAGTTTTTTACAAAAATCTCGTTTACGTTTACTTTTGCAGAAAAAAATCTGTTGACAATTTTATAGCTCTAAAAACTTCCTCCAAAAAAAATTTAGAAGGTTTTTTCATATGACTTATAGCTTAGGAGATATCTTAATTCAAACTTATTCTACCTCGTTTTTCGATAGCAGAGTATACTCCGGCCTGTGATCATATTCAAAAAGCATCTGTCCTTGAAAATCAGCCTGCAAAGCTTCCGTCTGTTATATTTTTATGCTCAGGGGCATTCGAGAGAACTATTCTGATTAACTACAGACACGATGGAATTACTTAATATAGCGATTTTTTCGCATTTTTTTTTACAAAATTACAGTTATCACAAAAAAAATTTTTTATGTCATAAAATTTCAGAAAAAAATAAATATAACGCATCCCGAAAAACGTCTATCGCTTACACTTACCTTATGCTCGCATTTTAAGCTCACTTTTTAAAATAAGTCACAGATACGGTGTTATCACATACCACAGCATTTTTTTTTTTTGTTTGCTTTTTTGAAGAGCCGCCACACATTGGGGCAGATACTCTCAATACCTGCCAATAATTCAAAAAATTAAATACTATTCAGGATATATTATTCAAAATTTCAAATTTTTCTATAGAAATGGTCTCTAACTTATTATTTGTCACGAGACAAGAACTTATAATCATTGTGTATAGTTCTGGACAGGATAATTTTGAACAGCAATTCGGTTTTTTGTTAAAACAGATGGAAAAAGAGGACAGGTGGTCATCACGAACACTTAAGTAAGCATTTATTTAATTTCAAGTCCCAATATAGTTAAAAATGGCTGAAAGCGTGAAGAGTAAAGGAAAAGTTTAAAACTCGAATAAAAATAGGCAATTGTATGCAATTTGGTTCGATTACCTTAGAAAGCTCTCTCAATACATATAGAGTTTTTAAGATTTTGCTTGTATGAGAGGTACCACGGTTTCTTGTCCAAATTCGCTAATTCTCCTATCAGAGTTTACCTATACTATTCGTGGCAAGTGTACGAAATTTGGTTTAATTATCTCTGATAGCACCCTTAGTGTAGAGTTTTAAAGATTTTGCTTGTATGGGAGGTACCACGAACTCCTGTCCTTATTATAGAGTTTTAAAGATTTTGCTTGTATGGGAGGTACCACGCCCTCTTGTCTAAATTCGCAAATTTTCCCACCAGAGTTTACCTATACTATTCGTAGCAAGGTTTGATTATCTTGGATGGCACCCTTAGTATAAAGTTTTTAGATTTTGTTTGTATGAGAGGTGTCACGCCCTCTTATTCAAATTCGACCAAATTTTGTTGAAAGCTTAAGCGATCCATCCTTATTATATACATGCAATTTAGTTGCAGTGCGTAGCTCCGTTTATTTGATGCCGCATATGAGAGCTCCTTGCCCCAGTGTGCGCCATTTTAAAAATCAGCCACAAATAAATGGCGAAAATGGCTATTATTAATTGATTTACTCTAATCCTTACAAAAAATTTAGTCTGTCTGATGATGTTATCACATAATTTTTTCGACCACCCTAACTATGCAGAAAAGTGTTAATAAGAATTTTTATTTTTAACTTAATATAATTTTGTACGTGTTAATATGGGAAATAATTTTAAAACGGTTATGGCTTTTGCAAATATTTACCTTAAAATTTTAGAAAAAAGACATATTTTAATTATCGGATATTTTCTGTGGAATGGGTCATTTTAGCATGTAATTCAATTTTAAGTACCAATATCTTGAAAACCAGAGCCAAACCATAAAAATTACTATGATTATTGAATTCAGCGGACCCGAATTACGTTTACTACCCAGCTACCGTTAATGTTAGATTTTTCCATTAGCACAGTGTAATCAATTTGAAAAAAATCATTACATACATACATACCAGCATGCCCAGCAATCATAAAGTTTTGTTTATCTATTGTCGTTAGACATGAAAGAAAGTCGCAATTTTAAAGTTGTGGCGAGTTCAGCTAAATGTTAAAATATTACGAATGCTGGTATGTCATATTCTTCGAATAGTTATTGGTCAAATTCTTTTAAACTGGCAAAAACAAGATGATTGCAGGATACATACGGTATTTCTTGTTGAAATTTGGATTCGGGTCAAAATTTAAGGAGTATCCTACTCAAAATAGAATGTTTGACATGCTTATACATACGTATAAAACTGAATGAAAGATGTGCTATTAAGGATTCGGAAATGTTCGACTTATTTAATGAAATTTTATAACCGCCCATCGGAAGGTTCTTGTTGGGGAAAATAGTTGACGCCACGCCTCGCTAAACATAATCTCATGTTCCTTAAACTATTTGGTAAAGGAAACGGGGCAATCCAAAACTAAAGGGACATAATGATTTTGCCAGCCGCAGATAAAGTATTGAAATATGAGGTAATCTTTGGTATTGACCATACAAGACTTCTTATTCTCGTGAAACATAGTGATAGGCTTCGCTAGACTTGTGCTTCATCGACTGAAGTTCCGCTTTTGTTAATATGAACCGATTATGGGTTCGGGATGCACTGAATACACGATGAGGAGCTTTCAGATCCTATCGAGTCATTCCGTTATGTACAAAAAAATGTTAATAACCTTTTTATAATTTAGCTTTAGCACAGTAAATACTTTGTTATTTTTATTATTTTCGTTTACTTACAGTTGCACAAATTGATAATATCTAATTTAACACACTTCTCACATAAGTCTTACGACATCAATTTTGCAGTTTCATTGGGCATATACGAGTAGTCAATTGTCTGCACGCTTTTCCAGCTGATTATTGTAGCCAGGACCGGATTAACTCTTTGAAAGGCCCTAAGCAATTCGAATTATTGGAGGATAAGTTTCTATTACAATGTATCGACGAATTTTGGAAAATATTCTCATACAAAATTAATATAGAAAAATATCAAATGGGAGCTCCCTTAAGGGGTGGAAAAAATGGGATAGTATGTTCGAGAAAAATGTTGGGGAGGAAAAATTAATAGTGGTCGATGAACATTTTTTCGCTCTCCCTGCAATGAGGAATTTTGTTTTTGATATTTTTATCAAAATTTTGTATGGAAGCCTCCTAAAGGCCTTAGTATATTCGAAAAAAATATTACAGATGAAAAATTAATGGTGGTCGGTGAACATTTTTTCTCTGTCCCGGCAATGATGATTTTTTGAATATTTTTATCAAAATTTTGTCTGGAAGCCCACTTAAGGGGTGGAAAAAAGGGTGTAGTTTGTTTGAGAAAAATGTTGAAGATGAAAAATTAATAGGGTTCGAAGAACACTTTTTTTTTCTCTCTCGCCAATGAGGAATATTTAAGTGCTTTTTCACACACATTTTTGTTAATAAAAATATTTGAAAAAAACAGATCCCATAGTTTAACAGTGTTTTATACGTCAAAAACACTTTCAACTTCAATAATTTTCGTATGCCTTTTCACAGCCTAAAAGTCGACACCTACCGCCCATACAAAAAATATATTAAAAATGCAACTTTAGAAGCATTTTTCACGTCAATGCAACCAAAATACACATAAATACTACGAATTGTAAGCGCAAGCTCTGAGATGGGCAAATTCGGACAAGATGGCGTCGCATCTCACATATAAGCAAAAGCTTCAAAATGCTGTACTCAAAGCGTTTTTTGAGATAATCGAATCAAATTTGACTCAGACACTAAAACTTATAAATGCAAGCTCTCAACGAAAATTGGTTGAAATCGGACAAGGGGGCGTGGCACCGCACATATAAGCAAAAGTTTCAAAATGCTATACAGAAAGAGTTTTTTGAGATAATAAATAATTAACTAGTGGACTCAAACATTTTTTTTTTTTTTCAAATGGCGTTGTTCATTGGAAATTACGCAAAATGTTGTTGCATTTAAACTTTTTCATATTTCAGACCTTCGGGGGCGTACTTCATGACACCATCAATAACAACAGCACAATTAACAAAAAAACATAAATTTTTTACTTTTTATTGTCGTTCCGACACAAAAAATTAGCGAAATGAAAATACCGAAAAATATGTTTGCGGCGGAATCAAGAATACACAAAAATTAACGTCACTTCGATGTCAGGGGTGTTAAATCTGTCAACAAACAGTAATGAAAAATTCATCTGTTTTGCGTAACAGACATGACAGGTATATCTATTTCTCCGAATCAATTTCCCAAAAAAAATGTCATGGCGTTTTGACCCGACTATGTGTTTCCTAGGGACTTTGACGTCCTGAATCCGAATCCCGGGTCCGTTTTTTTCCAGAAAGCCTGAGAAAAAGATTTCAAGGTCATATGGAGGTCATGTGTCGTTTAGTGATAAATTCGCTAAGATTCTGAAACTATTTTTTTATCATTGAGTTCTTAGTCCTTAAAAAGAATATGTGATCAAAAAGGGTATTTCGGACCTAGTTTCGGAGATATACCCATCGGAAGATCCGGATATTTCATCCATTAAAACCTATATAAGTTGGGAACCCCTGGATGGATTTGTAAAACATTGGTGTCATATGAAAGGTATTTTGACAGCCTATGATGTTTTGACCATATTTTCAATTGGATTTGTAGTTTTCGAGATATGAGCTTTTTTGAAATTTTGTGAAATTTTTCAATTACAACAACAAATAAATCAACAATACCAACAACAACAGTAATAACAACAACAATAAAATACCTTTCATATGACACCAATATTTTGCAAATCCATTCAGGGTTTTCCAACTTATAGCGGTTTTCATAGAAGAAATATATTCTGATCTTCCGATGGCTACATCTCCGAAACTAGGTCCGAGATACCCTTTTTGCTCACGTATTCTTTTTAAGACCTATGAGCTCAATGATTAAAAATTAGTGTCAGAATTTTAGCGAATTTATGACTAAACGACACATGAACCCCATTTTGACCTCCTATGACCCGGAATTCGGATTCAGGACGTCGAAGTCCTTAGGAAACACATAGTCTGGTCAAAACGTCATGACATTTTTTTTTTGTAAACTTGTATTATTGAAGAATACCATATACTTCTGCGCGGTAAATGCTCTTCGACATCGCGTAACGGAATCAATACCAGCACCCATTATAATATTTTTATTAGCAGTTTAATACTTTCACGCAAAATCAAGACTTCTATTGGTTAATAAGAGGGCAAATAAGGTTTATTTGAGTGGGTTTATTCTTTACTTCTCACTATATTGCTTATTTCACTTAAAGTGTGTGCTGTATGTGATTTTGTATGCGCTCATATAAAGTTTTCCTTTACATGACTGTGTGCGCAAACATAGATATATGTATGTATATTTTTGTAAAATTTATATTCGCAAACTCAAAAACTTGAGCTTAAGATCCAATGCATTTCTAAGGCAAGGTAAGCGCAGTAACAACAAATACAACAACGACTTCAAAGTATTGCACCATGCAAAACACATAGATTTTTTTAAATTCAAATATTTTTCATTTTTTTTTTTATCGCATGGCTTACGTTCAAAGAAATAAGGCAAAAATACAAAAAATCTGTGAGATGTAAAACGACTTCCACTTTTATTTTCTGTTTCCTCCTAATACCCCCATACATGAAAAAATTCAAAAGTTTTTCCATTTTTTCGTTTTGTTTTTATTTGATTCTCAAGTTTCTTGAATAAATTAAGTTAATTCAAGAAAGAAAAAAAGAAAGAGATGTGAAATGCACAAGAGTAGGTCTCTTCGTATAAATTGAAATTGAAAAAAAAAAAAAAACCAAGATTTGTTAGCATTTGTACAAATTTATGCAGTATTCTATTTCTTATGTATTCACATGAATATCTAAGACGCAGACCCGTGTCTGTAGATATTGGGAAAATAGTTTCAATTGCATACAATTTATTTTAGTTTTACTTAGAAGTTGCGTGCACGTGTTTATGTTTCATTTTTAATGAACTACAGTGAAGGAACATTCCTGACAAAAATTAATTGAAATATTTTTAATTTCATCTATATATGAGCCGTTCAAAATGAAAATGGGGCAAGTCCACTTTTTATTATTCCAAGATATTTAAAGGTTTGCGTTCTAGTTAATTTAAGAATATTGGTAAGCATTAACCCAAGGGGAAAGGAAGTGCTTCAAAAAGCCTTCTGAAGAACATCTTTTTCACTAATAAGCGCTAACGCTCCGTAAGAACTATTCTTTCTTTTTAACATTGCATGTCATTGGATGTAAGCGCGTTTAAGCTTACCGCAGCCTCATCTTAACAATAAAATTTAAAAAAAAAGAAAAAAATTGGCCGCACCAGGATTTGAATTCAGTACCGTCCTTGTGATAGATAGAAACAGATTATCTTTACTTACATTTACCAACTCTTTAGACCGCCCGATGATATGAAGAGGTATTAAATTTGTATATTAAGCAAATTTTGTTCAAACAGAATTTGACATTCGAATGCTCCTAAAGTCTTACTTAGAATCATTGTGTTATCAGTTTCAATTCAATTAAACAAAATAAAATTAGTAAGAGAAAGGAAAATAGAAAAGTGAAATAAAAGATGTTGATTAAAAAATATTTCAATAAAAACAAAATCAAAGCAAAAAAAAATAAAAACAGTAAAAAAAATCACCCGGGCTAGGTTCGAGCCCATGTTTTTCTTACTGCAGCCTTATAAAAAATCATTCTGAAAGTGTTTCTAAACTTCTATGGCAGTGATTGTCAACCTATGTGCCACGGCACTTTAGTGTTCTGTGAGATTTTTAAAATGTGCCGCCACAGGCAAATTTGCCGACATGATTTTTTAAGGTTTCTGAAAATTAAAACCTTTTGGTAATAATAGCATTTTGCACCAATTTATAAATTGTGATGTAATGATGTATAGACTACCTCCACACTTTCTTTTCCTAACAGACTTCCATGTGTTAGTACCTAAAGGTTGAGCTATTTTAAATACGTTCTTTAAAAAATATACAGTTTGGTCAAAATTGGATACAGGTACTAGATCAAGTAATTTTTCGAGTATACAGAACTAACAAAGGAAACAATCGATAGTTAATGTATTCAGCTTGCCAATTTCAGATGGTCAAGTCTATAAACTTGAAAGCATGTTAGATCAATTTATTTTGCCATCCTTAAGAATGAATCGATCTTAATTTGTTATAGCAATGGAAAAAAACAATTTTCGTAACTTAATTGGTGCTATCCCTAGAAACTGTGGCATAGAAAACCATATATATGTAAGTAGAAGTTGCAAAGAAACTGATATGGAAGACACAGTTCTTTATTTCTTGGTCATTTCAATTTTGAACCGCTTGGCTCACTATCTGAATTGTGTTTTAAATCCATGTGGAAGTATATGTTAATGAACATGCATATTGTTCTCTTAGAATTACTTTGTTAAAGCTCTCTGTGTCGGGTACTCAATGGGGCCAATTCTGAGGCCTAAGTTAATGATGACAACATGGTCATCCCATGGATTTTACGCAAAAACAAAAAATTTGTGCAGTTTACAACTAACCTCAAAGTAACAAAAGTACTAATTTTTCGTAATTAACCTCAAATATCTCTATTTTTCAGAAAACCTAATACAAAAATTATGCGCACTTTTGCCCAGTTTACTTGAACTAGTAGTACCTACGTACAGTATTTTCTAATAAGAATTTGAAAAAACTTATTTTTCTTTTTTGTCTGTTTTTTTCAAACAGACTTTGAATAAATTGGAATTGCGGAGGAAGATATCTGACTAATAATTTCCTTAAAAAAACGGGCAAAATCGGGCGTCTATATTTCTAAATAATATTAACAATAGTACTAGTACTAGTTTTGGATTTCTTAGGACTAACAAATCCCAACAAAATTTTAAAAGCTTAACAAAGTTCGAAATTAAAAAATTTAGAAGTCTCATATAAATTTTAGATTTTTCCACAGAAAACCGAAATATATTTAAATGTTTTAAACTAGATTGTATTGGGTGTACAACTTAAAAACCGAAATTTTTTAGCGAAATTTGATGCTTTATTGTGGAAAAATGTTACAATATATTTTATTCAAAGCATTGTCCATTGGAAGCTACAACATTTCCCCATCTTTCAGGCAATTTATGAATTCCATCCCAAAAAAATTGCGCCGGCTTGGCGGCCAAAAATGAATGGAGCCAATTTTCGATATCTTGAACTTTAGTGAACCGTATTCCTGATAGGGCATTCTGCATTGATCGGAACAAATGGTAGTCTGATGGTGCAAGGTCTGGGCTATAAGGCGGGTGAGGCAAAATTTGTATAGATTTCCCATCCGTTGTTTTCCAGGTAATTTTTGACTGGGGCAGCAATATGTGGCCGAGCGTTATCGTGGTGGAAAATGATTGACTCGTGTCTGGTCGCATACGTTGGCCGCTCTGCCTGGATTTTCTGCTTCAATCGGATCAATTGTTGACGATAGAGTTGAGCATTAATGGTTTGGCCACCTGGTAACAGCTCATAATGGGTCACACCTAGCTGGTCCTGACCAGGACGTTCTTTGTCTTCGACATCGAAATCACCACTTTTAAACCGTCGAAACCACTCACGACAGCTTGATTCAGCTGGAGCATAGTCCCCATAAACTTCTACAAGCAAACTATGACTTTCCGCAGCAGTTTTCTTTGCAAAAAAATGACCCAACAGAACCTCCCGCAAATGCTGTCTTTTTCTCCAATTTTCGAAGTTATTCTTCGTGAAAAATAATAATGATGCCCACAAGATAAAATTGTTTTGTTAACTGATTTTGACAGCTGTCAAATGTACCTTCAAAATGACATTTATATAAAGTTCGAGCTTTCACGATATTTGTTAGTACGGACATCCACCGTCAAATTCCGGTTTTTAAGTTGTACACCCAATATTATACATACCATTGTCATTTTTTTATATTTTTATTTTAGCCCAAGAAAATTAGACGAAAAAAAAACTGCTGTGCGAAATTATTCCAAGTGAATTTTTTTCACAGGAACATATCGAATTTTTGGTAATTTACAAAAGAAGCACACATATTCGTGCATAGTCTATGTGTATTCAAAATAACATGCACAATTGTATTGGGTGTACAACTTAAAAACCGGAATTTTTTAGCGAAATTTGATGTTTTATTGTGGAAAAATGTTACAATATATTTTATTCAAAGCATTGTCCATTGGAAGCTACAACATTTCCCCATCTTTCAGGCAATTTATGAATTCCATCCCAAAAAAATTGCGCCGGCTTGGCGGCCAAAAATGAATCTATCCAATTTTCGATATCTTGAACTTAAGTGAAGCATATTCCTGAAAGGGCATTCTGCATCGATCGGAACAAATGGTAGTCTGATGGTGCAAGGTCTGGGCTATAAGGCGGGTGAGGAAAAATTTGTATAGATTTCCCATCCGTTGTTTTCCAGGTAATTTTCGACTGGGGCAGCAATATGTGGCCGAGCGTTATCGTGGTGGAAAATGATTGACTCATGTCTGATCGCATACGTTGGCCGCTCTGCCTGGATTTTCTGCTTCGATTGGATCAATTGTTGACGATAGAATTGAGCATTAACGGTTTGGCCATGTAATAGGCGATCTAATTTTTTTTTTTTTCAGAAATACGCCAAAAAACTACATCAGTGTAAACTGTTATACAGTCTATGTTTTTTTATACGATCTGAAACACAAAATTGGTTGGCCACTCCTGAATACGCAATTCTGCTTTACACGGGCTTTTGTTATGTATAAGCTGATCACTGCAATTGCGTACTCTACGTTCGCTCTACTTTGTATTTGCACTTGCCTGTTGCATATATTCATGACAAGATATTTTGTTCATATAAAGCGAATAGAGTATGCAGCGCCCTGACTTTGCCGAACATTTAACATTTTTTTTATAAGTAGGAATTTCGATTCGGAACAATACCGTACACTTGTGGTTTTGTTTCAAGAGCCTTGGTATGAGAAAATTTCTCAATACTCAGTCTTTTCGATTTTGACTGCGACCAAGACTAGATTAGGAAATCCTTCAAAGTTTTATATTAAAAAATTTTTTTAAATTAAAAAGTTTCTGCCCAAGCTCAGTTTTAATATATATTTGAAATTAAAGTGACTAAAGAAAAATCCTAAATTAAAATAGAGACAGTGCTGAGGTAAATCCAGTGTAATCTTTATATGGTTAAGGTAATTAAAAAGAATGTTTAACCTTGATTTTTTTTTTTGTAAAAACTGTGATTATTTCAGGAGCACCCCAATATAATTGGAAGGTTCAAAAGAAGGTTAAATTTTCTGGCGCATCTTCAGCAGCAGCTTGAGGATGCGCAATCTATTAAAATCTGGTACTTCGCGTAATCTATAAAAAAACTGCTGCTCCAGTTCACCTATAAAATAAGAATATTCCAGGAAATCGATCCTTCAAATATCCGTCAAAAGTGATTTAAGTCGATTATCTTCCATTCATCAGAAAATTCAACTTTACATCAAAATTGAATCGCAGGCATAAAACACCACAGAAGGAATTTTAAATTAATATAGTGCTCCTCAGGTCTTAGTATATATATACATATGTATATGCAAATCTACATATAGACATATATATGTACATATATGATATATACAGTTATACATATATTTAATCCAAAATGGCGTTGGTCACAGTCACCCATATTAAAAGCACATTTTTTTATAGAAATTAATTCATTTAAATTCAACATAATCCAAATCTAAATCTTAAGTTTTTTTCGTGAAATTTGCTTCGCTTGGAAAAAGTTTTCCTTAAACTTTATTGAGATTTAATTTTAAGAGTTTTTCTTTCATCAAATTTGCTAAATTTGAATTCATAAGTCTAATATACTTGATTAGTTTTAATTATATCTATCACTTTAAATATAAGATCAAAAATTATACTATCCAAGGTATAAAATCTTTTTCAAGCATCTTCACACTTTTTAAATTGCGTACGAGTTTATGTATTCAAATGGAAACTGCCTTTCATAGGTTAATGTTTTAAAAAAACTTGTTTTTGAATTTATTTCAATTTTAGTTCATTATTGAAATCAAAATTAATGATAAAAATTAAATTTTCAGTCTAATTAAATTTGAGTTTGTTCTAATAGAACTTAAAAATATTAAACGTAATATTTGCTTACTGTTTACTGGGTTAAATAAAACCTAAAATTTGCTAGTATCTCGAACAAATGTAAATTTAAATTTAATAACCTAACATAGAGAAGAGAAAACTTTAAAAACTTAGTTCTAATAAGAAAAATAATATTCAATTTAAAAGCCTAATGTAGAGAGTGAGAGAAACTTATACCTAGCATAAAATCAAACCTAGCTTAAAATAACAAGAGAGTAACATCTAAAACAGAAGCGGAACATCACAACAATGGGCCCATCGTCGTTGATGCAGAAAACAATGTAAGTTCTCGTTTACTCTTTATTTTCATTCTCTATTATTTATTATTATTTTATGGCTATGTAAGTTTGAAGTTTAAACAAGTGCATTTTTCTTTTATTGTTTTGAGAAGAGATTACAAGAAAAGAAAACAATGCGTTTGGTTAATGTAATGAGTGCTTATTTGATTTGAGAGATCATTATGGTCCAATTCTCATGCGTTCCGCTAAATGCAATACAAATTTGAGAGAAAAATTTAGTCAGTTTTTTTTTGATTTTTAAATTTTTCTCTTAGCCCAGAGTATAGTTAATATAGAGTAATAGCTAAATAAGTTGTGAGTTTTGAATTTTGTACTAAACACTCAAATATGAGATGAATTGTATTTAACTGCATATTAACTTTATTTGATAATTCATATGCAGTGTTCTTTTGAATTACATGTACATTAGTACAATGAGTACATTTTGCATAATTTATATTTTATCTTGAAGTATTTAGTTTAAGTGAATATGAATAAATAGATTTTTATATAAGTCTTGCGTTGATGAAAACTCACTGGTTTTACAATTATGGATGGGTTCGGGAGAGGATATAGGTCTCTCAGTGACATGGTTGGGTAAGGGTGTAGACCTGAGGCAGTAATATCTTTGCCTCTCACTCTGATAAAGTATCTTTGTCTGTACTAAAAGACGAGTTTATTTCTTATGATGTTCGATTTTGAATGTTTTTGTATCGAGTATCTTTGAGGGTTTTTTTCTCTGGTTTGTTTCGTCTTGGTAGGATACCCTGTATGACAGCTTATGCAGTTTGATTTAGTGATTTATTTATCCTCTTTTGCTGTTTGGGTTTTTCTCTTATTTTGTGCATGAATTTAATTTTTTATATTGATGATAATTGGAAGAGGAAGCATATAGCACGAACCCCGACTTGGCCGACGAGTTAAGGCCCGGCACGACTAGCATGCACACTGGCTTTTTGCAGACTCTTGTCCACTGTCCATATAGGCACTTTGATTTTCTTCTTTTTGAAGATTTTCAACTTTATCACCACGTATATCATTATAGCCACCTGGCAACAGCTAATAATGGATCACACCTAGCTGGTCCTGACCAGGACGTTCTTTGTCTTCGACATCAAAATAACCACTTTTAAACCGTCGAAACCACTCACGACAGCTTGATTCAGCTGGAGCATAGTCCCCTTAAACTTCTACAAGAATGCGATGACTTTCGGCAGCTGTTTTCTTTGCAAAAAAATGACCCAACAGAACCTCCCGCAAATGCTGTCTTTTTCTCCAATTTTCGAAGTTATTCATCGTGAAAAATAATAATGATGCACACAAGATAAAATTGTTTTGTTGACTGATTTTGACAGCTGTCAAATGTACCTTCAAAATGACATATATATAAAGTTCGAACTTTCGCGATATTTGTTAGTACGGACATCCACCGTCAAATTCCGGTTTTTAAGTTGTACACCCAATATTATACATACCATTGTCATTTTTTTATATTTTTATTTTAGCCCAAGAAAATTAGACGAAAAAAAAACTGCTGTGCGAAATAATTCCAAGTGAATTTTTTTCACAGGAATTGTCTTTATTAAAGCATGATGAATAAAATGACAAAAGTACATTGTAGTCCATTGTGCGCATAAAAAGTTATTCAGGCTTAAAGGTCGCTAAAATCAGTTTTTTCCAAATATCTCGCTAACACAAACCTTGAGAGAAAAATTTTTCTCCACAATTTTGTTACACAGGAAATCTTCTTTGTAAAGATGTAAAAAATGTTTTCGTGCAGCTTATAGTTCAGGATATAACCCAATTTCAAAGTTGTGTACAGTTTTTATATGTAAATGCTACGTATAAGTTCATATTAAAATATCTTACTTTTAAAATTGCGAACACTCTTTAACGAAGAGTTGTACAAAAAAAATTAAAAAATCGTTCAAAAGTTAATTGGATTCTGTATACACCGTATTTAATTTTTTTTTGGAGCGACTCATGGTCCAAGAGATATTTTTCAAAAACTGTTGAGGTTTCGAAAATACTGGTATTTGTAGGATATCTCTGAAACGGTAATTCATACGATAAAAAGCAATATCATCAATTTCGTAGAGACTCACAAAATCTACATAAAATAAGGAATATGTGTACACATTGAAGTAACCGTTTACAAGTTATTCAATAAAAACCGGTTTTTTTGCCATTCTCTACAAAATTGATGTTATTACTTTTTATGGTATGACTTACCGTTTCATAGATATCCTTCAAAAACCAGTATTTTCGAAACCTTAACGGTTTTTGAAGAATATCTTTAAGACCATAAGTGGCTAAAAAAAAATTTAATACGGTGTATACAGAATCCAATTAACTTTTAAACGATTTTTTAATTTTTTTTGTACAACTCTTCGTTAAGAGACTTCGCAATTTTAAAAGTAAAATATTTTAATATGAACTTATATGTAGCATTTACATATAAAAACTGTACACAACTTTTGAAATTGGATTATCTCCTAAACTATAAGCTGCACGAAAACATTTTTTACATCTTTACAAAGGAAATTTCATGTGTTACAAAATTGTGGAGAAAAATTTTGCTGTAAATGTTTGCGTTAGCGAGATATTTGCATAAAATTGATAATAGTGACCTTTGGGCCTGAATAACTTTTTATGCACACAATGGACTTCAATGGACTTTTTACACATTATTAACCATGCATAAATAAATATAATTCCGGTGAAAAAAATTCACTTGGAACTTTTTTGCAGAAATATTCTAATTTTCCTGGGCTATTTTAGAAAAAAAAAAACAAATTATTTTAATTACTTTTTAGTAATTGAAAAAAAAAGAGTTAAAATCACGACATTTTTTGCGTTTTTTCAGTAAGATACAAATACATCAATTTTGACACATCGGTGGAGAACGGTTAATTATTTTTCCCCAAAACAAAAAGCCCTATTGTTTGGTTTAAAGTATTTTCCATTACACTGCATCAACAAAAACTCAATAGCAACACTTGTAAAAATTGATTTTTGGCCAAAAAGTGTGCCTTTTGACCTACAGTGCGTTGTCGTGATAAAGGAGGACGCTCTTTCTGTTGACTGATTTCGGACGTTTTGCTTTGAGAGCTTCATTCATTCTTGTTAATTGTTGACAGTACAATCGCTTATCGTTCAAGCACGCGGACACAGCTTACTGTTTGCGGCGAATGGAAGAAAAACCGTTTGTTAAACATTATTTATACATATTCCAATTTGTGTTTTTGAAATAATATTTCAAAATAGTTTATTTTTTTGCGTTATATGTAATATCACCGGCATCCTAATAACCTCTAGGCCGGTTTTTTCGGAAAGCTTACGTGACCCAAAAAAACATATAGCATATTCGTGTTTAGGAGACCAAAATTCTCTAAAAAACACTTTTCAAAATACTTGGGTACAGTGTTATTGACCAATCGTCGGCACATAATTTAATGCTTTAATTGCAATCAATAGAAAATACATCTTTTAGGGTAATCCAGATTATAAACGTAATATTGCAATTGAAAATTTTACCTACAGACAACAGTTTCTTCAATAAGTTAGCAGCTGATTTGTTTATTTGTTTACTTGTTTTTGTAACAGCACCTTCTCATAGTCATCGAACCACATAGTCCGCTTTCATTTCATTCCATTCTTGAGATGAAAAAATTTCATTGGTTTTAAGCTATAGGCAGTGATGTCGTTTGTACTCCTATAGGAGTATTTTACTCCTATTTGAGCAAGCGTACTCCTATACTCCCCTGAACCATTTTTGTACTCCTTTTCAGTGCTTGGTACTTCATTGCATTTTTTCAATCAAACACCTTGTGTAATGCAAACTAAAATTTTCAATGTTGCTTAGAGCTGGTTCATACGACAGACAATTTAGTGGGGGTTATCAAGATTCCCGGGGAATTTTCTTAAACTGCAATAGAGAACGCACGGCAGTTCGAGAAAATTCCCCGGGAATCTTGATTCACGATAACTCCCAGTGTGTCTTTATGTATGTTCAGCCCAATAATTATGAAGTGCACATAGTGCACAAAGATTTTAATGTTGTCTGGCAATACCCACTTTTAAATTAGTTTTTGGCAATAATTTGGAAAAGCGTTGAAAACAAGTGATTTTAATGAAATATGTACAAGTTAGTGAAAAAGTTTGAATATTTCTGCAATTAAATTTACGAATTCTATATATGGCACAAAATCATCAAGGTGAGAAATTTGCTTCGGAAGCAAATAAATTACTAAAGCCATAATTTTATTGAGCAAATGAATATTACAAAACATTATAATTATTTTGTTTAAGTGGTACATTGCATTATATATGCTAAAACTCAATTATATTCGATAATATATACACGAAAAATTATTCCGGGAACACGTACGTCCCAAAGTGTGAAATCCAAAATCAAACTTAAAAAATCATATAAATTTACCAATATTAAGCAGATTAAGTAACCTATTAAGAGTAGTTTTTATCAGGGAATCATATTTTGGGGACGTTATTTAGAAAATAGAATAGAAATATGCTAAAATATGTTGTCCGAGAGTTTGTGCATCAATTCAGGGAACGCAGATGTAACTGACCAAAAACTATTTAAAGTAAACGCATCCGCTATGAGCTACTGCTTAGTGAAAAGCAGAAAGGTCATTTAACCCACTGCCAAAGTGCTTTTTGGCAAATAAGCTATTTTTCATTTTAAATTACTATTTTAATTCATAATTTATAGAGCGTACATCTTTAGCGCGTGATTCCGGGAACGCATATATGATATGATGAAACGTTCCCGAAATGACGAGTCGTTCCCGGAATGACGGTTTACAGTTTTTCAATAACTATGTGCTTCTTTACTCAAATTCACCTCAAGAAAAAATAATTTGCATAATAAAGCAAATCAATTAAATAATTTCATGTCCCTATATCAAATATGTTATATTTCATGAATTCATCATTTCCGGGAACGTTACTTAAATCAGTTTAAAACCTTACAATTTTAGATATCTTCCTAAAAAATACCGTAGTAACATTAAAGAGCCTTAGTTCTATGCATGTACAATAAATTTTAACATTAAAGTCATTAATATAGTTGTATAGCCTAAAATTCATACCTAAAAACTGCATTTTTTTTAAAATATCATGCATTTTACTTCAGTAGAAGTTTGTTTGCAAAATTTTCTTATTTTTTGATTTGTTATTGATAATATTGATTCTTTGCCATAATATTAAGTAAAAAAAAAACACAATCAGGTATTTTTTGGACCTTTTATGAACTTTTCAAAAACGTTCCCAAAGTGACTATTTTCAGTTAAAGCTTCGATGAAAAGCAATACAGGGTTGATTAAACACAGATTAAGCTACAATATAAGCTAATTGCCATTATAATTGCTTGTGATATATTTTGTGAAAAAATCAATCTTAAAATTTCCCACCTTGGCGATTTTGAGCCATATTTATTACAGGTTTATAGTTAAAGCAAAAAAAGTAGCTGCGAACTCCAACGTAAGGAATTGACAAGACATGAAATTGCAATATTTTCAGTTAAAAACTTCTACAATAAACAACTTGTAATTGATACCGTTATTAAAAATCATTTTATTCTGAAAGACGGTAAAAAAACGAACATGTTAGCATAGTACTCCCCATAAGCCCAAAATACTCCCCAAAAATCTAAAAATGAGTACCGATGTGTTTTTTTCAAACGACATCACTGGCTATAGGGGAGAATGGGGAGTTGTGCGACAGGTTTGGTTTCAGGAAAAAAAAACTATGAAATTCATTTTTTTTTTTAGCATCTCAGAATAAAGAATCTCTAGTAGAGTAGAACGGGGCAATGTCGTGCACTCAACTTTGACATGCTCGTAAAGCCGTACATCTCAAGCGAATGCGACGAGTAAGCATCCGATCGAAAGATAATTTCGTTGGTTACATCCATGTGTAACAACATTTGTGTAGCGAGATATTGTGTTTGGGTAAGTGAAGAAAAAAAAAAAAATGTGCACGACATTACCCCCCTCAAAATTTGTGGGGTAATGTCGTGCATTGTTTTCCGAGTACAGTAAAGGTGCCAAAATGTGTGAGAAATGATAGGTAGTGGTTCTATTAGTGGAGATTTAGCATTATCACGTATTTTTTCATTATTATACAAGTGTGAAGTACATAATATGTTGTGTAGAGTAGAACGGGGCAATGTCGTGCACACAACTTTGACATGCTCGTAAAGCCGTACATCTCAAGCGAATGCAACGAGTAAACATCCGATCGAAAGATAATTTCATTGGTTACATCCATGTGTAATAACATTTGTGTAGCGAGAAATTGTGTTTGTGTAAGTGAATGTGCATGACATCACCCCAATGGTCATTTTTAAGGTCAACTTCGATAACTCGGTTAAGCCCAAAATTTTTTTCGAAAACCAAATGCTTCTTTTCTTTGGCAGGATATTTCGTTTCAGAAAACACTTACCTGGTATATTTTCCCGCAAGGAAAATTATTTTTCTGACCCGATGAAAAAACACTTTTATCGTCCCGAAAGCGTGCGTTTTGAAAAAAAGGTTACTCTGTAGAGACGAACTGGTGAAAATTGCTAGTATTATATGCATAAGCTCAGTAGGTCAGCAGGTCCCTACCTTACAAACAGTTGGTAAATCATTCAATTCTTTGGGCTAAAACAGCCAGTGCACGACATTACCCCCTGCACGACATTACCCCGTTCTACTCTATGCAACTTCTGACTAAAGGGTTCGGTTGAAATTTAAAAAATCTAAAAGTTATGCTTGTTAGCGCAAAAGACGCGTTTTTGAGGAGTTGTGCAACACGGAGTGTTACATTATATTCTTTATTAAATTTACTCTTTGATTGCAGCCACTAAGACATTAATATCACTCCCTGGTATGCTGGTCGCTAGATAGTTATGACGTGGCATGATAACTACTTACAAAAATCACGAAAAACTTGCTTGTAAAAAAGTTAGATCGTAGCGAGACAAACAATTGACGGCAGTTGGTCACATGACAACTACTGTCATTTGACATTCATCGACGTGTTGCACAACTCCCTCTGTTGCAAATTCCTCATTCTCCCCTACATATTACTATCTATATACATTTTGCTTTTTTTCTTATTGAATATAGGTCTGTTTTTTATGATTTCCAGTAAATATTATCAAGTAACTAATTTTGGGAGAGTAAAAAACTATTTGCTCGAGAAGAGAAACAATGCTTTGTGCAAAACGAACACAATCCAGTAACAATTATCCAGTAAAGATTATTTAACATATATTTCTTGGGAATATTATGCATACAGGCCTGTTCCTTAATCCGTATGGTTTCAATTTCTTTTCGTTTAGGAAGATTTTTGATGAAAATATTGAGTCACTTGATAAAGATTATCGAAATCTTTTATTTTGAGACTTACAGGTTCTACAAATAATATTGATTTGTATTTACGAAAGGTAACCGTTTTGGAAATATTCGATAAAACTGAATTTTTCGACTTTTTGTGGTTTTTTAGAATATTTCTCGATCGGTTAATTTTTCATTAATGCAAATCATTATTACTCAATACTTCTAAATGAAAATGAAAAGTAATTGAAATCACACGGATTTCGGATCAGGCCGACAAATAAAAAATTAATTTTTTCAAAAAAAAATTACAGCACTACGGATAAACGCTGAAAAGGTCACTCGGTGCCTTTTAGTTTGACTCAGTGAACATAAAAAATCACAACATAATAATGCTTATTTATTGTTTGGAAAAATTGTTTTGAAAACATTTTGGCTAAAAAATATTGCCAAGTGTCAAAAACATATGTTTTCTTATTGGACATTTTTGCTAGTTAAATTTTATCCAGTAAAAACTTACAAGCCTTCTCATAAAAAACTGTCAATTTACTCTCACACTTTCTCTCTCGTTACTGAATTTTTGGATAAAACAAACACGTTTCAGTAACAATTTGTACAAATTATTACAAATTATCACAAAACGAACAGACTTTATATTTCTTAACTGAAGTGACATTTATAAATTTAATAAAGTGATACAACCAGATGCTTATTTCTGTCGAATTGTTATAATCTATCACAATTCGACAGCGTTATCATATTGAAATAGCTCATTTCAATAATACACCACTTTGATTTCATGCATTACGCAGGTTGCCTTTTATATTTCGGGATTGGGCAACACTAATGTCAATAGCTAAAATCTGGCAACACCATAATAAAGTATGACATTTTTTAGCTTAAACGTACTCAGAACATTTTGACGTACGACCATCATTTGTGTTGCTTACAGTGACTTGAAAAAATCAATTTGGCAAAGAAATGGAATTAACTCGTAAAAATTTTCGTGCGATCATTTTTCACAACTTTCGACGTGGATTATCACGACAAGAGTGCATCAATGAACTTAAATCTTTGTATGGCGATGAAGCACCATCCTATAGCACTGTGAAAAACTGGTTTAATGAATACAATCGTGGCCGTCGCTCACTCCAAGACGAATTTCGTGAAGGTCGTCCAAAATCAGTTGTTGCTCCGGAAACCATTGATGCTGTGCGCCAACTGATATTGCAAGATCGTCATGTGACCTATCGTGAGATTGAGACAACCTTAGGCATTAGTGGGACCAGCATACATTCAATATTGCATGAACACCTGGCCGTAAAAAAGGTTTGTTCTCGTTGGAAACCCCATAGTTTATCAATTGCTTAAATTTTTAATGGAAAAATTGATTTTCTTAACTCACTGTAAACAAAACAAATAGCACTTGTACATCAAAACGTTGTGAGTACGTTTATGCTAAAAAATGTCAAATTTTATTATGGTGTTGCCAGATTTTAGCTATTGACATTAGTGTTGCCCAATCCCGAAACATAAAAGACAACCTACGTATTGTTGGAGTGGATGCGGATGGTGATGGGTATTACTCGTATACACACGAAAATTGGGATTCAGACTGTAGATGCGGATTTTCGGATGCAAGGTTTATTGTTTGGTTGATTCGATCCACACATCCGACTCTTATTCTATTTAAAGGGTTTCTTTTCTGATTAAGTTTATATATTTTTTTGTGCAACCCCAAAGGGAATGAGTCTTGTATTTAATTATTCTTTGTAAGAAATTGCATGATATTCGATTTAATTTCAGCGCATGATGTAGAAGTGTCGACATTCACCATGGCCTTGGTACTTATATCTATGATTAAGCGGATATGCAACAGCAAAAAACCAATGTACTTAGTCCCAACATTATTTGGATCCAGTATGAAGACACATGACTTACCTTAACTTTTTCACAAAGGAATTGAATATTACAAGCAACATATGCATAATTACTGTTAGTTACTTAGCGATAGAATAGAATGTTCCAATTTAACACGTTGAGTGCCACCATACAAGCAAAATGTCCTTCGTCATGTGCCACGTGAACCGCCGGCGGTACACACTCAACTTTCACCTGTGTGCCACGTGCACCGCCGGCGGTGCACAGTCATGTGTGAACTCAATGCAATATATATTCTGAAGCACTGCAGTAAATCAAAAAATTTTTATGTTTTATCACAGAGGAAAAGGTATTTTTGGTTAGAGTTTTGAAATTTTTACGATATCTTTTATTTTGAAAGAACTACAAGTTACATAAAAGATGACAAAAAAAAAAAAAAATAAATTTATTGGAGCAAAAACTAACAAAAGTAAAAATTACATTCAATAATAATAAAAACTAACAACTAATGTGTTATGTTGAAACATTCCAGGCAAAAGGCGGATTATAATCCATAATAATAATAGTAACTATTTTTACACCTATTTCAAAATGTTGCAAACTTTTTGGTTGTTTTTATTGCTTCTTCACCTCAAGATGTATATTTTATTTGAATGGTGGCGCTGTGGTCAACTATTTAGATAATTTGGTTTCACTCATGTGCCACGTGTACCGCCGGCTGTCACGCCATTTTATAGGACAAATAGCACTTATAAGCACAAATCTCTTTCCATAAACATATTATATACCCCTATAGATCAATATTCAACATTTTTTCATACATATTGAATTTGTATGGTGGCACCTGGTGATAGACATTTTTTTGTATGGTGGCACAGCGCTACAAGTAAAATGTGTACCGCCGGCGGTACACATGGCACTCAACGTGTTAAAAAAAACCAGAAATTATTTAGTTAAAATTCATTTCGTTAAAGCGAAAACTTTTCCATTATCGAGGCATTCGTAAAAATGTATTTAGTACAATATTATCATATGTGCTTGAACTGCATACTTTAATAAATAATGCTCTCAAAGGATAAACAGTTTAACTTTCTGCCAGCAATTGTTGCATTTCAATAGCGAATGCATTTTCTGCAAATGGAATAAAATTCCTACGCATAAAATGAAAAGTATTTAATTTACATAATCGTCCTGCTCGTTGTGTACAATATAAAAGTTTACATTCAAGAAATACCAGGAACATGCAACATCATCAAACTACGCCTCTTACGGCAACAATTACGGCCAACTGCGGCTTTAAATAAACGGCAATAAGAAAACAACAACATTCAAAAAGAGGCTTACCAAACAGTCAGTTAAAATGACTCACATTTTCATGAGTTGCAAAATGTAAACGCAACAACCATTTCAACCATTTTTTAAATTCAACTGGGGCAATTAATCATAATCATACGCCAGTCGGTTGCCAAGATATTATGACCACTTTAAAAATTAAGACATTTAATAATACGTATACTAGAGTTTCCGTTGTTGCCGAAATTCGACCATTTTTCCATTTAGGGTTGTGGCATCACCCACTTAAAAACATAATGGTCATGTTATCGTTTCTTAGTCTTAACTCTATCTACATACCAAATTTTATAAAAATCGTTACAGCGGTTTAGCCGTTAAAGCGTTTTTTCCATTTAGGGGCGTGGCACCGCCTACTTAAAAAGAAAATGCACTGCTCCTCCTGACAACCTTCCAAAATAATAAAAAATTAAGCGAATATGATGAAATTTAGTCACAGAAACAGGAACTGAACCGATTTCGTTTGCCTATTTACATATAGATGTAGAACTTCAATTCAAACCAACATTTCTCTAATATATTTTCCTGAGGTGTCAGTCGGACAACATGTCGGTAGTTTTCAGATGGAGACTTGCACACACTTTGTCCAATTCATAAAGACTGGTTTATTTAAAATTTAAATTGGGATTCTAGGCTCTTTAGGATTCGGGTGCTGACAGTTGCTGAAAATTTTGTTTGTCTAGCCAAAAGTTATTGAGTAACCACGTTTTACGAGCATCCAGCGCCATTCAGTCTTGCGAACGAATTCAATACAATTTTGGATCATTGCAGAGCAAATGCCAATCAGTGTTACCCGGTTTGCGTATTTCATATTGCAGTACTCATATCGACAGATTTCTGTTGGTGATTTGCGCAGAATGTAACCAATCCATGCCAATTTTTGCAGTCTGATTTAAACGGAGATAGGATCTTCTCGACATCTGATAACAGTTCGGCAATGGAGATTGCCCTGGGCCACCAAGTTTTTAGAATTCATCTGTAAAAATAAAATCGAAATTGTAAGCCTTTGGAACATTTTTGGCATAACCTAAATTGTATATAAAACATATGCGCAAAACATCATTAATAATATTCAAAAGTTTTATTATCGATAGCTACGGTAGTACACTTTTACACATCAGATCAACTTGTACATTTTCTTTTTTAAGTAATTTGAAGTGAATCCTTAAAAAAATTATTTTCGTTAAAATTTTTACGATTTGTTAATATGTAAGTGTATTAATTTATGAGAAAAAAATCGAATTTCCATTAGTCAAAGCTTAATACTTTACTTAAAATTAAATGTCCTTTTATTTAATACTAGCTGTCTTACCCGGCGTTGCATGGGTTTTAATAAAAAGCCAGATTGCACTAAAAAGCTAATAACGAAAATTTTTTTTAAAACAATGTGCCACAAACAGATGCTCCGATGTATTTATTTTATCGGTAAAATTCCAAAAGTATCGCAAAATATTAAAATATACATTGAAGAAATCGGTTAGAGTCCAAGTTTATGGAAAAACGTCCAAAATATCGGTAAATGTCCAAAAGTATCGAAATACACCGAAGAAATCGGTAAAAGCCCAATTGTAGGTATCGAAAAACATCTTAAATATCTGAAAAAGTCTAAAAGTATAGAAGAACATCTAAAGTATAGGTATAAGTCCAAATATAACGAAAAACATCCAAAATATCGGTAAAAGTCCAAAAGTATTAGAAAACACCGAAGAAATAATACTTGATTGTTATTATTATGAATAAGACTGAGTTCTTCTATGCGAACGATTCAAATCAATAAATACTGTATATAAAAAAATCAGTAAAAGTCCAAATAAAGCGAAAAAGATCCAATGTATCGCAAAAGGTCCAAAAGTTTCGAAAAACATTGAAACACATCGAAGAATTCGGATAAAATCCAAGTTTATAAAAAAACATTCTATACATCGGTAACAGTTCAAATACATATATCGAAAAACATCCAATACATATATCGATAAAAGTTGAAAAGTTTCGAAAAACAGTGAAATAATAAAAAAAAATTTTCGAAAAACGTACAAAATATCGGTAAAAGTCAAAAAATGTCGAGAAACATCCTACATATCGGTAAAAGCCCAAAATTATTGGAAAACATTCAAGAAATCGGTGAAAGTCCAAATACATATATCGAAAAATATTCAATGTATCGAAAAGGCTCCAAAAGTTTCGGAAAATATTGAAACACAACGAAAAAATCGGTAAAGTCCAAGATTATAGAAAAACATCCAAAATATCGGTTAAAGTCCAAAAACGTCGAAAAATATCCTATCCGAAAGTTTTGAAAAATATTGAAACACATCGAAGAAATCGGCAAAAGACTAAAAACAAAACATCCAATATATCGAAACAAAGTCAAAAGTTTCAAAAAATAGTGAAATATGTACATCGAAGAAATCGGTCAAAGTCCAAGTGTTTCGAAAAACATCCAAAATATCGAAAAAAGTCAAAAAGAATTGAAAAATATTGAAAAACATCGTTAAAAGTCCAAAAATATTGAAAATATTGAGTTGGCATCCCTGACGAAATCACTCTCATTTTTGCTCTCATCAACAACACAACATCAAGAATAAAAAAAAAAACAATAAATGAAAGAGACGGAAAAGACAACAACAACACATAACTCATGGCGCAGCAAGCTATAGCGACTGAAATGCAAACGATCATTTTTATTTTATAAAAAACCAAAAAAAAAAAATAAGTATACAATCCTGTTCCTTACCACACGTAGAACGTTTCAAAAAAAAAAAAATTATTTAAATCGGTTCGGTATATTTTGCACCAAATCGATACATAGGGTTTTCATATAAGCAATTTTATATAAATAGTATAGATAGTATAGATGCAGAACACATTAAGGGCATGTAGCAGAATTCGATCTCTATCGGAATCGAATTTGAATCCGACAAAAAAATTGATTAGATGTCCTGCAATCCAATTTCGGAATTGGGTGTCGTGAAATGCGATATTTTTTATTTGTCATTTGTCAGAAATAACTCGCAAACAAATTGTTCACGATTCTACAATAAAAATTTTTGATTTGGGCAAAAATTTAAGTTCAATTTTTTTGATGAACATTTTTTATTTATTTAAGTTTAAATATTTATTTTCAGGGGAAAAAAATAGGAGCACCTCGACATTGCTAAAAACTTCACAATGCGGGCCAAGCCACTGATGGATTCCCTTTGAGAGCAGCTCTTACATTCCATTAATTGCGTGCGCCCACCAGTTAAAGAATTCAATGGTTGGAAAAAGGTATTCACTCCCAAAATGCGCCTGAATTCGGATTTCATGCTTTTCCTTGGACTTCAAGCATTAACCGAGTGGAACAGCGAGGTGAAAAAAAGTTGGCAGACAACAAAAAAGAAGAACACGCTACTGGAGGAGGACCATTTTCCAACCACGCACTAAGCCAGTCAGATGAGGCAATTCTGCGTATTAACTGTATGGCGCAATAGGTGGAAGGACTGCAAGGAATAGCTCTTCGGTTACGCGAGTATAATGAATTAAATGACGAAATGCTCTCAACTTCATCAAAACGCCGCACTATGGGTCCAAAGTACTCTTAGCGTCTCATAAATGTTTTTTCCAAAACTAAGATTTTAATATTTCTTTCTATTAAAATAGTTAGTAAAATGTCCAATGAATATGTTTCAAGAAAATTTTTATATTTTAATAAGGATCTGATGTCCTTTAAAGGCTTTTAAACACAGAAAAACTATATAGTCATTTTAATGTTCTCGTAAAACATAGTTTTTGCAGCCCTGCATAACCATAACATAAATTTTTATACCGTCAAAAAGATTATTCTTACTTCCTTTCAACCAATAAAAAATTTTTGTAAATATCTCAACGCATACTCATATAAAAGCAAAGTTATTAGAAACGGCATTTTTTATTTGTTAAAATTTTTAATAGACTTTTGACAGTTAGCGGCGTTTATCGGTGTCGAGTTATTTTTCTAATTCAATTCTGTGTTTTATGACTAATAAAAGGAAAAAAAGAACCCATGCCCGAATTTGCCCGTCTTCACATAAAACACAGTTATATATTATGTAGCAAAAATTAAGAATTAAAAAAAAAAACTAAAAGCGATATATTTATGGGTTTTCAAGAACTTTCAGCTCAAATATATTTTAGTGGAACAGACAAAATAATGTCATGTCAAAATACTTATGGCATAACAAATTTCGCATCCATTTTTTACTTTAGTAATAATTTTCACCCATAATTCGTAGGGGCTATTACTTCCTTGAATTTTTTGTCATTTTTACTCTACAAAATACTATCGGTCGTTATTACCTCGAATTGTTGTAGATTTTTTTCTTAAAATGAGTGAATTCATTGTTTCTCGTCGCGAACTGTGTGACTTTTTCATCAACAGAGGATCCTGAAGATATTCAAAAGCACATAAAAGATAATTACAGTTCATCGTCGTTTAAAAGCCAACAAGTCTTGTCTAGTATTCAAAAAATGTTATTACAAGCTTTAACGACAGTTGGGCAAAAGCTCGCTGAACAAGTGACAGATTCTATGTGAAAAATTTAGCATGGCTAGACGGAGGGCATGACACTCCCCGTACAAGCAAAATTTCAAAATACTCCAGTGTAGGGTATATAATTTGTTGGCCAGGCCAAAGGTGACACCATTACTAAGTAAAGGGTGTTTTTTTTAGAGGTATAAAACTTCGAATTGAAATAAAACACAAGAAAATCGTTTTAATGTCCATCAGTTTGGCTTTATTGGAAGGATAATTTTATGCCATTAATGTTTAAATATGATTTCGGGCATGTGGCCGCCGCGGCTGGCTCGAATAAAGCCAATTCTACAGGTCCAATTTTCAACCACTTTTTCGAGCACATGGGGCCGTATGTCGGCAATAACGCCACGAATGTTGGCTTCCAAGTCCCCTAACGTTTCTGGTTTGTTGGCGTAGACGAGCGACTTCACATATCCCCAAAGAAAATAATCCAATGGTGTCAAATCACACGATCTTGGTGGCCAATTGACAGGTCCATTCCGCGAAATTATGCGCTCATCGAATGTTTCCTTCAATAAATCGATTGTGACGTGCGCTGTGTGGCATGTAGCGCCGTCTTATTGGAACCACAACTCATCCACATTCATGCCATCCAATTCGGGAACAAAATAGTCGGTTATCATGGCTCTATACCGATCTCCATCAACGGTAACTGACTCTCCAGCATTATTTCGGAAGAAGTATGGCCCAATGACTCCACCAGCCCATAGAGCACACCAAACAGTCAGTTTTTGTGGATGTAATGGCGTCTCAAGGGTCTCATGTGGATTCTCTTCACTCCAAATGTGGCAATTTTGCTTGTTGACGTAGCCATTCAACCAAAAATGAGCCTCATCACTGAACAAAATTTTGCGATGAAAATCAGCATCGAGATCAATCTCATTTTCGGCCCATATACCAAAATCACGACGCATTGCATGGTCTCGCGGCTTTAATTCTTGCACAAGCTGGATCTTGTTAGGTCGCAAGCCAAGATCTTTGCGCAAAATCTTCCAATTGCTGTGCACGGTGGCGAATCGATTCATTCGGGTCCTCTTCAACATTTTGCTCTACAGCGGCAATTGTTTCTTCGGTGCGCACTGTTCGACGTCTCTGCGGATGCGTATTATCACATAGAGTAAACGTAGTGCGAAAACGATCCATGGTTTACCGGATTAATTGCTCTGATGGACGATTATGTCGACCATAAAATGGACGGAGCTTGCGGTAAACTTCGCGAACTGAACCATTATTTTCGAAATAAATTTGCACGATTTGCAAGCGTTGATCT
This sequence comes from Calliopum simillimum, assembly GCA_951812925.1. NCBI lineage: Eukaryota > Metazoa > Arthropoda > Insecta > Diptera > Lauxaniidae > Calliopum > Calliopum simillimum. The sequence continues at coordinate 58,906,862 of OX638368.1, forward strand.
TTTGTCAACCTGTTTATGATGAAATGGCAAACCAAACTGAACAAAAAATGACATTAGAGTTGCCAGATTTGACCACAAAATGCCAGTTTTGTCTCTATTCGTTTAGTTTTTTTTTTTTTTTAATTTGCTGCAATCTAGCATGTATGTAAATGCAATTAGTCTTTTTGATATCACTCATATGTATATTCTTCCATCGTTACGACTATGAACTTAAGATTTAGCCCACACACTGTATGTATGTTTCACTGCTTACGTTCATGTTCCCGAATTTGTGCAAGTGCTTGCGCGTTTCATACATACACATACGCAAACAGACATGAAAACAATGATTTCCGGAAGAAGATTTATTAACTTTTTCATTTTATTGTTGTAACAGAAACTCAAACTCTGACCCTGATAACAAGACTAAAAGTATTTAAATGAGTTTCCCAACTGACGGGCACGAAAACATTTTTATGAACATACTTATGTATGTATGTACACCTTGAAGTTAGGGCCGCCATAATATCTTATGATGCCCATTAGGCATATGACTTTTAACAATTTTTTCAAAATAAAATTTGCCTTGGCCAAACATTTTGAGAAATTATCCAATTAGTCGAAATAACTCACGCAGAAACCATTTCTAAAAAAAAACTAGTAAGGGTGTAAATTTTGGCCTGGCCAAAAAATAAATACCCTACACTGCAGTATTTTGAAAAGTTTGCTTATATGGGAGGTGCCACGCCCTCTTGTCCGAGTACACCCAGTTTTTGTTCAGAGCTTGCATTTATAGTTTTTAGTGTCAGAGTCAAATTTGGTTCGAATATCTCAAAAAACTCTTTCAGTATAGCATTTTGAATCTTTTGCTTATATGGGAGGTGCCACGCCCCCTTGTCTGATTTCACCTAATTTTTGCTGAGAGCTTTCATTTATAATTCTTAGTGTCTGAGTCAAATTTGGTTCGAATATCTCAAAAAACGCTTTCAGTATAGCGTTTTGAAGCTTTTGCTTATATGGGAGGTGCCACGCCCTCTTGTCCGAATTCGCTCAAATTTTTATCAGAGCTTGCGCTTACAATTCGTAGTACTTATATGTATTGTGGTTGCATTGTCGTGAAAAATACTCCTAAAATTGCATTTTGAATATAATTTTTGTATGGGCGGTAGGCGTGTCCGTTGATCGATTTTGCTCATTTTCAATCCCCCGAGCTAACTTTGACGACGGAGGCAGTGTACCAAATTTCATTGAATTATCTTGCTCAGTTTTCCCAAAAAGTGTATTTCAACACACAGCCAGCCACCCAGCCAGCCAGCCAGCCAGCCAGCCACCCAGCCAGCCAGCCAGCCAGACAGACGGACATGGCTATATCGACTCAGGAGGTGACGCTGATCAAGAATATATATACTTTTCTATACCTGCCACGCCTTCTTCTCTGCGTTACAAACGGAAGGACAAAGTGAATATGGGCACGGCCACCGTTGGGAACGTTACGTTCGCACGCACATTTTTGCCCATATCTTTTTGAAAAATAATCAAACATCATAATATCTTAAGTGCATGTAATAAGGCTCCCTAAGGCCAATATTTCGTAGGAACAAAGTTTTTGTCTATCAGTTATGGCTTAGAAGTTTAAAGAGTTTAAACGCCGTTGGGAACGTTATTTTTTTTTTCAACAATTTTTGAGGTCAGTGCACATTTTCTAAAAAGTCTGCGAATCTAGTAATGTATTTTCCCGAACATCTTCCATAATTTGAAGGTAAAGGATCAAAGTTATGGTTGAACTTAAAATTGTGCAGAAAAAATTATTTTTGGTGGATTTATAGACGTTAAAGCAACGTTGGTTTCGTCACGCAAAAGCGTTGGGAACGTTATGCGTACGAATTTCCATAAATAAATTGAGGGCAAATACAGCCAAATGGTCCAAACATCCATAAAGATGAAAATATGTGAATATTTCATTCCTTGGAAGGTTCCCATTTACACTACATTACAAATTGTTTGCTCCAAGACCTCGATACATATTTTTTTTTGAAATTACGATTTCTCCCAAAAGGATAAAGCTATCTACATGAAACTTGGTACAGATAATACTAAGAGCCATTTTCTGATCAGGATTAAAATTGAGCGTGATCGGTTAATGTTCACGCCTACCTCCAATATATGCTAGTTAAAACGTTGTATGGGAAGTAGGCGTGGAGATTAACCGATCACGTCCAATTTTAGTCTCAGGCAGCTTAGTAGTATTGGCGTTATCTGTACCAAATTTCATGCATCTAGCTAAATTCGTATGGCCGCCAGTCAGGGTTCAACAAAAAAAATAAATCGAAAATAAATTTTTTTCTGTTTTTTTCAGATTTTTATGTTGAGCCCTGACAGGTGGCCGAACGGATTAAGCTAGATGCATGAAATTTGGTACATGTAACAAGAATATTACTAGGTTGTTTCGGAAGCTTCAAGAACGAAATATTTGTGATATCCTATGCTCTTGGATAGATCTCAAAATAGCAGTTAACGTGATTTATGTCCATAATTTCCTCTTCAATCCAACAGTTCTTATTAATTGATTTAAATTATTGTAAGGAATTTCTATCCCTTTCAACACAGCACATCGCGTGGATTCAGAAGAAATTTTAGTAGAAAAATATAACTTATGATTTTTGATTAAAAAATGTTGGGAACGTTACACATATTTAGTGGCTATGTTCACCATGGTAGATACTTTATTTAAGCAATTTTAAAATGGATTCAGAAATAAGACTGAAAATACTCGAAAAGGGTGATTGCATTTAAATATTTTACCCACTAACTTCCGCTACAAGAAACTTCTTAAAATATTTCGTTGGGAACGTTACGTTTTTTATTGCGGTTGAATTCATCGCCATCAAATATGCATAACCAACCGGTTTTCCTTCAAAATATCAATGTTAATCCTTAATCTCAAACATTTTCTTTCTGCGGAAATCAAAATTGCATTGATACAATAAAAGTAAAGCAAATTTTTACCTTTTTTTCGGGACTTGTTTTTTTGGCATTTTTTTTTCTTTTCAGAAGCAAGAGTAAGTTTTTATGAAAAAAGCACCCCTTAAATCAACCTATATACTTGAAAATGGTATTTTTGGACAGCATTAGATGTAAACTTATGAAATATGGGCAAATGAGTGGGAGATTTAAAGAAACAAAAAAAGTTGTTTAGCTTCGTCTTACGTGGCCGTGCCCATATACCCTGGGTGTAGGGTATAAAAAAATAGAAAAACTTCGCCTAGAAATGAAAAAAAAATATTTTCTTTAAAATTAAAATTGTTCCACGACCTTTATGGATTTTGAGCAGCTTAGTTTGAATCTGCAATTTATTTCTCCGTAAGTTTTATAGATTTTTCGAAATTTCTTAATTTTTCACTTAATATTGACAATATTTCAGAAACCATGAAAAATAACAGAGAAATAAATTACAAATTCGGATTAAGCTGCTCAAAATCCATATAGGACGTTGAACAATTTTAGTATTAAAGCCAAACATTTTTTTCATATCTGGGCGAATTTTTTCTATTTTTTTTTTAGAAATGGCCGTTTCCGCGTGAATTTTTTTTTTTTTTTAATCAAAAACCATTGTTATATTTGGGCTATTTGGCTCATTCCTCAACATGTTTGGCCATGGCCAATAGGTGTTAGAAAAAAGTCATATGCTTAATGTCCATAAATTTTCTTGGTATATTTTTGGTTCACTTTTTATACCCTACACCCAGGGTATATTCACTTTGTTCTTTCATTTGTAACGCAGAGAAGGAGGCGTGGCAGGTATAGAAAATATATATATTCTTGATCAGCGTCACATCCTGAGTTGATATAGCCATGTCCGTCTTTCTGGCTGGCTGGATGTCTGGCTGGGTGTCCGTGGAAATACATTTTTTAGGAAAACTGAACAACATATTTCAATGAAATAAGGACACGCCTACCGCCCATTTAAAAATTATATTCAAAATGCAATAATAAGGCCATTATTTGCAACAACAGAGGCAAAATACACATACATATATACTAGGGATAGTAAGTACAAGCTCTGAGCAAAAACCAGGCGAATTCGGACTAGAGGGCGTGGCACCTCCCATATAAATAAAAGTTTCAAAATGTTATACAGAGAGCAAGTTCTGAGAAAAATTAAGCGATCTCGGACAAGAAAGCGTGGCACCTCCCACATAAGCGAAAGTTTGAAAATGCTATACTGAAAGATTTTTTTAAGAGACCCTGACCGAATTTTACTCAAACACTCAGAACAATAGAAGAGGGCGCAGCACTCCCCATATAAGCAATTTGTTCTTATTCTCTCCTAGGAGTTACAGAAGAATAAAATAATTTATTTTAATAAAAATTTGTATACATGCATAAGAATATTGCATAGTATTTATCAACTAAGTGTTTAATATTATAATTGAAATGCAATGTAGGGTATTTAGGTTTTGGCCAGGCCAAAGATATGTCCCTTACTTGTTAATATTAAATCATGAGTTACTCTGCTAACAATTGTTCTAGAAGATAATTCAATTACATAAAATATAATCAAAAAACTTGGTTCAAATCAAGTTTTGGCAATATTCCAAAAACTCATTCTGACGTGCCTGTGAAAGCGATTTAGCTAGTTTATGTCTGGTTAGCTCATATTTAATTAATTAATTGAATAATTAATTTCACTACTACGAAAAATGTCCTTTCTCAAATAATGGCTGATCTAAAAGGTCTAAATTACTAAACTTATTAAATTCCATACATTTTTGTTCCTTCTGTAGATTTCCTTAAATAAACTTGAATATCCAACAGCTTTGAAACTAAATGTCTGATAGGGATTAGACGACCTTTACGGCGTGAAATTGAGAAAAAAGCCTAAAAACCGCTTTGACCACTACTTAACTACCATCTTTTTGCGTCTCAATTTTTAAAAAGCTCTAAATCTGGTGTTGTGATTTAGCATAAAATAAAGTAATTTTCAGTGAATTGTCAGAGCAAAAACCAGGTTGCATAGCTTGAACGCTTACCTTTGCTTATTAGTTTTTTTTTTTTTCAGTTTGGTTAAGCAACACAGTGAGAACAAGGCATTAGCCATTTGATAAATCGGATTTATTAAGCTTTCATGAAATCAAAAATAATATGACCTGTTCGGTAATCCGTGTGGTTTTAATTACTTTTCATTTAGAAGACTTTTTGATGAAAACGGTAAGTCGAAAGATAAAAAGTATTAGAGCCTCTTTTGTAACGGATTACATATTCTACAGATAGTACTGATAGTACCGTTTTCAACAAAATGCCCTTTAATAAAAATTAATTGAAAACACACGGATTTCGGAACAAGCATATATGATTTTTAAATTTATGAAATATGTGAACCATTCAATTGCACGGTTCGGTTGATAGGATTCTTGCAAAGTTCGTTTCTTCTTCACACAAATAACATCACTTCTCTGTAAAGCTTACATGATTTTACCATGGGCCAATATTTTTTTCGGCAGCCCTGATTGCAGTCATGGGCAGGGATCGCATGCAGGCAAACAACCGGGAGAAGACGACCAACAAGTTGAGGCGCTTTTCCTTCTCAACGTGTTGGATGATGGTTGCCTTTCTTTCCTGTTTTGTTGCAGAAATGATTGGTAGATTTTATATTACAACGCATACTGCTACTGATTAAGGTTTCCCTTATATGAAACTTAAACAATATGTGTGTGCAAAATTACTCTGCGCAATAATTTGGACTCATGTTGTTTGAAGATGCGGATGACATTTATATATTTTGGCTAGCGGGGGTTTGGGAAATAGCTTTCATTCTTTTGTACCCTCTCAAATTTCTGTGATAAAAATTTGTAATAATTTGTTTACGCGAACACAGCTAATGACAGTTATGTTCATTTTGAAACACCAAAATAAAGAGATTCCAAATCAGTCAATGAAGAATTCCGGACACCACTACAAAAGAAGAATGTTTAACGATTTCGCAAGCGAAACAGGAAAAGCTTTAAAAAAATATTGGTTCAAATTCAATATCTCCTGAAGGAGATTAGGCAGGACTTTCCAGTTTGCATTTTTTTACTCTAGAGACATGCACCCAACTTTCTGCATACTCAGTTTTTTTTAAAATTCTTTCAAATTTTGACCCATTGGAGCCCAATGTTCAGGATCATAAAACAAGAATAGGAGGAGCTATGACCTTAAAATTAACGAAATTTTATCATGCATGACTTACTTAAAACAACCTCATTTCAATAATTTTTCTATAGTTTAATAAAACTTGAATATACGTTTGATAGAAAATACCGATTGAAGACTTTTCCCCATACATTTTTGTATGAAAAAATTAATTTCAAAAGCGGCACGATATTCTGGAAGCTTTTGAAATTTTTGTTTTTTATCTTATTATGGGCTATTAAGCCCGTTATTTTGAGGGGTCTATTCTTGAAAACATCTGCATACTATCGTCCAGACACTCAGATATCCAAAGCCAGATTGAAGACCTTGTCATGGAATAGCAAAAGGCCGGCCTGAAAATTAATGCATCCGAGACGAAAATCCAAGTATCGGAAAAGTTATGGAGGGATATAAAAGTAAGGATTGCGATAAATGAAGACATTTAATTTTGGTAGTATGCTCATCCTTGAAGTTTCAGGAGAATATAGTATATGTACAACTTTTAACTACTTAATAAATAGTTCTGTTCAATGTTTTCTTCATTGTAAGGCACCTTAAAGACAATCTGGCCCGGTTCTCTATATGAAAGACCCCAAAATTGTCTGAAAAATACCACCGACCTTAAAAACAATTTGAGCTTATGGTTAGGTATACAGGTACGGTGACCATTTATTTCAAATTGAAATACAGAACACCAAAAAAAAAAAACAAAGTCATGCATTTTTACTACTTGGAAACAATTTCTATTTAATTTTTATAATATTTCTATGTACCTATATGTACATTAGTTTAGGCCAAATTTTCCCACGGCCAACAGTCGTAGCAACGTTATCTACGGAAAATTCTTAGAAAATTTTTCCAATAAACAATGGGCCTAAAATCTATATCGAGCTCCCGCATTTTAACAAGAAGTTTTTATACGAAATTTTAAACTAAAAAAATAACTTCTTTAAAAACACTATTGTATCAAAACAATACGATTTTTAACATTTGTTATAAAACACCAAATAAAGTGATTCAAATTATAAAATTACTGGCTCTAATTTTTTTATCTTTCTTAAAAAAAAAAAAAAAACTATCAGACATGTCCTTAATTCCGATTCGAAGTCGGAATGGAATCAATCTTAAGGTGCTCTGCGTTTTGATATTGAAAACCACATCGGAGTTGCGTTTGAGTAAATCGGATTGAAACCAGTAGCTACTTTTATTCATTGCAATAAAATTTCGATTCCATTTTATTTTTCAAAAGGCAGAGCACTTTAAGATGGATTCCATTCCGACTTCGATCGAAATCGATGAACATGCGAGTATGTATTCACAATTCTTCAAGATAAAAACAGATTCAGAAAGTTGACAAAACCAATGATATTTATATCTTTTAAGATGATACAATAGTGTTTTTTAAAGAAGTTATCTTTTAAATATCAAAATGTCGTAAAACATTCTTCCCGTTAAAAATAGAGGATTGATCTTTTTCATTTCAAATTAAGTGTTTGAGTGCAATTCATACTTACTATATTCACGTATGCAATCATATTACGATTTTGGTTTTTTTTAATATTTGATTTTTTGGTGGAAATCGCTCCACATAAAAATTTTTCTAAAATACAGAACATTTCTATGCTTAAAAAACTATACAGAACAGAGGCTTCAAATACAGAACTGTTCTGTATAATACAGTACGGTTGGTCACCGTATATATAGGTAAAAGGAGATTTTCTGAAAAAAAAAATAATAATATGGTGTGATTTGATTTCGATGACCCAGAATTTGTCGCACAGTGTTACTCAACTTAAAATCGTACAATCACTACAAAAGGTACACCCTGAGATATATTTTCTTTTCTTGTCACTCTTTTGTGTGTGTATATTTGTTCTTCGAATTTTAAATGTTGCTAAAAGTGAGCAAAAAGTATTAAAGAGAAGTCATCAAGTATGGAGGGTGAATTTTGGTAGCCACAACGACAAGGACGTCAAGATTAATTGCGACACGGATTTATTTGGTTGACAAATTATATTCGGCCCATCAACTAATGAACGGAATCACTCACAGCCATGATATTCGTTAGCGTTAACTAGAGATTAAAGTATTCGGTTCACGAATAAACCTTTTAAAGAATAAAAGCATTCGTGTTAGTAAAAAATTAGCAGTGAACATGGATTTTGCTATAATGTTGAAATAATTTCATTAGAACATATGTATAGCGATTTAATATTTTTTTGTTACTTTGAAAGGCGCCTTTTGTTATAATGAACCTAACTTCTTTTCATTGCTACACTTTGCTAGTATTTGTATGAAATTTGATATTCATTACATTCAAATATTTTTTCAGTAAGCCATTTTGTATTTTTCTCTAAATAATAGTGGAGATTGGGGAGTTTTGCAACAGAGGGAGTTGTGTAACACGTCGATGAATGTCAAATGACAGTAGTTGTCATGCGTCCAACTACTGTCAATTGATTGTCTCGCTACGATCTAACTTTTTCACCAGCACTCGTCATGTCAATACATATTCTTCATGTCGCTCTTAATTATGCGTTGAAAAAGCTGTCAAGCTGTATGGGTGTATAAAAAGTGACGGTAAAAGTGTTTTTGTTGTGTAAAAATTAGTTTTTGGAGTAAACTACGAAACGTTTTGTGAGAAATTTACTTGAAATATTTCAGTTTTACAAGTTTAGTTATTGTTTAAAGCTTTTAGTGTGTTTTAGATGTATATTCATTAATGAATGTTATGGGTGCTGAGAGTTTTCAAAACATGCTGTCTGAGTGTACCTTGGACCTATGCTTATTGACCAGCGAGCCTTTTTCGACGGACAAGCAGGATCACCATATCGGCTTTCAATATAATATTATCAATATTATATAAGTGATTAATGTATTTATTTGCAACCATTTTTGTTTAATTAATTGTTTTTTTCTAAATGTACTTTTTGTGTTAAAGTTTTTGTTTAGGATTAATTTATTTTTTTTTTTTTTGAAAAAAATGTTACTTTTGATTACATAATGAATAGTTCTTTCATAATTTATTACCTAAATACAATGTATTCTCTTTTTTTTTGACAGTCCAAGGTACACTTGCATGGTGTACATTGGACCGTTTGAGATTGGAACGGAAAAAGTAATATTTCTAATCCATGGTGGGACATAGAGATATCATTGTCACGTCATTTGCAAGCATTGTAGAAATATATCTTTATCAAAAAACTCAAGAAACTTTTTTGGAAAATCCAGCACATTGGAAAAACTGAAAAGCGGATCAAGGTACACACATCTCCCCTACCTCTGCTATCGTTGCAAAAAATTATAGATTTGCTGTCAAATGCCACAAAAATGTTAAGATTGGCGCCAGCTCACCGATTTAATCCACACTACACCAAAACATTAGTAATGTACAGTAGTGTGTATTGAAATATATGGACGAGTTTTAAAACCCAATTCCACACTCAAATTATGAAAGAAGAGAGATAAATTTTTTGACTTTAAAATAAATTCCTAGCTGGCCAAATGGCCATTGTTTATAAAAACCGAGTGATTTTGTACTGGAGCCTATCTTACGGTAAATTTTTTTCCAAAAAACACCATAGACATCGATTCGTGGTCTAAAATAACTTATGTGAGCAAATTTTCAGAGAGATCGTATGTCGTGCAGGAGCGTCAGCAAAGGAATAAGAAACGATTATCTTCAATGAAACGAATACTTTTTGTACTGGAGCCTATCTAACGGCAGATTTTTTTCCAAAAAACACTACAGATCTCAGTTCGTAGTCGAAAACTTATGTATGCAATTTTTCAGAGAGATTGTATGACGTGCAGGAGTGTCAACAAAGAAAAAAAGCACTTATTTTCAATCGAACGTTCAATTGTTGTACTAGAGTCCATCTAACGGTTCAGTTTTTTTTCAAAAAAAACTTGTGGTACTTGATTCATCATAAAAAATAAACTATGCACCCAAATTTTAAGATTGGTGGAACGACGTGTGGGAGTGTCAGCGAAGGATTAAAAAATGGTATACAGCCATTTCATGCTTATCGTAACAAGATCTGCCACACCCCTTCCAAATTCGCTGAAATTTGGAACATGGTTTCGTTTCATGCTTAAACTTTGAGAAATGGCAAAAAAAATTTTTGCGATTTTTTTTGTGGCTTGTGGAGGGGCGCAAAAACTCGAAAAATAGGTAAACTGTAACAAACTCTCCTCAAATAATCACCAATAACTTGGCCATTTCTTAACCGATTTTCATGTTTAGATCTGTTTTGGAAAGGCATTGAATAAGGCTGTCTGGCGTAATGTAATTTATTTTTTTACCTTGTGGATTTTTAGTGTTAAACAAGATCAGTGAGCCTGAAAATGTGGTCATGATTTGCTATATCAGATAAACATATACATAAAGAAAGTCAAATTTCAAAATTAAGGGTTGGGTGCGAAGTTTTTGTCAAATTTAAAGATTTAAAAAAAGGCGCGACCTGCAAGTTTCGCACGCGGGTGCCGCTGAGGGTCGGAACGCCATTGGTTTTTTTAGTACGAATAAACAACGATTTCAAGTAATACAACTTTTGTAGCAAGTCACGCTCACTTGCATGCTATTTTCCAATTAGACTCAACTTCACTTAAAAGTTTATGTAACCTACATATTGGTTTACAGCCCATTGTATTAACTTTCCATCTAATTTTTTTAATAATGTATTTTGCGGATGTAATATTCGTTAAATGTCAGTTTTTATTATGTATTTCATTTGTGGTATGTGTTCACATATTTTCTCTATTTCCGCAAAAGTAAATTTACACAAACATACCTACACTTAATGTATTGTGGTCAGTAATGCGCGCTTCAAATTAATTAGCGTACGCATTCACATACACAAACGTTTATTGTACTATGAATAGGTATGTATATTAGACCGTCTCACCTTACAGGCAAAAAAAAAAGTCTACCGTACACCATCAAATCCAAAGCATCTTTGGCATTTAAATTCTGATCTTAAGGAACTTTTTTTTTATCCAAAAGTCATTGACATTAAGTACCGCGTTCTAGCCCCAAAAATCCCGGAATTGATCGCGATGAATCCCTCGATTTGCGGAATTTTTTAAATGAATAAATTTTGCCAATTAAGTGCTTTAGTAGTAAACTCAAATTTTATTTACAAAACAAGTTATCCATTTTGTCAAGGACCGTGGCTCTTAGTGTTATTTTGAATGAATTGGAAATCTTTTTGTCCAGGTTATTAGAGGTAGTCTTATCCTGAAACCGATAAAAATATCAAAAATAAACAAGATACAGAAGGACCAAATAATTTTAAAGAAAAATTGCAAAGAGCTTTTGCAAATTTTACCCAATGTGCGAACAGAAGAACTTATACCATGTCTGCAGATACGAAGTTTAAATAAAGGAGGTGGATTTTTTTTTTAATGAAAGACATCGAGCCTATTATCTCTAAAAAGCTTTCAATTTCTTTTAACGATTCAACCTATGAGCGCTGCATCAATTTTTGATCAAGTTTGGGAGACGAAATTTTGAATGAATTACATAATTTTGTTTTAAGATCTCATTTTATGAATAATTCATATTATTATATCCTTTGGTAAATATCTTTTCGTCCAAATTATATTTTTTTGCACAGTGTATTATTTTTTCAAATAGAAATTTTTAAAGGAGCTACAAGCAATATTCAAGAATTAGTGTTTTTTTTACAACCCTACACTGAGCCAAAAAACGCATAGTAAAATTGAAGATATTTGCTTCAAATAAAATCTCAAGGTATGCAATATATTTTCCATACAAATCTAAATACGCTAATTTCGAATGTCGTGTAAGTTGTTTTACACACACATAACGCAAGTCTGCCGGGTTCCCAGGTTCGACTCCTGCCTTATTGAAGTTTCTTTTTTACTTTTTTTATATTATTTTATTTTTTTCCTTAATTTTTTATGTGTTTTTTTATTGAATTGAATTGAAATTGAATACAAAATGTTTTTTGAAAGTAAGCAGACAAAAAAAAAAAAATATTTTTTGAAGATGCATTTCTTTATATATAAAATTTTGTTTCGAGAGACATTTCTGTTTTAAAATTTTCTAATAAACAAATATTATACCTCTTCATCACATTGGTCAATGGAGTAGAGGTCTAACGAAATTGTACGTAAGAATCACTAGTCTCTATCTACCATGCGGACGGTCTTAGGTTCGTATCCTCCTGCGGATCGTTTATTTTTTTTAATTGAAATTTAAATTCGTATAGCTTCAATAAAAATATTTTGATCTTTGACCTCAGTTTAAGTTTGCCCAACTTAATTTTTAATAAACTTGTTAAGGTCTCTGCTTTATATATGAAAATAATAAAATTGAAGAAATTTTGTCTTAATTTTGATTATAGTTTCTGCTCAGTGTATTTTACATGCATGTAAATGTATGAAAATGTAAAACAATTCATTAATTTGCATAAACGTTATTAATAATTGCCATAAATTATTGTAGATAGAATCGGTTTTGCGGTTGTAACTCCGTCGTCTTTAATTGAACGTAAGGAGGTTTGACTTTGAACTGTATAATTTGATTGAATTATTTGTCCAATTAGTTAAGATGAAATTCACAATTAATTATGTTATTAACTTACTTCTTTTAACTTTAAGCTGTTAAGTTAATTTATTCAATTAATTTGAGGTTCTACAGGTCTTTACTAATGCCTTGGTGCAAAAACTGCCCGTCATAATATAATTTTTATTTTAAAAATAAGAAGTTTGACTCTGTTCACTTCCTCATATTATAGTACAATCATTTGCGAGAATAAAATGATGTCACCTGGAAAGTTTTGCGGGATTTTTGCAAATGAGTAATTTTATAGATTTCGATGTGCTCTATCAGAATTTCAACTTTGCTATTTCGAATCGTGTTCGGTCGGAAAAATGGAAAAATGGCGTCCAAAGTCAGTTTTTTACAAATATCTCTTTAACGGTTACATTAATAGAAAAATATTGTGACCCAATAATGTAGCTTATAAAGAAATGATCATTTAATTGTTTTCGTACGACTTATAACTCCTAATTCAAAATTTGAAAAAAATTAGTAAATTGTGCACGCCGCTTATGAATAGGCACTGTGATGTGTTGAGCTTAAAATTACGATAACTCATGAACGGTGAGTCACACATTTATAATAAAAATATTTGTTTATAGAAAATTACTTGTACTACGAACTACATATGATTTTTTTTCAGATGACCTACAATTTGGGAGATATTTTTTCAAAAAACCTGAAATTTAAAAAAAAAAACGTTTTTTCAAAAAGTCTCCAAAACGGTTAGTTCTAGAAAAAAAAGTTTTCTCACATTTTGTAGAACGTTCAATTTCCTATAATGATCTCTTCGAAGTGTTTTTTCGTCAGATTTACCCTTCATGAGATATCGCGACTTGAAAATCATTTAAAATTGAATATAGTAGTGCGCACAGTACAATATTCAATTTTGAATGATTTTCAATATATCTCCATGAACGGTTGTAATGAGCTAGCAAAATAATCATTGTGATAATCAAAAATCACAGATTTTGTTAACTGTTATACAAAATTCTATGTTTTGTATATTTAGAAAAATATTTATGTTTGCCCATTCCTGCATATGAACATTTTTTTACATAGGTTTCACTTATGTACATATATATTCATATTGGGCCTTATCGTAAATCTGAAGGGAGTTCCATTCTCTCCCTCCCGGGGAAGGAGCACTGGAAGCAGTGAATATTTCATGAATGGAAACTCCCCTTCCTGCAGGGATACTTTTTTTATTTTAATATCGTTGAAATTTTTAGAAATAACTAGTTTGCAACGCTGCGTTTTTCCAAGAGCGTTGACATTTTACACAAAAAACAACATCTGGCAACGCTTTTCCATATCTTTGACATTTTGCGCAAACAACCTGTCTGAACGCTGATTTTTTCCAATTTCGTAGACATTTTGCACAAAAAAAAACATGTGGCAACGCTTTTTTCCATAAATCATTGACAGTTTTTTCTATTTTCCACTGGATTTTGACAGCTGACTTAAAAAAAAAGATAAACAAGAAACAACAATTGCAAAAGAAGCAATTGCAGCAGTGAAATTGAATTTAATGCTTTGCTTTTTTAAGTTAAAAATGTCTTTAATCATTTTTGTGGATTTGGAAAATCAAAAGTTTGCACCAAAAAGTTTCCAAAAAAAAAAAAAAAAAATATGAGTAAAAAGTAGTTTTAGCAGAACCAGTATAAGTTGGAAACGCTTGAATGATTATGTATTAAAAACTTTAGTGTCATATGAAAGTTATTTCAATAAGCTTTAAAATTGTTTTACTAAAGTTTTTAATTTGTCAAACGTTATTTATGATTATTCATTTATACATTAGTACTCCCTAGCAAAAAGTTGAGGAGCAAATTTAACAAATAAAAGTGAAAAAACTCGCTCCCAACTTATTGGCGATTACATAATTTTTCCAGTGAATTTTACCTTTCCACAAAATTTTTTTTTGCGATTGCAAACCAGGGAAATTGCGAATAAATTCTCGAGAATATTTATTTCCGACCCATTGTGTATTTTTTTCCATTTTTGTATTAGACACTCTACAATCGTTTTGATTTGCGCTAGCATAGACTTGTCCTATATATTTCAACATGCTTTGTTTATCTTACACAAGGCAAGTATACGGCGTGTGTAGAAGGGCTTTGCCGATTTTAAGCAATTTGTTTTGTTGCATTACCGTTTTTCCGAATTCCACAATTGTAGGAATGCGTTTGAGTTTTGAGAGGTCTGATACTGTACTGATGGAGAGTTAATTTTTTTTTTCTGGTTGTATAGCTGAACTGAATAGTCAACTTGTTCTAGAGATTTATTCTTAATATAAAGGGAGAACAAAAAGATTTATTTCACCTTTAAATTAATTAAAAAGTCAAAAGTATTGAAGTCGGAAAAGAAATCAGATAATTTTCAAAGTGTCGAAGATTAGACACCATCCTCTTTTGTGGAAAATATATCATCGAAAGCCTTCATTGGGATAATGGAAGCAGATTTTATGGCATGCAGTTTTGATAAAATCGCAGTCTTCATCAGCACGCAGATTTAATTTGTACGGAGTTTTGATTAGCACGCAGTTTTATAATTGAGGAATCAGCATATAATTTACTAATGAGATATATACATCATTGAGCTGCTTGCGAAACTTTATTCGACATCCAGAATTCTTCATTACGGCTTAAGATTTCTCCAACATAAAGGAAATTATTACATATAACCTATGCAAAATATATTGCTTTAAACTTGCCTATGCTGGAGTTTCAGATCCAGTTTTAACGAAATAAGTAATTTAAAACTAAATTTTTCTTCATTTCCACGCTATTACATATATATATATATGTATGTACATATATTTTATATATATACAAGTATTTAACCCTTTAACTGTTTATGTCGAGTATACTCGTCAGAGCGAAATGAAAATTTTTCGCATTATGTCGAGTATACTCATCGTGAAGATAAAAAAAATCGCATTCGTATTATTATTAAACGAATCAACTTTAATTTTTTTTCTCTGAAATAGGTCAAATCTTTTAAAAAATGTGCATTTTAGAATATTCGTTAGTCTGGCAATCTTATTTATTTTAATTCACAATAGCTGAAATAACAAATTCTGGGGAAGTACCGTTACAAAACGATTTTACGTGATATTTTTTATCAATGAAATAAATTTTGTTTGTTAACAACGAATAAAAATATATATTTTTTAAAAAACCAACACGCAACTTTTGATCATAATTTATAGGCAGAAACATTTTACTCTGTTTATGTCGAGTATACTCGTCTTCGATGGAAAATAACTAAGCAGGCAGAAAAAGTTTTTCGAAACAAAATGTTAAAGATTGTTCAAGAAGCGCTTAACAAAATGGTGGCTGAATAAAGTCTTCATACTTTAAACTAACATCGAACACGTGAATTCTAAAATTTGAGTTAAAATTTCAAAGAAATATTAGGTCTGGCAACTCTCTTACCTAAAGGTTGAAAAAAAGTGACAAGTGCGTATAAGCTTTATAAATTTTTAATTCTTTCAAACAACACAAAGTTCTAAAATTCGGCAAGTATCTCATCTGAAAGTGTATTAAATTTCGCATCTGAAAAACATCAAGTTCAGCAAAGTTTCAAACTGATTTTCCTCTAATTGGGTTGAATTGGATTGCTTTTGCTGTAGATATTGTTTTTGGCGCATTAAAATTAGCCTTGCCTTCTTCATATAGACCCATCAGTCTTTTACCATGCATGTCCAAACTGTTTGAAAAACTAATTTTATCAAAAATAATACCTTATGTAACCGAAAAAAATTTATTTCCGGTCCATCAATTCGGTTTCCGAAAATACCACGGAACAATTGAACAGGTTAATAGAATCACAAATGAAGTAAGGAAGGCTTTCGGACAAAGTGAATACTGTACAGCAGTTTTTCTCGACGTAGCTCAAGCGTTTGATAAAGTATGGCATGAAGGCCTTATCAATAAAATTAAACACGTACTGCCTTTTAACGTCCACAAAACATTTATTTCTTATCTGGAAAGCAGGCATTTTAGAATTAGACATAACAGTTTTATTTCATCACCTTTAAAAATTAATGCAGGTGTCCCTCAAGGAAGCGTGCTGGGTCCTTTTCTGTACTTACTGTATACCTCTGATTTACCTATTATCGCTGGCACAACCATATCTACTTTCGCAGATTATACTGCAGTTTTAAGTTGTATGTAGTCGTTGTCCCCTAGAAGCGGCACGAAAACTTCAACTTCATTTAAACTCTATCGAAAAGTGGTTGCTGCTATGGCGCATAAAAGTAAATGAACAAAAATGCAAGAAGGTTACTTTTACCCTTAGGCGAGGTAATTGCCCTGCTATCACATTAAATAACACTTCAATCCCTCAATCTGAAAACGTCACATACCTAGGTATTCATTTAGACAGACGGCTAACGTGGCGAAAGCATATTGAAGCCAAAAAAACGCATGTTAAACTAAAAGCCTCCAGTCTACATTGGCTCATAAATAGTCGGTCCCGTCTGAAACTTGAATATAAAATCCTTTTATATAAATACATCATTAAGCCAACTCCTCGAACATTGAACTAATACAACGGACTCAGTCAAAAATTCTAAGAATCATGAAAGGTGCTCCATGGTATATACGGAACGAAAACATACATCGCGACCTTTGCATCCCCTTGGTCAAAGACGAAATCAACAAATACAAGCAAAGTTACGTTGCAAGATTACTGTATCATCCTAATCCATTGGCACGAAGCACACTGCGTTGGCTAATGGACAAAAATCAAGATTTTTTGTGACTCGAAACCTTATAATATTGGTATCAATCGACAGGTAATCAATAAAATAAAAACAAAATATTTAGGAGAAAGACTCAGTTTTGGCTACGCTGTGACACTTCAAAGTTGACATATTTTTAAAAAAAAACATGTTTTATTCAATTCGTTTTGGGTTCTCTTACTGCCATACCTAAATTGGAGCGTCAGCGTTATTTTACTGTCAAAAATTTCTCATGTACATACAATTTGTATGGCGCATATCGAAATTACCAAAGCTCAACGCTGAGCTATTCGAATTTCCAATTTCGACAAAGCGTTATGGAGTGAAGTTAGCTGCAGAAAAATAAAAAAGAAACAACAATATGATTTTGACAAACAAATGACTTTAACGCAACGCTTTTTATTTAGGTATGGCGCTTGACGCTTTTGTGTAACGTTAAATAACGCAACGCCTGACGCTCCAATATAGGTATTGTCTTTTGATTAAACTAAGCGAAGTAAAGTTTTTTATTATAAATAATATTTGAGTAAATAAATAAAACCAAAAAATTTTGGAAAATATATAATTTGATATATATTGTAGTGATTTTAATACACGATATTATCAAATGAAAAACTTCAGAAATTGACAAATTTCGATGGCAAAAAAAAAAAAACAAATCTTATAAAAATAAGTGCCGTTTTTTTTTTAATCTACTAGTACGGATTCTATATAATCAAGAACTGCAAATAACTTTTCCTACTTCGTCCTACAAATATTTTTTTTCTTTTTTTAAAAAATGCTTAAAAAGAAAAATTTGCATGAAATATAAAATTTACGTTGAAAATTTTTTTTTGTTTTTATTATCACAAATGGTCTCAAAAGTACAAAAAACATTATTTCTACTACGTATATTAACATTAAACATTACTTTTTCATCATCGTTGTATATGGAGCTTAAGAAAATCGTCCTAAATACCTGGTTTTTAGCAAAACTATAAAGTTCACAACAAATCTGAGATCATTTTTGAGCTCAGCGACCCCAAATTTCATCGATATCTAACCACTTCTTCTATTTTTGACCATTTCTTGTATGGGCTCAACGCACTGTGCGGAGGTTAAAAAATTTCTCCAGACTAAAAAGTAAGGATCGTCCTGCTATGAATATCGTTAGCAATTAGCTATGTTAAGCTGACTGAATTCTAAATTTTGTATGCAGCCGGTATCTGGTGCGTACTTTTTTTTTTTTTCCATGCAGCCGGTATCTGGCGCGTACTTTTTTCTATGCAGCCGGTATCTGGCGCGTACTTTTCTCTATGCAGCCGGTATCTGGCGCGCACTCTTTCTTATATTTCTTGTTCCTGCTACACATGCAGCCGGAACTACTGGCGCAAATTTGTATAGAGTTCTTTTCATTCAAACATCCTGCTAGGCGGGCAGTTTGTGAGAAGACTGAACGTACAACAACTGCGCTCTTCTGCGCGTTTACCGAACTCCTAGGATGTACAAGTCCCTATTAACTCTGAAGACACATTGAACACTAAATTATATATAAGATTAATTATGTAGAGTAGAACGGGGTAATGTCGCGCAGGGGGTAATGTCGTGCACTGGCTGTTTTAGCCCAAAGAATTGAATGATTTACCAACTGTTCGTAAGGTAGGGACCTGCTGACCTACTGAGCTTATGCATATAATACTATCAATTTTCTCCAGTTCGTCTCTACAGAGTAACCTTTTTTTCAAAACGCACGCTTTCGGGACGATAAAAGTGTTTTTTTCATCGGGTCAGAAAAATAATTTTCCTTGCGGGAAAATATACCAGGTAAATGTTTTCTGAAACGAGATATCCTGCCAAAGAAAAGAAGTATTTGGTTTTTGAAAAAAATTTTGGGCTTCACCGAATTATCGAAGTTGACCTTTAAAACGACCATTGGGGTAATGTCGTGCACATTCACTTACACAAACACAATTTCTCGCTACACAAATGTTGTTACACATGGATGTAACCAATGAAATTATCTTTCGATCGGATGCTTACTCGTTGCATTCGCTTGAGACGTACGGCTTTACGAGCATGTCAAAGTTGAGTGCACGACATTGCCCCGTTCTACTCTACACAACATATTATGTACTTCACACTTGTATAATAATGAATAAATACATGATAATGCTAAATCTCCTCTAATAGAACCACTACCTATCGTTTCTCACACATTTTGGTACCTTTACTACACTCGGAAAACAATGCATGACATTACCCCACAAATTTTGAGGGGGGTAATGTCGTGCACATTTTTTTTTTCTTCACTTACACAAACACAATTTCTCGCTACACAAATGTTGTTACACATGGATGTAACCAACAAAATTATCTTTCGATCGGATGCTTACTCGTCGCATTCGCTTGAAATGTACGGCTTTACGAGCATGTCAAAGTTGAGTGCACGACATTGCCCCGTTCTACTCTATGTATAATAATGTTATTTGGGATTAAGATTTTTAAACTTATTGTTAGTCTCCTAAGATGAGAAGATTCAATAAATGAATTCAAGTATTAAAAAAAAAATACCCTTCTGGAGTGCATCTTTTTCACCAATAAGCGCTTCCACTCCGTAAGAACTATTCTTTCTTTTTAACATTGCATGTCATAGGATGTAAGCGCGCTTAAACTTACCGCAGCCTTACTTTAAAAGGCCTTTTGATGCGCTTATTTGTAATGCTGCGGTAAGCGTTTTTTCAATAAAATTAAAAAAAAAAAATTGGCCGCACCAGGATTTGAATCCACAACCGTCCGCGTGATAGATAAATACAGATTATTTCTACTTCCATATATCAACTCTTTAGACCGCTACTCCAATGCCCGATGATATGAAGAGGTATTAAATTTGTACATTAAGAAAATGTTGTCCAAACAGAATTTGATATCGAATGCTTACATAGAATCATTGTGTAATCAGTTTCAATTCATTTAAACAAAAGTAAATAAATAAAAGGAAAATAGAAAAGTGAAATAAAAAAAATTGGATAAAAAATATTTCATAAAAAAAAATAAAGCAACCAAAAATAAAGCAAAAAAAGAAAATAAAAAAAAGTAAAAAAAAGTCACCCGGGCTGGGTTCGAACCCACTTTGTTCTTACTGCAGCCTTACATGGAATCGTTGTGTAATCAATTTCAATTTAATTAAACAAAAGTAAATTAATAAGAGAAAGGAAAATAGAAAAGTGGAATAAAAAGATGAAGATTAAAAATTTTAAATTAAATAAAAAAAAATAAAGCAAAAAAAAAAAAAATCACCCGGGCTGGGTGCGAATTTCGAATCCATGGTGTTCTTTCTGCAGCCTTATAAAAAATTATTGTAAGAGTGCTTCTAAACGCTTTGAAGTGGTTGTATAAGTAGCGCTAGAATTTTTTCTTGGGAATTTACGAACCACTACAGTTGCGTAGTGGATGAGTAGCAGGACATCAAACTCAAATGACGATGGTTCTCAATCCTTGAATAGACCAAAAAAATTTTTCAATTGTTTTTTTTTTTTTGCTAAAGTATGTAATTACTTTTTTTATGTTTGATAACATTACTTTTATTCATATAAGTAAATGCAGCGGTGAAGTGACAGGTTTATTTATTTATAGAGCATGTGAAACATTTAAAGTTTTTGAAGCCAATAACTCTTCAAAAACGCAAAAACATTTCAAACTTAGATTACGCGGACGCTTCTTAAGTGTAAAAACCTAAAATTATTAAAAAACTATAGCTCACTTTTCATTCTGACCTTTTGTTTAAAATGTGAAAAAATAAAGTTTACGATCAAAAGCCAATAACTCTTTAAAAATTCAAAAACATTTGAAGCCCTTTTAAACTTAGACTGAGGGAATTGCTCTTAAGTGTAAAAACCTCAAATTATTAAATACCATAATACGATTTTTAGTAAAATGCATTTGATTTTTGAGCAAAATATAAAAAAAATAAAGCGTACGATCAAAAGCCAATAACTCTTTAAAAATGCAAAAACAACTTAAATTAAGGGAACTACTCTTTGGTGTAAAAACTTAAAATTATTAAAATACCATTACGCATTTGGCTGTCATGTGAACCAGCTCTTACATGGATACGACTTCGTACGAAAACTAACTCGTAGGAACAAAACATGTTCCAATAAATTTAAGTATGTATTTCTAAAATGCTACAAAAAGTATAACGAAAATAAGTAAAAAAATTAAAATCCTTGAGAGCGACAGATTCAGACCAATTTTTTAAATTAAAAGAAAATGTGGATAAATACACCGCTTCGATATCTTAAGTTTAGAAGTGTCAATTATCCCGATCTTGTCAACAAATAAAAATATTAAAAAAGAATTTAAATTTCAATAATTTTTTGTACTAAATTTATGGTAAAGGGTGCGACATTACAAATATGCTATGAGAGTTGATCCCTCATATTTGTGAAATTTTGCAAAAAGCGTTAAAAACAAAACTTTCAACTTAATAAATTGTTATATTGTTGTAGACTTTGTTTGTGGAATTAAAAGCTACCCTTATTGCCAAACTGAAATAAATAAGAAAACAATGATAATTTGAAAATTAGAGCGAAAAGTAACAAGCACTAACTTTATCACAATTAGCAGCCTACATTACTTGAAAAAAAAAAAAAAAAATATTCCAAATTGTGTGCCAAAAAACTGAGAAATCTCTACTTTTGGCAGAACCTTTGTATTTTTTTTTACCCAAATTTTCCTGTTTTTTTTAGGAGTTTTCGAGTTTCAACTTCTCAAACAACCGTTTAGTATTTTTGTAAAGAAGGATGATTAATTATTAAATAATGGTGTGCATGACATGGATTTGACTTATCAAACCAATCTGGATAGATTCGATTTGTCTGTTCCACACATGCATTCAATATTTTGTCCTTAATCTTGTTTTCAAAGAAACATTTCTCGAAAATTCCCTTATGAATGGAAAAATGTATTTCGCAAATTGAAAAAAATTTATCTGTCGGATTTTTCAGAAGGAGTTTTATTTCACTATAGTTTTTGATGTGTAGAAAACCTTCGGAATCTAACGCCAGTCATCTTATTTTCTAAATATTCAATTCACAAGAGTCGCATTTGATTTTAGTACCAAGTTTGGTTTTTAACGTGTACCCTACAAAATATCTGCCAACTTGTTTTGCCATTGATGTTAATTCAGTTGGTGTTTCTTTCAATATAGATTCTTTTGAAGAAGTTTCGCATAGAGTTAATGAACTAGAGCCGGATTGGCCTACAACAGTATGTGAAACTTTTTTAAAAGAATAGTTTTTCGTTTTTCTTTCAGCAGGACCAAACCCCCAATCTAATAATAAGTCATCATCGTCTTCGCAATTTTTATTGCGAATATGATAGTTGAGCTTCAGGATTCTCATCGACATTAGCCTTGCCGTCAGACTTTCGATTACCTTAACGGAAGGATTTGTACAGTTCGCTAGCTGTTACCGTAAAATTGCGAACAAATTTTCAAGAGAATCTTGGTTAAGTTTGCCTAGCATTATGAATTCAATGTCTTCATCTAAAAATAAATCCTCTATCAGAGCAATCATCGAATCAATGGTTTTTATAAATCCTACCACACATTGGTTTTTGTTAGCCCTATGAGATGGGAGGACTATGATCTGGTCACGAGACGTTTGTTGACATTTTTGTCCCTAAAATTTTTGGAATCACAACAATCGAATGCGTCATTGCAATTTTTAATAATTTCAATAGTTGCTTCGGCATTCTTCGCACTTTCAGTATTCTTAAAAAGGTTGCTATCCAAGCAAAAATTCACTGCTCTAGCAAACGAAAGGCTATATACCTGCGTAGCCTTCCTCACATACGTTTTGTCCCATAATTGTGGGAAAATTTGGCTTTGGGTTACTTTAGGAATCATCCGAAGGCTACCAGATTTATTTACATATATTGTACGTGTCTTTTATTATATAATATCCCCATTAACTGTTTGCCCACCTACTTTGCTGTGCCCACCGTATAAACTGTTGCGAAGACTTTTAGGGGGTCAAAATGACCCACATGTAAGGGTCTTAGAGGAATAAAATTTTCTACAAAAATATTCCTCACAATATCCTGCATAAGTTTACTGAACACATGATACGCCTCAAATGTAAGGATCATACAGTTATTTCCATCTATTTAACACAAGAATGCGTTATTTTTGTTTTTTTCATGTACGTTGGATTAAAAAACTTCAAAAATCGATTAAAAAAAATCTGACGTGCTGGAGAAAAACGACGAGACACCGGTATTTTGTTTTAACGCTTTCTTTAAGAATTTTTTGGATTTTCCCATGTGGTTTACATAAAGTTTTAAATTATCGACAGTTAACTAAAAAAACCGAAAAAAAAAAATAGGCAAAAACGCATTTTAGTAATTTATCAATGAATTATATGATACAAAAAAAAAAAAAAATTATAAAAAAGTTATTTCTTCTTGTATAAATCTGCAGTTGATTTTGATTTTTTGTTAATTTTTTCGAAAAAAAAAAAATGTTTTTTTTAGAAATCAATTTATTTCGCCGAAACTAACAAACGAACCAAAATATGTTGTGAATTTCATTTGTAGGTAATTTAATAACCTTTAATATGACGTATAACACGTTTGAATACAAACATTAGT
Organism: Calliopum simillimum; assembly: GCA_951812925.1. Taxonomy (NCBI): domain Eukaryota; kingdom Metazoa; phylum Arthropoda; class Insecta; order Diptera; family Lauxaniidae; genus Calliopum; species Calliopum simillimum. The sequence goes on from OX638368.1 coordinate 58,930,957, forward strand.
TCTTGAGATATTTGTATTTAAATGGAACTATCTTTTTTTTTTTTTTGGTCCGAAAACCGAAAATGACCGATATCTCGAAAACGAGACGAAAAAAAAAAAATAATGCGATTTTCGGAATCAGCAGCTCATTTCACATATAAAATGGATAGTGGCATTCACTGGGAATTTTGGCTGTAGACTAGTGTTATTGATCTCAGGTCAGAGCCTGCAAAAACAACTATAATCATCAGCACACATCATAATATGATATAATATTTGCGATAAGTTGTTCTTTCAAATGCAATTTGGAAAAAAATTCAAGATTTTCGATTCTTTATCTCTGCAACGAAAAGTCATAGCGATTTGATGATACCATCAAAAGAAGTGTATTTAAATTTTATATGTAAGACTGAAATCCTGGAAAATTGTCTTATCTCGAGTTAGGTTGTTTTGTCGAAAGTCCACAGATGTATAATATTTCAGTGTTTCCCAAATTTTTTCGTTTGACAGGACATTAATAAAATTTTAATTTGTTGTTAAATTGGCACTCAGTTTGGGAAACACTCTATATGTCATATAAACTTTACTTACATTTCATTCCTTTAGTACTTAGTTTCCACTTGTGAATCAAGCCTTCTATCATGCACATCAATATGCTATCGGCAATTTCGGCTTTGCGCATCCCCTTTCCACTGTCTGTGACCCTTTCACTTTGCCGTCATGTTGATGGTACTCCAATATTTTGCGAGTGACCACCTCGTTAAAGAGTAATACGCAAATTTTTTCCAGCTTTGTCATTTTTGATGCCCAATCGCGCAACACGTTGTCAATTTCTGAATTTATGCCGGGTTTTATACGTTTTATTGGGTACCATTTCTGTAGAGATCGGGCACATGGAAAGTGGAAATCCAATTGATTACGCATAAAGTTGAATCCGCGAAATGACTGAAGGGAAAAAGCCAGGAATAATTCCTTTTGGGCGTCGGTGTAATTACGCCGCTTCTCGCTCGTTTTTACTTTCGCGAATTCGATTAAGGATGAATTTGCCGTAGTTGATGGCACAAGATAGTGGTCTAAAGCGTCAATTACGACTATGTTCCTCTCTTTTTCTTTGTCCATGGTTTTCTGAAGGGCGCTGTATTGCTTTTGGCTAAAATCAGCTAGTTTGCAGTAGTTTTTAAATTTTTCGCAATATGAGAAATTATGATTTTCGAATTCCTCGTCCTGAAAGTCGACGAGTTCTTTAGTTCTTCGCTTTTTTATTGGAATCACATAATGAGGTAGCTTTTTATAATCCACATCAAAATACTTATTACATATATAAAGGTGCTTAGAGCCTATTAAGTTTTCTTTGACGGGACAGATTTCCAACCACTCTTTTCGGTATCATACGGATATCGATGCAGTACATAATCGCCAGAATGGTTTATACACCCTTCCACACTACAATTTCAGCATTGTTCTGGACTTTTTTTTGAATTTATTGTTGGCAAAGGAATATTAAAATCATCATGACGGTAGGTATGGCACCTTTTTTCTTACTGCAAATTTTAGTATAGCTGTTAACATTACATCGAGTAAGTTTGAATTTTCAAGCCATTTTTGAAACAGCTATATATCATTTTCTGACGGTTGGCGAATTAGGGACATACAGCCATCGACAATGCATTTCTTGTTCATCTCTATTAGACATTGAAAGATGTATACATATTGAATAAAAAAATAAAGGTTCGTGGTGCCCACAAATAAACTCTTGGAATCAAAAAATTATTTAAACTCCATTTTCTTGCTTAGATAATACTAATGAAACTATTGTTACTAAAACTGCTGAATAATACGGCTATCTTGCACGTCAAAATTTTGAGATATGTAAACCATAAAACACTTTTATTGTGGGCAAAGAATTGTTGAAAATGCAAGAAGTGCAAAGTGCTTATTCTGAAAAAATTAAAGCACGCAAAAAATCACTGAACTTTTCCTATTGTTAACTTAGCTTAGAAACTTGCATTAACTTTATAAGCAAAACAAATGAAGCACATACGACACAAATCATTAAATCTATAAGTACCTACCTTTAGACTCAAACTTTCCGCTAAATATCGTTTTTGAAAATCACTTGCAAAATTTATTTACTTTTATCACTTTTTGGAAAAGCCAACCAACGCGATCGATTCACTCACTTAACGCAAATTAATTTATAAAAAAACGCACCTATTACAAACTGCGTTTGCAGAAATAACGGTATCACACACTTCATCATAAACCCCTTGGCTAAAACGAGTGGCCATACGAACCTTGTGACTATCATTATATACAATAGTAATATTGTTACGGAATAAGTGTAGCATTTTAAGTTTAGTGCATACACTGGCAACTCTGTAAAATGTCAAACTTAATTTTTTCCACTTCTCTTTTGTTATGCTAATTTTCATTCTTTTTTCTTGGCCTTCTGATTTTGGTTTTGCAAGTGCAACACGCACATTTGGTTAATTGTAATTTTGGGAATTTTAAATAAACTTTAAACTAAAATAACTTCTCCGGCTTATATTTTGGACTCATTCCTGAACAAATATTATATTTCTTTTTAGTGTTTTTTTGTATAAGAAATAGTAACCGTATTCACGATCTTGTTGCATCGTAGCAAATGCAAAATAATTTTAAATTACAAAAACAAATTCTATTGAATTTTCAAAAGCAAGAGTCTTGTAAGCAATACCAAATTTGCAACACAAAAACCTATTGCACGATTAATTTCCAATAGTCTATTGTGACTGATTTTATTTTTTTCATTTGTGATTGGCACAATTGCTTAATGACTTTTATGTTTTTGACAACCGTTTTTGTCACAAATTGAAACAAAAATGTAAACAAATAAAATTAAATTTAAATTATTTCGTTTTGGTTTATTTAACGAAGTTTTCTACGTAATGTTTGCATTAAGCACATTGTATGTAATTAATAAAACTGTGATTTTTTTTTCTAAATAACGCACAAATATTCAGTAAAATTTTTTTTAAATCAAAATAAGATATCAAATATATTTTAAATTCAAAAAATATTTGACAGCAAAACAAAAAACAGCTGTTCTGAAACGTTTGCAATAGCAATTTACAACAGTGTGTGCTCACAGTTATTTACTCTTGCGAATTTGCATTTGCTACGATGCAACAAGATCGTGAATACGGCTAGTATAATTTTATTTGTGAAATCAAGACCATAAACATATTGTACAAAAAACGTGGTATTGTACGTATTCAACACCTAAATTATTTACATTATTGACTTTAAACGCAACTTTCATAAAAAAGGCATTTTTTTGGTTTTCAAAAATTTCGGCTCCAACACCTGAGTAAAAAAAATCATACCTTGCTTTGATAATTTTGTCAAAAACTTAAAATGAAACTAGTAGGAGCGTTACATTTGGCCTGGCCAAACATTAAATACCCTACACTGCAGTATTTCGAAAATTTTGCTTGCACGGGAGGTGCCATGCACTCTTGTCCGAGTTCACTCAGCTTTCGCTTAGAGCTTGCATTTACAATTCTTAGCGTCTGAGTGAAATTTAGTTTGGTTATCTCAAAAAAAATTTTCACTATAGCATTTTGAAACTTCTGCCACGCCCGCTAGTCCGAGTTCATCCAATTCTTAGTGTCTGAGTGAAACTTTAAAGCTTTTGGTTGTATGGTAGGTGCCACGCCCTCTTGTCCGAGATCGTCTAGTTTCTGCTCAGAGCGTATATTTTTAGTCCTTTGTGTTTGGGTGAAATTTGGTTGGATGATCTAAAATAACATTTTTAAATTTTTGCTTCTATGGGAGGTGCCAAGCCTTCCTGTCCGAATTTGCCTAGATTTTGCTCAGAGCTTAAGCTTATCGTCCCTAGTATTTATGTGTGTTTTGCTTGCGTTATCGCAAATAATGCTCCTAATATTGAATTTTGAACATATTCTTTGTATGGGCGGTAGGCGTATCCGTTAACCGATTTCGCTCATTTTCAATCCCTCGAGCTAACTTTGACGACGGAGGAAGAGTACAAAATTTCATTGAATTATCTTGCTCAGTTTTCCCAAAAAATTTATTTCCACGCAGACAGTCAGCCAACTTACCAACCAGCCAGACAGACGGACATGGCTATATCGACTCAGGACGTTACGCTGATCAAGAATATTTATACTTTTCTATATCTACCACGCTTCCTTCTCTGAGTTACAAACGGAAGGAAAAAGTGAAAGCTAATATTGAAAGATTTTTAAGGAAAAAAACATTGTTCTTTCGACCTCTAAATTCGATGCAGTTTTTTTTATATATATATCTCCGATCTACAAGTATAGTATATCGTTGTAAATGTCTCAACATGGGCTACATTTCATTGATAGAAGTAATTTATCTCAGATTTCTTTTTAGACTAGTTGTACTCATTATTTCAGTTTCTACCACCTTAAGGTGCCAAGTACACCACATGGAATTGAAGCCCATAAAAAATCATAAAATTTATCGCTACAAAGTTTACTCAAATTGTTGAAATTGAAGAAGTTATAGCGAATCTAAAACCTCAGTACAAAATGTGAAAAACAGGATGTTTCAAAAACGATAATCGCCCGCTAAAACTATTGCATGCTCTTTGAAATGTCAAATGTTAAAAAAAAAAAAATAGTAAATTGCGCATGCCGATTAATTACACAGTGCAACAAATTGAGGGTAAACCAATCTGAATTTGATATCGATAACTTTTTTTGATCAATTCAGGGTTACTGATTCTGAATCTGGTAACCGTTTTTTTCTATCACGTCTGAAATCCGAGTTATCCTTGATAGTGGAGTCAATGAAGCCAAAATACAGGCAAAATGAGGATACCCTAAGAACAGCTCCGATTTCGATGATTTCTTTTTTAAAAATTTTTTTTATGTTTTTTATTTGAAATCAGAAACATTTTGGAACGTGGTCGGAATTATATAATTTTTTAAACAATATTTAAAAAAGTTATATTTTCATAAAAAAAACATTGTTTAAAGAAATGCAACAAACAAAAATCAAAATAGTCATATTATATGTAATTGGCGATTCTAAATCCGAACTAAAATTGCTTTATCTTGTATGGTTTATGAGATATCTCCTTTTATAGGGTCTAAAATTGTGTATATAAAAACTGGTGCTATGTTTTTCTCAAGAACGGCTACAGCGATTTTAATGAAGCTTTGGAAAATGATACGCGCTAACGTATGCTAAAGAATGAAATAGAATTTGTCTAAGTATTTACTTATGAAGAGCAGTGGCACCGCCCCAAACTTTTAATTTGATTTGGTCATATCTTTTTAACCGTATAAAATTTTTTGATTATTTTGATAATTAGTACACAGCTACTGACTATCAATGCCTTATAATAGGCAAAAATTGGGCGAAATCGGAAAAGTACCACGTCCACTTTTTAACCATTGAAAATTTTGATTTTCATCAAAATCTGTATTCGAGTAATATTAAAATCAAAATATCAAAACTTTCAGTGGTTAAAAAGTGGGCGTGGCAGTTTTCCGATTCTGCCCATTATAAGGCATTGATAGTCAGTAGCTGTGTACTAATTTTCATCAAAAACTTTTATACGGTTCAAAAGATATGGGAACAATTTTACTTTACCGACTGTTGTTGTTTTTTTTTTTGCCCCAAATAGGGCTCTGGGAATTAATTACAACAACAACAACAACAACAACTGCCACTCGAACCTACTTTTTGAGATATAGCCATCGGAAGATCGGGATATATCTTTTACAAAAATCGGAATAAGTTGAGAACCCATGGATGGATTTTAAAAATTTTGATGTCATATGAAAGGTATTTCAGGTATATAATTACTGAAAAAAATTTTTCAATTTGAGTGATTGTTTTCGAGATATGACAATTTTTCAAAAATTCACCCCATTTTTTTCCCAAAAAACCGTTATTTTCCCAAAAAAATGTGTTATTTACCTATAATTTTATTAACTAAATTAGGAAGCCCAACTTATTTCCTTTCATTTGATGTGTCACATGCATCTGAAATTGCATTATTAATAAATTTTTAAAGAAAAAAACAAAAATGGACCAAATCAAATTTTTTGAAATTAGGAATTTTTACAACAACAAAAGCTGCAAAAAAATAAAAAAAAATAACTTTTTGAAATTTTTTTTTTATTATTTTCTAATTTTTTTTATAAAATTTCTTCCTCAACGTAATCATCTTCATCATCCGTTGGTGGATTCTTATTGGAATCCACCAACCAGCTGTATGGTCCTGTATGGGACCATCATCCTGTATGGGACCATACAGCTGTCCCTCATGTTTAAAAAATTCGCTAAGTGGATGCACTCCCATTGCTGTACAATGTTTTTTAAACATATATCTGGCTAAGTAGCCTTTATAAATTTTTTTTTTTCGGGAATATTCAGGAAGATTGGCTTTTACATGACGCCACAATCCTTCCACAGTATTTGTGTGGGCATCATTTTCTGGATTCTTAAACTAAATCGAATGGTTAACGGTAAGGTGCTGATAACCTTCATCCTCCAAACAGTCGTATGCCTGAAAAATATATTTATATAGGGTAAGGGAGGGAAATATGGACTACGTGGGTAATATGGACCACACGGTTATTTTCCACTGCGTACATAGGATTAACCGTTATTCATGTTCAAACTTAACGCTAATACCTAAAGCTTATAATATTGCGATTTTAGCGTTCGGTGAAGTCGCATGTTTCTGTAAGGGTGATTTTTCTAAAAAAAAGATCAGTGATAATTTTTTTCTAGTGAGTATATTTCATTATTTTACTTTAAAGACATCGCGTTTTTGAATAAATGATTAATTATATAAAGTCAGTGTATACTATTTATTATTTATGAGCATAAATTAGTACATTAACCACAAGACTTTTTGATAAAAAACCACATATTTCACCAACACGTGCTGTGTATAATAATTATTTCGCGACCGAAATAAAACACTTTTTCAAACTTTAAGCAAAAAAAACACTACTTTTTAAATTAAAGTTGAAAAACCTTAAAACTTTCGAAATGGCGAGAGAAAAGAAGAAAAACACGGCGATTCAAAATAAGACGTTTATTTGTCAGCGGTTGTACAAGTACAAGTTATTTTATGTTTAACATTATAAGTTGGGAGCGAGAGGCGCAACCCAAAAATATGAAAACAAAGGAAAATTAAGAATTAGGAAAAACTGAACGAACACCACTGTATCGACAGCAAAATACAGGGTGTTCGCTATGTTTGGCGTAAACATTGCCGCCCACCTTGCAGGAATGCAATCAATGTCACGCACTGTTAGAAAAATTCAAAATAAAAAAAACTTCAAAAAATTATGAATAAAAAAATTAAGTAATGAGAGAAAAAAAACAAAAACCAAAAGATAAATTTAAGGTAAAAAATAAAAAATGAAAATCAGGATATGGTTGGTTGGGGTGTTACCAAGCCCCAGAGCCGGACAAGATCCATCCGAAGATGGTACTCTGGGCGATGGGCTGACCAATCCCGGTTGGGAAGACACCCGCTCGCAGCACACGCTGGAACACCTCATCACCCAAGCGAAGATGGACCGGCGCTGACTTATAAAACTCCGGGTCTGCCAGTGTCATATTAAAGTATGGTGTCACAATTAAGTATCGCTGCCGAACCCTGGCCATTACCTCAATAGATTCGCCAGACCCAGTGCATGGCCGAATCTTCAACGTGCACATCTCCTCCCCGTTCATCCGAGATGTGCTCAAGCGCCATCGCTGGGTGAGCTCTTGCGAGATGAACGTGCTCGGTGAACACCCATCTAGAATAACCCGCTCCTTTCTAAGCTGGCCCTGTACCAACACGCGCACTACGGCTGTAGGTAAAAGTGTCACCGTGTTATGCAGTGACGTTGCAGAGGGAGGTGAGGGGGACGACCGCCTCAAAACAACTGGCCGAGACTCCCTGTGCTGCCGGTGACTCTGTGAAGAGAGACCGGAGTCAGTTTGGAAGGACTGACGGCAAGGCCTTACCTTTTGTTGACGCATTCGCTGAGCATTACGCCCACCGCGCCGGTATCCGGGCTTTGTACCGCCTTTGTTATCATCATGCAGCAGAGAATGATGATCGTCACCTCAGTGCTTGCACCGATGGCGGCTTCCACAATTACTGCGCGAGTGACCATCAGCCAAACAATTAGAGCAGATCCCGTTACGGAAAACTGCTCGTAATCGTCCAGCCAAGTCCTTCGACAGAAATTGGCGGCACCGCTGAAGGGTATGCCCTTTGAAGCACAATCGACAGTGGCGAGGCTGTGCTCTGGATGTCGATGCCACCTTAGCGTCAGAACAGATGCTTGGTTTCAGCGGATTGACTGGGACGACAGCGCTAGACAAATCCGCTCTAGGAGGCGTACAACTACGCACAGTTTCAGCATCGCTAGTGTACATAGCGAGATCATCCGCAATATCGGAGACACTACTGTTCGACGACATTCTGTAATGGAATGGTAAGGTTTATGGTTATGGGAAGAAAAGAGTACAACAAAAAATAGGTGGTTTTTTTTATATATGTTAGTGTGTAGTATTATTGTGACACCGGAAGTGCCACAAGTTTGACTATAGGCCGCGTAATGCAGCCTCTTTCGGTTTTTATATCCGCAACCCTGACGCGGTTATCACTGCCAAGATAAACTTTCAGTATACGACCCAATTGCCATTCGTTAGCCGGTAAATTTTCATCCCGTATCACTACCAAATCGTTAACAGCGAAATCTTTCTGTGGAGTTTTCCACTTAACGCGTTTGTGCAACTCCTTCAAATATTCGTTTTTCCACCGGCAGCAAAGATGTTGCTGCATTGCTTTTAGCTTTCGCCAGCGGTTAACGGTTGATAATGGCTGTTCAGCTATTTCAGGTTCAACGGGGGAAAGTAGCGGGCCACCGACTAAGGAGTGGCCTGGAGTTAAAGGCTGAAAGTCTGAAGAGTTTTCAGTCATGGCACTTAGCGGACGTGAGTTTAAGCATGATTCGATTCGGTTAAGTAAAGACGTAAATTCTTCGAATGTGTATTTTAGGCTACCAGCAATTTTCTTAAAATGGGTTTTAAATGATTTCACCCCAGCCTCCCAGAGTCCTCCCATATGAGGAGCCCCGGCAGGTATAAAATGCCAAGTGAACCCCTGATGCGCAAATTGTGTTACAACGGCATCATGTGCATTGCTAAGATATTCCTCAAAATCCTTTTTAAACACTCTCGACGCACCAACAAAGTTGGTACCGTTGTCAGAATATATATTAGCAGGGCACCCCCGTCTCGAAACGAAACGAGTAAATGCTGCCAAGAATGTAGCGGTCGATAAATCACTTGTGGCTTCGAGTAAGTAAGTAAGTAAATTTATTGAGCCTTTAAATCAATAACAATAGTACATAATAAAAATAGTAACGGTGGAAGGATACATAGAATTGATATAATATATTCTATTATAGTGGAGTCTGGCAAAATGCTAACAGCAATATTATTACTGATGGAAAAATCAAAAGCTTGCTCACGGCTTTTTGAAGTATCTTTGATGTTTTATCAAATAATCTTAAATTTAAATAACTACAAACTACAAATTAAACTATAAATACTTTTTACACTATTTACATATATACACTTAAAAATGACGTTACATTAAGTTTATATTAGCCTCTGTAAGTTCCAAGGCTTTTTTTTGTAAAAATTCCGGTAAAAGTGATGTGGGATTGATACCAGATTCTAAATCAAGATTTTCGTTTATAATGCCCACAGGCGATATGTAAGCGAAGCTAGACCAATTGAATTCATTTTGAGAGTTATATACCGAATTTATCAAATCGTTTTCTATATAGGGAAGTTTGTAAACACATTTTTTTAAATGCACAAGTAAATATTTACACAAAGGGACAATGCGAGAATGACTGTAGATATAGAAATTGGAGTATCTTTTCGTAAAAGATTCAAAGTTGCGATCTAAGCAGAACCTTAAAATTTTACGTTCAAATTTTTCAAGACTCCGTGCAACTGTTGGTGAGATAGTGAACCAAATCGGAAACCCATACATTATCACTGAACGGATGCTTACCTTGTAAATTAATAATTTAGTGTTTATTGGCATATATTTATTCCTTAATAAGTTGGAAAACATTCCAGAAATTTGGCGTGCTTTCTTTAAAATGGCATTTGTATGATTATTGAATTTTAACAGATTGCTGAAAGTTATACCTAAATATTTAATTTCATTTTTGAAAGGAATAGTTGTTCCATTTAGTGATAATTTTAACCTTTTAGTTTGAGGAACTGTTTTCCAGTGACATTTTCCTGAAGGGTTTCTGATGCAAATGGCTTTGTGCCTTCGAGATGAATAGCTTTTGAAGAAAAGCAAACAAACAAGCAAACGTAACCCTTAGTAATTCGACAAGCTCTGCCAGAATAACTTTTTATGTCAAACGGACCAGCGAAGTCAATGCCAGTAGCTGAAAAAGGTCTCGACAAAGTGGTGCGTTCAGGTGGAAGAGCAGCCATAATTTGAGATCTTTGTTTTTTCATGTTGATAACACAGACTTTACAGTTGTGCAAAGTTGTCTTTACTAAGTTTTTTGCCCGCGGAATCCAGAACTGTGTTCGAACAAGCCGAAGCACAAGCTGGTTTCCCCCATGAAGAGAAATTTCATGGAAATCCTTGACCAAAAGGCGTGTAAAATGACTGTTGTAAGGTAACAGGATTGTATGCCTTTCGTCATAAGTGAGCATAGGTGCAGAAGCCAGCCGCCCACCAACACGCAATAACCCATCATGGTGAAGAAAAGGGTTAAGAGCTAAAACTTGACTTTTCTGGTCAATGATTTGTCTAGTTTCTAACCGATGATATTCATTCGGGAAACCAATTTTCTGACACAAAAGTATCAAACGAGTTTGAACAATCTTAATTTCGTCACTGTCTATAAACTTCGTTTGACGAGAGAAAGAAGTACGACGTTGCGGATGAGCGTGAGTGAGAAAACGGAAGACATACGCCAAGACACGTAGTCCTCGTGGTAATGAAGAAAACCGTTCCAAAATATCATCATATGCGGAAAAATAAGAAAAATGTACCTTAACAGTTTTTCGTTCGAGAAGTTTCTAGCCACGATGGCCCATGCCACTATAAAGCGTTGTCAACTAGTTCTTGGGGTGTTACCCCGCGGGTTGCTAAATCAGCAGGATTGTCATGTGATTCCACATGAAACCAATTTTGATTCCCAACTTTCTCTAGCACCTTAGAAACCCTATTGGCAACGAAAGTAGCCCACGAGCAGGGAGGCTTGGACAGCCAAGCCAGCACAATTGTAGAGTCAGTCTAACAATAAAGACGATGACTATTCATTTGCAAATTTGACACTAAAGTGTCAACCATATCAGCTAGTAGAGCTGCACCACAAAGCTCAAGTCGAGGCAAAGAAACCGTTTTGACAGGAGCAACCTTGCTTTTGGCATAAAGTAAGTGCGTGACAATGCAATCATTTTGCCTGACACGAAGATAAACAGCCGCAGCATAAGCCTTTTCAGAAGAATCACAGAATGTGTGAACTTCGACCTCTGAGTTCGGCGAGAAATTGACATAACGAGGAATCCTTATGTCGTTAATTTTCTCATAATTTTTCAAAAAAGATTGCCAAGATTGAAAACTGTGTGAAGGAATACATTCATCCCAACCTATTTCGTCCAACCATAGCCGCTGCATAAGGATTTAAGCAGTCACCACTATAGGTGACAACCAACCTGCAGGGTCAAAAAGTTGAGCAATAACAGACAGAACTTCTCTTTTGGTATTAGAAGCTTTTACCTCTAAACGTTTTGTGGTAAAATAAAATAGGTCTGAAGTCGCATTCCAGCAAACACCCAGTGCTTTGACACAACTTGCATCTTCAAATTGCAGAAAGTTTCCGCTAAGAGATGCTCTACGGGAAGCCCCGCTAAAATTCTGACTGAATTTGATGTCCACTTGCGCATAGTGAACCCCGCGGAACTAAGAGCCAAAATTAACTCGTCTCTAGCCTTCAGTGCACTTTCCACATAGTGTGCTCCAGCTAAAGCATCATCGACGTAAGTAAAATGCCGTAAAATTTCAGAAGCAAGAGGATATTGCTTCTGAACATCATCTGCCAACTGCAGAATAGTTCGTATGGCTAGATATGGCGCGCAATTCACGCCGAAAGTGACGGTTTTAAGCTCGTAATCCTGAATTTCATTTTCAGGCGAGTTTCGAAAAAGAATTCGCTGATACCCAGTATGTTTGGGATCCACTAAGATTTGGCGATACATCTGTTGGATATCCCCGTTAAATACGTATTTGAAAAAACGCCACTTTAAGACCAACAATGTTAAGTCCGCTTGAAGAGTAGGACTTGCGTACAGGACATCATTCAAGCTCATCCCATTGGACGTAGGACTTGATGCGTTAAATACTACTCGAACTTTTGTAGTAGCACTGTCTCGCTTAATCACCGCGTGATGCGGTTAATAATCATGAGATGGCGAAGTTTCATATTTGGGGGTTGAAACCTTTTTCATATGACCCAATTTTAAGTAGTCATTTATTACTTCATCATATTCAACTTTGAGGCTAGGATTTTTGAGCAATCGAGCTTCGCCTCTAATAAATTGTTTTAGTGCGATACCTCGTGAAAAACCTAGATTTATTTCACTGGGGTAGCCACTTTTGAAAGGTAAAGTGACCATTTATCGACCCCTTTCATCACGTTTAGTAGTCTGTTGATAACTTTTCAAACATGCCTTGTCAATAGGGGTTAAAAATTGCTTTTTTGGAAGCTCTTCCAACTCCCAAAAGCGTGCTATCTGTTGATCAACATCAACTTCAGAAAAATGTGACAAGCATGTGGTGAATGTGGAGATTTCCTGCTGAGGCATAGGCCCCGAAAATATCCAACCAAAACAGTTTCTTGAGCTAAGAGAGAGCCAAGAATGTTTCGTCGGATTCCTTCTAGGATAATTGCGGGGTATAAATCGCTACCGATTAATACATCTATCGGACCACTTCTGAAGAAATGAGGATCTGCCAGCGGAATGTCAGGCAGCTTCTCACAAGTAGAAGGATCAATGGAAGAAGATGGCAAATTTCCTGTCAAGCGAGACAGCACAAAAGCTGTTGCTTCAATTTGAAATTGTCTATCTCTAAAAGAGCTAATTATGATATCACAAGCTTGTGACACCTGCGCTGAGACCGTATGATTTAACCCAGAAACTTGAGCGCTAACAACTCGAGTAGGAAGTTTTAACAATTTTTGTAATCGCTCAGATATAAACGTTCCTTCCGAGCTAGAGTCAATAAGTGCCCTGGTGGTGTACGCCGAACCTAGGTGACATATGGTCACCATGGCAGTACCAAGCAGTACCTGTTTGGTACTGGAGGAAAACAAGTCTGTAGGTCATTCTGAGTGGACTGTAATTGAGTAGAATGCGATTGAGTATTTGAGCACGGGGGGTTTTGAGGAGAATTCGACTTGCTTGAGCCAACACTCGAAGCTGAAGCAGGTGTTACTTTCGAATTCCGATGCAATAATGTGTTATGACGTTGTTTGCACGTCGCACAATTATAATGGCTCTTACACTCTTTGACTTCGTGAGAGTGACCTAAGCAATTGACACAAAAGTGAAATTTTCGCACAATTGCAAGACGTTCTTTTTGATCAATTTTTAAAAATTTTGGGCAAAATCTTAGCGCATGCTGTTCCGACGAACAAAGTTTGCAATTTGCAGAAATTACATTAATTTGGTAACTATTTACCTTTTTACCAGATGAATTATTCTGGCTTGACCTTGAAATTGAAGGTTGTAAGTTTTGTCGAGGTATCGCACCACTTGAGCTAAGAATATCCGACACAGTTTCAAACGTTTGAAACCGACTGGTAAGAAAATCATTCAGTTGTTGCCATTTTGGAATTTCAGTTTTATTCACAACTGACTGCTCCCACAACGAAAGCGTGACCTCTGGCAAGCGAGTAGAACAAAGATACACAAAAATTGCATCCCAATTCTCAATATTAATGTTGTGTGTTTTTAAAGCAAAGATACAACCATTAATATCCCGTTGGAGCTTTTTTAGATCTGAACCAGATTCTTTTGGTACTTGAGGCAGATTGAATAAAATTTTCAATTGGCTGTTTACCAGAATACGTTTATTTTCGTATCTGTCACTTAAATCCTGCCAAGCTTGAGCAAAACCGCTGTTTGTCAAAGGAGATTTCCTCACAATCTCATATGATGCTTTTATACCCTTCCATTGAGCTTTTAACTCAGTGCTTTGTGCTTCAAGGGAAAATGGATCGTGCGTTTGAACAGCCTGGAAATCTGTTTCAAACTCCATTAATGAATCGGATAAACGAATAAACATTTTTAAATGCAACATTATGATTTTATTTCTATTTTTTATTTACTTATTGCACGTAAATAAACTTTAATTCAATTGTTGAAACCAAAAAAATGCACAAAAAGCACTCGCCAACAAAAAATAAAATATAAACTTGAATTGAGATGTCAAAAAAATTATTGCTTCCACCCCAATGTGCAACTGGTTTGTTCGTATGTATGTATTCACATAAAACAAACCCAACAGAAAATTAATATGTATGCACGTATATATAGCTGCAAGCAGAAACGATGCTTTTGGCTTTGGTCAGTACGTACACTAGAGCGCCCATATGTGCAAAATTCTGATTTTGCCTGCTCCCCGTCCACTTTCTGAAATTAGAGGTCAAAAAAATAATATCTCAAAAAAAAATTTGGAATCGGTAGTGGAAAAAACCCAGCCGGTTTTCGATCAAAGGTCGAAAAATTGACTAAAAAAAGGAAAGTCGCTTTGACTGCCCGTTATTTAAAAACTATTCCTTTTTTCATAATATTTCCAAGAAAACTTTTGTAGAGCATAACCAGGCCAACATTATCTTCATAAAAAGTTTTGGTCCAAAAATTAAATTTGTGGCTGTTTCGGTACAAAAATTTAAATTTTTTAAGAAAATTGTCATGACTTTTTTTCTATAAATTAGTTTTTTGTAATTTTCAAAGGGTGAAATATTTATTCTGGAACCCTAATGTTGTAGAAAATTGAATGTTGATTAATTTAAAAGAAAAACTTTAAAAAAATATTAGTTTTTAAGAATTGGAGTCCGTTTCAAAGTTAAGAAAAATAATTTATTTTTTTATTTTTTCTTCTTAATTTTTAATTTGGTAAGAAACCATTTTGGTAGTCATATTTTCTAAACTAATTTGGAATTGCTGAACACGAAAATAGCATTTATTTTCGTTTTAGTGAGTTTTTGGGCTGTTCCAGCAGAGATAATCGAAAATTTCGAATTTCGTGCACGCAGTCCAGGAAAAAATTTCAATCAAGTTGTCGTGAACTGCACAAAGATGTAAAATTGCACGCGAGCATTTACTGAATAAGAAAAAAAAGTTTTCAAAATCGGTTAATGGCATGATTTTTAAAATGAGGTCGAAAAACGGTATTTAAAAAAAAACGACTACAAACCAAAACCAAAATAGTTATTTTAAATGTGTTTATTAATGACGAATTCGAAGTTGGACGCGAAATTGTTGTATCACTTATGGTTTGTGAGATATCTCACCTCCAATGATCAAAAAACACGATTTTTGAGGTTTTGTAGAACACGCACACAATCGTTTTGGTCTTTTCTTTTAAATGCGTCATTTAGTACTGTTTTTCTTCTTCCGAATGAGTTACAGACTGGTCTTGTATGATTTTTCCTCAAAAAGTTGTGACCATTTTAAAATAACATTATAAAAGATATAGCAATATGCCAATTGCTATAGAGAATTCACACATGATTTTTAACTTTCATGATGTCATTTTAAAATGGTCATAACTTTTTAAAAAAAAGTTGCACAAACCTATTTCATAGCTCATTTTGAATGCAAAAAGCAGTTCTAAATGATGCATTTAATAATAACAAGCAATGCATTTTCTTGCATCCAATATACTTAGTAGTGATTAAAAGAAAACAATAAAATACTTATTTTTTTCCAACATTGAGACCGGCTCCATACCTTAAAACTTAATATTTTTAAATAATTTTTTTTTGTTAAATTAATGAACATTTAATCCTCTGCAATATAAGAATTCCAGAACAGTTATTCCTCCCTTAAAAAATTAGAAAAAATCAATTGATAGAAGAAAAGTCATGAAAATTTTCTTAAAAAATTTAAGTTTTCGCACCGACACAGCCACAAATTTAATTTTTGGACCAAAACTTTCTAAGAAGATAATGTTGACCCAGTCATTTTCTACAAAAGTTGGCTTGGAAACATTATGAAAAAATAAATAGTTTTGAAGTAACGGGCAGTCAAAGCGACTTGCCTTTTCTTAGTAAATTTTTCGACCTTTGATCGAAAACCGGCTGGGTTTTTTCCACTACCGATTCCAAATTTTTTATTGAGATCTTATTTTTTGACCTCTAATTTCAGGAAATGAACGGGGAGCAAACAAATTCACAACTTTGCACATTTCATATATCTTGTGGGCGCTCTAACGTACACGACACAAAGAGGAGACCAAAAATTGCATGTAAATATGTAAGTAATGTAATTCGGCTTAGCGAAAAACAGTGGTTTTAAATAAAAAGAGCTTAGATTTTTTCACGGTTAGTTTGCCTCTCAAAATAAAACTTTCTATGTACACACGAACAAATTTATGTGCACAAATTTAAAGGCGCTAAAAATTTGAGACAGGTCAATGTCTACATAAATCAAAGCCTTGGAAAAAAGTTTACATAAAGTACCCAATATGTACTGTATATGTATTTTATATACGAACTTTTTTCCCGCGCTCAAAATCTTAGCACAAAATCTTTACTTTTTTTTTAAATAAACCAACGATTATTTATATTTTATTTCGCGACCGAAATAAAAAAACACTTCTAAAGAAAAACTTAAAATTTTTATTTTCAGAGACAAAGCCAAAAAAAATTCGCAAAATTTATAATAATTTTTTTTGAAAAAGAATTAAAAACCACTTAAACCGAATCGAACACAATTTTAAAAAACCGAGAATTTGTCACTTTTCTTCAATTAATTTTTGTATAAAAAAATTAATTTAAACCACATACCTTTTAGATTAAAAAGTTACCAAAAAATACTTTTTAATCTGGAGCTGCTGTTGTTGTTGATGCTGCTGATGAAGCTGGTGATTAAGTTGCTGCTGTTTATTTCGCTGGAGCTCAGGAACCACTGCACTAAATCACTTTTATGCAATATATATTATTCAAAAATATATGTGTTTTATTAAATAATTTAAAAATAAATTATTTAACTTAATTTTCTAAATTTTAGAAAATTATTTTTGTTTTAGAAAAAGCACTAAATAGTAACTCGCGCGGAATTCTAACCAACGGATCGTAAGGACCAATAATTATTTCGCGACCGAAATAAAACACTTTTTCAAACTTTAAGCAAAAAAAACACTACTTTTTAAATTAAAGTTGAAAAACCTTAAAACTTTCGAAATGGCGAGAGAAAAGAAGAAAAACACGGCGATTCAAAATAAGACGTTTATTTGTCAGCGGTTGTACAAGTACAAGTTATTTTATGTTTAACATTATAAGTTGGGAGCGAGAGGCGCAACCCAAAAATATGAAAACAAAGGAAAATTAAGAATTAGTAAAAACTGAACGAACACCACTGTATCGACAGCAAAATACAGGGTGTTCGCTATGTTTGGTGTAAATTTATAATATGGACCACCAAAGAAAAAAGCCTCAAAAACAAATGTATTTATCATCTTTTTCAGATGGGGAATCTAGCTGTAGATTTCATGACGATTCTGATGGTCATTATTTGTGATTCGTTAACTACAAGGGAAAAAAAAGATGAAAAATGCATTTAATATAATACCCTTTACTCAGAAGATCGCCGTGGCGAATTTTGGGTTGAATATGTAATTTTACGTTCTTGGAGTCATGAAAAATGTGCTGGATGTGGAAGTGACATTTTTATATGCAACTTCTGTACCAAATAAACATGTGGGGCAATATGGACTATATAGTCCATATAACACTACACTTTTTTTTATCCTCATTTTGAGTATTTTCAGTTTTTTAATTTTTTTTCTTTATCCTGATGAGATAATTATCTAAAAGTGAATCAGAATAAAGGTAAATTGTTTCCTTTAATGAATGGCATAAAATTAATTGTTTTATTTTATGTTTTTTGAGTTTTATTTAAAAAAGAAAGATTGGTGGTCCATATTTCCCTACTAATTACACTAGTTTACAAATGATTAAAATTTTTTTTTTTCCCATTGAATGCCATTATTCATTTTATATGTAAAATGGGTAGCTAATTCCGAAAATCGCATTATTTTTTTTTTATTTCGTGTCGTTCTCGAGATATCGGTCATTTTCGGTTTTTGGACCAAAAAAAAATTTAGTTCCACTTAAATACAAATATCTCAAGAACCAATGTTTGTGTTTAAACGTATTAAATGTCATATCAAAGGTAATTAATTTATCTACAAATGATGTTCGCATTACTTTTTGATTGGCTTGTCAGTTTCGGCGAAATACATTGATTTCTAAAAAAAACATTTTTTTTTTTTTAAAAAATTAAAAAAAAATCAAAATCAACTGCAGATTTATACAAGAAAAAAAAATTTTTAAAATGATTTTGTTTCTTAATATTATAGTCTATATATTTGTAAAGCAAATAAGATAGGTACTATTTAAGAAAATCGATGGAAAAATGTAAAAGTTGTATACCATTCATTGATAAATTACTAAATTGCGCTTTTGCCTATTTCTTACGTTTTTTTTTGTAATAAACTGTTCGATAATTTGAAACTTTTTGTAAAACACATAAGAAAATCCAAAAAATTCATAAAGTATGCGTAAAAAAAAAATTCCCGTGTCTCGTCGTTTTTCTCCAGCACGTCAGATTTTTTTTTAATCGATTTTTGATCCACTGTACATGAAAAAACAAAAAAAAACCCATTCTTGTGTTAAATCGATGAATTTAGCTATATGATCCTTACATCTGAGGTGCATCATGTGTTCAGTAAACTTATGCAAGATATTGCGAGGAATATTTTTGTAAAAAATTTTAACCCTCCAAGACCCTTACATGTGGGTCATTTTGACCCCCCCCACATGTAGGTCCACTCTTTTATTAAAGCCAGTAATGTTTCTTTGTCCCTTCTTTCCACTGGCTCTAGAAAACATTGGCTTGATTCTCGTTCCACACCACCGAAGACCCATTGCCCTTCAACGTAATGTCCTCGGTGGTATTTTCTTCTGCCAAATTTGGATTCGTCTATTTCGACGATCTTGTCGACACCTCCTATAATTATATAAAAAAATACATATTTATAAATTCAAATTTTTTTGAAATTTTATGAGAAAATTGTACCTAATTTCTTTTTTTTGAGCCTCCATGACCACTTGCACTACTTCCCTGTGGAATGAAGCCCAGTCCACAGCAGTCTTCGGGGACATTTTCAGCTGTATTAAGAAATTATTTTTTTATAGTGATGAAATATTAAATTTTTGTTTACTTACTTCATCACATATAAATAGTAACGTGGTATTCCTTAGCCATGAAGACGAGAATGCTACTATTTAGAAAATTGATAAATGCGACTTCTCAAAAAATGTATTTTTTCTTAGGGTGCACCGTTGCTGGCAGAAAACGATTTTTTTATTTGTGTTTTTATATTGATTGTAGGTCCTCCAATAAAAATGATCATTCTCATTGTCATCACCATCCCATGCTCGCAACGCATAGAACCATTTGCTGGAATTAAATTCCAATCTTGCAGCTTCGCTAGGACTGCATCAGTAATCGGGCCATGTATTTCTTTGTCAAATAATGTGTGGATTTCTAACAGATTCTTTTTTTTTTTTTTTGAAATAGTACTATGCAGTTTGTAATACCAAATTAAAAATAACATTTCAAAAGTACCGTTTATTTGTCAAAAGACAATCATAAAGTTAATAACTAATTAGAATGGGCAAAATAATAAAGTAGCGCCGCAGGGGAAACATTTTTAATAAAAATTTTTTATTTTTTTAAGTAATAAGTAGCTGCTGCGCTTGGAATTTCTATTTTTTTAAAATATACTGGTTCTCTTTGTTGTTGTAGTAAATTTGTTGTTTGTTCTGGCATTGTTGTTGTTTAAAGCTTCTAATTTCAAGAAAATTGATTTGGTCTTTTTGTTTTTTTCTATAAAAATTTATTAATGATGCAATTTCAGATACATGTGGCATACCAAATGAAAGGAAATAAATCGGGCTTCCTAATTTAGTTATTAAAATTATTGGTTAATAACACATTTTTTGGGGAAAATAACGATTTTTTAGGGAAAAAATGGGAATTTTTGAAAAATTGTCACATCTCGAAAACTATCGGTTAAATTAAAAAATTTTGTATAGCAATTATATAGTCCGCTAAAATACCTTTCATATGACATTTTTTTTGAAATCCATCGATGGGTTCTCAACTTATACCGATTTTTGTGAAAGATATATCCTGATCTTCCGATGGCTATATCTCCGAAAGTAGGTTCGAGTGGCAAATGTTTTTGTTGTTGTTGGACTTAATTTTAAAAGCTCTATTTGGGAAAAATAAAATAAAAAAAAATAACAACAGTCGGTAAAGTAACATTAAGCCAAATCATCAAAATCGGAGCTGTTCTTGAGGACTTCCATCTAAATGCTTCATTGACTCCACTATGATTTAAAGTGCAGAAAACGCTATTTTCAGACATATGGCATAAAATCCCAAAAACAGGATTTAATTTCCTGCGATTGTCAACGCGAAATGTACCCATTGGAAATTCTTCAATTCATACCGCCATCTCCCTCACTCTCATGAGTATACGTGGTGTACGTTAAACTCATGATTTTTGGTCATTGTTTTTCCATCGTGCCTGGTAGCGGTTGCCGAAATTTCCATTTATTATTACGTTTAATATTAAATTTGTTTAAGCCTTAAAAACACTTTAAACATTTTTACTTAAAACTAAATTAAAATCGTTCAATAAATTATAACGTAAAAGTTAACTCAAAAGTTAGTTTTTCTCTTTGAAAAAAGAAACCTGGTGGGCATATTACTTTTGGGAACATCATAGCCCAAGAGTATTTTTGATCATCGAAGACACCAGTAGCATCATCCTGGTGATCATCAGCATCACTCCGGCGTTCATCCATCATCACAGCCAACATCGCCTCAAAATCAGCAGTTCATGTGGCAGCCGACTGCAGTCGATGTCGGCAGCAGCAACTTTACACCGCAAATAAACTATGAAAAGGTATTCCTTTAAAATCAATTATATTCTGCGCCTGCTCCATACTCATAAAAAAAGAGTTCAGTCCCGTCTCAATACTATTTATAGGGAAGTTTTTGCACTTCAAGGTACATATTGTTTTTTTCGTATGACCTATGTTTAGAAGATATTTTTTCAAATCTAAAATTTTTTAAAAACCGGTTTTTCAAAATATCTCCAAAACGGTTCACCCTGCAAAAAAAATAAATAGTTAATGCATTTTGTATAACGTTTAATTTCCTATAAGGGTCTCCTCGAACTGTTTTTTTGTCTGACACACCGTTCATTTTACTATGACGTATGGCATTCGGGTGTGCATAATAAAATGCTCAATTTTGAACGATTTTCAAGTCGTGATATCTCATGAACGATAAGTCTGACGGAAAAATAGTTCGAAGAGACCCTTATAGGGAATTGAACGTTCTACAAATTTTTTTTCTAGGACAAACCGTTCGTAATTTAAGGCTCAACATATCACTGTGCTTTCCCATAAGTCAAAATATCGCAAATAAAAAAAAAAAAATATACATCTTTTTGTTTTTATTGATACGACTGCCGCTCAACACTTTGCTAAAAAATTCTGTCTTAAACGTTAAAAACACTTACCGAGACCATATTTTACGTATGTATATTGATTCATATAAAAATATGTACTTCTTCTAAATACAAATAATTTCCATTAATTTATTGTTTTAATATTTTGCGTTATTTATGTTATATGTAGTTACTTTACGATTTAATACGAAATGGCAGAAAACAAACACGCATGCTTCTAAATATAATAGTTTGTTTACTTTTTTTCTTCTATAACTTCTGAATGTCCCGTGCGATTAGTGTTAGCACGCGATGCTCGACTGTTTCATTTCACCCATATCCAAACTTGCAATTAATTTGATTCGTATCTAAGCAGCAAACCCTTGAAGTTCTACTGCAGCTACGTCTCTTCATATCAACTGATGGATGATGCCAGCTGAATCATGCTACAATTATCACGCCTCTTCCTTCCTTCTTGAAGCGTTCAGTGTTTGACAAATAAACGCGTACTCACTGACGCACACACAAACGTGCAATTAATATCGTACAGGACACAATCTTATTGCTTTGCATGAAGTCGCTTACAAAAGGACATTAAGGATTTTATAGCCAATAACGGCACATCAATTTTATTTGCATTTAACTGCATTTTTGACTGACTCGCTGGTATTTAATTGATTAACAATTTGCAAATTGTGTTAGCTTGGCTAACACTTTAAGCACTTTGACGAAATAATTTATTCAAACTGAAAATCGTCATAAATTTAAGTTTCTTCTGCGAAAAATCAAGATGCTTTCCTTTGGCGACGTACAGATCGAAAATTTGTCGCATGTTGTTGCCATTGTCGTTATTTGTGATATTGGCCAGAAGCCAGTAGCGTGCAGCAGAAGTTTAGTTGTTTGTTAAAATTTATAGCAGTTTAATTTAATTAATTTACGTCTCGTCTGAAGCTTACTTGGCATGGGAGGAGTTAAAACAATTGATTTTCTACTTTGCTTTTTGATGGTTTCCTTTATGGGGGAAACGATGCTTGCCATAGTGTTTATCTCGCGACCATTTGCCAGAAGTCAGCAACTATGTGCTAATTTATTGGCAAACATTGAGAAACCAAACCTTTGAAAGCAGCTCTTAAGGAATGCCGCCAATTCGTTGCCAAAAATTGAGGATACTCGTTATTTGCTATTGACTGCAAAAGACAAACTGCCAAGGATGCTATCGCTCGCCATCTTCCTCTTATTTTCTCTAGCTCCTAAGAGGAGTAAAGAGCAAATCTTTGGGCTAGCCAAAAAATTTAATATTCTACAAAATATCTTTAATAAGAACTCACGTGAAAATCTAAAAATCCGAAATAATTGTTCGCTTTTTTCGATTGTACTGTATGTTTTCAGCAATGAAACAGTTTGAGGTGGAGAGGATTAACCTTTTTTCTTACATGAATCGCTCTGTATGATAAATACTTTTACTATAACATTGATCTAAAAAGCAGTACCTTGTCGAATTGGATCTGCTGATGATTCTTAAATACAGCACAATTTAAAGGAAAAAATTACTTCTATGCCCAGGCCAAAAATTAAATTTCCTACACCGTTATATTTTAAAAAATTGTCTTGTAAGACAGGTACCACGCCATCATGTTCAAATCTACCTATATTTTCCCCAAAGCTTGCGTCAACTATCCTATAAGAATGGAACATACAAATGGTCCAAATCTCTGAATTAAAGTATTAAAGACAAAAATAAAATCAAATCAAACAAAAACAAACCGCTCTCACACACATACAAAAACAGACATCAACTAATATAAATCTTTAGTTCGCATCCTCGTCACCAGATGTCAGGAAAAATGAAAAATTACCAAAGAAAGTGTTTAGCTCAAAGTTGCCGTTGGCAGTTTTGCTGGCTCCACTACCTCACGACTCTAAAGTATGCAGCAGTTGCACATTACTTAGTTGCAACTACAAACAAGAGTTAGTTATTTTCTGCATGGCAGTGATCTATGAACATTTACGTATGTATGTATATTTGTATTTGTATACATATGTGTATACGTGTAGGTTTGTATGTGGCAACAGCATCATCAGTTTCACATTTAGATAATATCTCTTATATCTTGCACATGTGACCATTTAATATAAAACAAAAGGCACTGAAATACAGTGGCGTAGGTGGACATTATTTTCAGAGGTGAATTTGAACTCCTCAATTACAAAGATGTCCTTTTTATCCTTACGGAGCTTAGCGTCTTCGCAAGACTTCCCTGGAATGATCAGAAAGGAAATTCCCAAGATCTCCTTTGGATAGATGCTCAATATACTTTTAAAGAGGCCAGTTATCTTTGAAGCGGAAACAGAATGACTAACTAAGAGGACAACTAAAGAATGGCCCCAGAGTATCGTACTGTCACCGTTTATATGGGTACTAGCCAAGAAATTTATTTCAAGGAGCTGGTTTGCTGAATGAATTAAATTGAATGATATTCAAAATTATAAAATACTACGCCAATGCAGAACTGTCAGTCGGTCTATGTCACTCATGTCCGCTTGGCGTGTACAGGACTTCATCCAAATATAACGACGACAGTAATGAACATCTGAGCACTACTGTCGACACATCTGCTGCAGTTGAATCCACTTTGTTATTATTTTTAAATATTGTACGAGTAAGCAAAAAAAAAAAAGGACCATAAAAATGATTTAAAAAATGATTTAAAAAATGTTTTAATATTCTTGTATTGTATTTGAGTAGTCTAGTTGTAAGACAAGATCATCAAAACTGAGATAGTTACTTTATATCATTAGACTCAAAATACCGAGATCGAGATCTACAATTTTAACTTGGTTTCAAGTGCGAAGCCTGTGAAAATCGAGTTTGAAATTACGTACATACATATAGTGGCTGCACAGCAAAAAAAATGAGGATAAAGTATAAACTTTGGATTTGTATTCATTCCAATTTGCTGGGTGTAAAATTCAAATCCAATTGGAATGAGTACAAATCCAAATTTTATACTTTATCCTCAAACTTTTTGCTGTGTGTGCCAAAACCAGGTACAAACTTAGATTGTAGAGGTGCAGAATAAGCTATAAGCAGTGCTGATGCAAAATTGGTAAAAAAAATGTTCGTAATACAATGTTTTTGACAAAAAAACTAAAGTTTTCATTTTCTATATGTAGAGGAGATTGGGAGATTTTGCAACAGAGGGAGTTGTACAACACGTCGATGAATGTCAAATGACAGTAGTTGTCATGTGTCCAACTACTGTCGATTGTTTGTCTCGCTACGATCTAACTTTTTCGCCAACACTCGTCACGTCAATACATATTCTTCGTGTCGTTCTTCATTGAGCGTTGAAAAATTTGTCGGAAAGTTTCATTGGCCTCTTGTGTATGTGGTGTTTTTAGCCACTTGTTGAAGCTGATCATAATGGTCAGTATATACAAAACATTCCTTTGTGAATATCTTTTCAACTCATGAAAGTAAAAATAAATCGATGCCACGGTGGCCATTTTGAATATGTAGAAAGTAGGGGGTTGCGCGACAAAATTTGTGGGGAGTTGCACAGCACGCCACATTTTATAGTTTTCAACCCGAGTTCAGATTTTTCATGCCTATATCGAATTATTGGTGAACAATTCGTATATTTAATGCAATTTAATGGATTTTCTTAACCGAACTTAGCATCTTCTTTGATTTTATTCGTGACTTCTCGTGATTTTTGAAGATAGTCATTGCTGAAATCTTATCATTCACTTTACATTAACATACTTGTGTCATTTTGAAGTAGTCGATTTGTGTTTTGGTCATATGAAACCTTAAAATATTTTTTCAAGTTTCCTACTTCAATAAATTTTCTCGAACAGAAAATCTCTTTTTATTTTCATTAAAAAAATAAACATAAGTTCATTAAGATTATTCATCAGTCATATTCATATTCATCATGCCACGTCATAAGTATCGATCGACCAGCAAACCAGCGATTGATATCAATGCCTTAGTGGCTGCAATCGAACAGGTTATGATGGAGAAGAAGCCACAACGAACCGTTGGGACAGCGTACAAGATTGAATATACGAAATTGTTCCGATACATTTCGAAGTTAAAAATGGCACACACAGATCCTACAACTATTCCGAATGAAAAAATGGTTGAGTTTGTTTCTTCGTTAAGCTGCAAAACTGGTAGAAAAATGGTTTGTTGTTTTTTCAATGTTTTTTCCGACATTTTGCTCATGAATTCTTTATTTTTGCAGATCTTCACTGAAGAACAATAGAATTAGCTCATGAAATATATCCTGAATACCATCGCAATTTATTACGGATTGAGCGTAAGTGAATTGAGAACATTGGCTTATGAATTTGCAAATAAAATTGGCACTGAATATCCCGAGTCCTGGTACGTGAAAGGTGCAGCGGCATCCAAATCTCTCTCTTCGAACGCCAGAGCAGATCAACGCAAAGGGCTTTTCTCAAGCCAATGTGAATAATTCCTTTGCTAACCTTGACGCAGTGATGTTTCAGCAAGGAATAACTTTCGAAGCGCACCGAATCTGGAATATGAATGAGACCGGCTGCCCGACCGTGCCAACCAAGACTGTGCAGGTGATCGCATCGAAAGGAGCAAGGAGAATTGGACAGAAAACATCAGCCGAAAGAGGCACAAATGTCACAATGGCGTTGGCCGTAAGCACTACTGGGCAGTCGATTCCTCCCTTCTATATTTACCCACGGAAGAAGATGCAGTCGGTGTTTATGAATAATGCTGCTTCAGGTGGCTTGGGCGTTGCAAATGAATCAGGCTGGATGACATTGAACGATTTTGTTAAGTATTTATATGACACATTTCATTGTATTACTCTTGGACAACCACTTCCCCCATAGCAGCATGGAAGCCATAGATTTGGCACTTGAATACGGCATCACAATGGTTTCGTTCCCTCCTCATTGCTCACATCGTATTTAACCCCTCGATGTCAGTGTATTTGGCCCATTCAAAAAGATGGTCCATTCTCAGTGCCAAGCTTGGATGAAGAGCCATATCGGCAGAGTTTTGAAATTGCATCACATAGTGCCTATCGCTGATAAATGTCTTGATGCAAGTGCGATCCGAAAAGTATCAAATCTGTGTTTAAAGCGACGGGAATTTATCCATTTAATCCGAATATATTTACTGCTAAAAACTTTGAAGCGGTTGAGCTGAGTGCGCAAAACCAGGTCTCTAACGTTGATGATGATAATCCTCACGACTTGATAGTTACTGAAAATGCCATGGGAACAGCTGCGCATGAAGAAGTAACAGCAGCTTCTGTAATTGCCAGCATATCATATACGCCAAGCATATCGGGTGCATCTATTTGCAATGCATTAAAGGAGGTGGGTCCTCTACAGCATGATACTCCGCTCAAGAAATCTTAACGAGGCCAAAAGGCAATGGGAACTACCATTTTGACCACGCCTAATTCTTTGGCCATTTTGCGCCAAATACCAGAGGAAAAACGCACGAAGGATGCAAAAAAAGAACAGAAGCAGAATGAGAAAAAGGCCGTAAAATCATCACCAGCGAAGCGCCGTCGCAGTGCGCGTTCTGCAATTTTTGAGTCATATTTTGCAAACTCAAGTCCATATATCCTATCATTCGAGAATCTTAATATTTAAATAGTTCCTGTTTTTGCATAAAACGTGTTCGAGGATTTCATAATTTGTACTGTGCTACACGGTTCATGCTGCTCTGTATTTTAGTCCTTTATATTGTATATGTATAGATTGTGCTAGTAAGGATCGTTTTCACAAGATTCAGTTAAAGTTTAGCTCCCAGATTTATAAATAAAATTTTTTTATATTGGGTGTACAACTTAAGAACCGGAATTTTTTAGCGAAATTTGATGCTTTATTGTAGAAAAATGTTACAATATATTTTATTCAAAGTATTGTCCATTGGAAGCTACAACATTTCCCCATCTTTCAGGCAATTTATGAATTCCATCCCAAAAAAATTGCGCCGGCTTGGCCGCCAAAAATGAATCGAGCCAATTTTCGATATCTTGAACTTAAGTGAACCGTATTCCTGATAGGGCATTCTGCATTGATCGGAACAAATGGTAGTCTGATGGTGCAAGGTCTGGGCTATAAGGCGGGTGAGGCAAAATTTGTATAGATTTCCCATCCGTTGTTTTCCAGGTAATTTTTGACTGGGGCAGCAAAATGTGGCCGAGCGTTATCGTGGTGGAAAATGATTGACTCGTGTCTGGTCGCATACGTTGGCCGCTCTGCCTGCATTTTCTGCTTCAATCGGATCAATTGTTGACGATAGAGTTGAGCATTAGTGGTTTGGCCACCTGGCAACAGCTCATAATGGATCACACCTAGCTGGTCCTGACCAGGACGTTCTTTGTCTTCGACATCAAAATCACCACTTTTAAACCGTCGAAACCACTCACGACAGCTTGATTCAGCTGGAGCATAGTCCCCATAAACTTCTACAAGCAAACTATGACTTTCCGCAGCAGTTTTCTTTGCAAAAAAATGACCCAACAGAACCTCCCGCAAATGGTGTCTTTTTCTCCAATTTTCGAAGTTATTCATCGTGAAAAATAATAATGATGCACACAAGATAAAATTGTTTTGTTGACTGTTTTTGACAGCTGTCAAATGTACCTTCAAAATGACATATATATAAAGTTCGAGCTTTCACGATATTTGTTAGTACGGACATCCACCGTCAAATTCCGGTTTTTAAGTTGTACACCCAAAAAAATTTGATTTCATGCCAGTTAGGGCTTAACTTCGCCAAGTTTTCGTTCTAGTATATTTGGGTATGTAGGTATGAGTGCCCATTAACCAATTTCACTGATTTTCAATCCCGAGAATAACTTTGATGAGTTTGGCAGCGTCTAAAACTCATCTGGCTTTGTTTTTCCATTAAAATTATATACACTGACTGACAAACGGATATGTTTATTTCGACCCAAGAGGTGACGCTGATCAATAATATATAGCCAACCACACCTCCTTCTCTGCATTTCAAACGAAAGAACAAAGTTAATGTACCCTGGCTGTATGGTATAAAATGAGGAAAACTTATTTTCCAAGTAATTAATTTCTTGCAAATAAAAATGAAACAAAATCATCCTCAATAAAAATTATTCATGTATGTATGCTTATCATAACATACAAACACAAATGCACATATCAAAATTTTAATATCTCTTCATGTGGCTTCATTGCGGCATCATAAAATTATTCAACGAAACAAAAACATCAGCTGAAATTCGTGTTGCCACATATGAAAGAAAAATTTCAACTCCATAGTACCATATGGACGTTTCACGACTTTCAGACATTTATGTGATGAAAGATCATATCATCGGTTAGGTGTTAAAACTCATTGGGGAAATCGTGAATCAAGATTCCCGGCGAATTTTCTTAAACTGCAATAGAGAATGCACGGCAGTTTGAGAAAACTCCACTGGAATATATATTCTCGATAACCCCCATAAGTACATTGGAGTTTAACCTCTTAACTGACGATATGTCGTACAACATAAGAAAAATCAAAATAACTTGTCTATTAGAGCGGTTCAAAATTTTAAAATTTGGTTTAATTTTTCGGGAACGCCAAAATTTTGAAAATATAGTTCATTTGAAGAAGTTTGGTCCATATTTCGGTGAAAAACTCAAATTTTTAGAACTTTTGCTGCATGATCGAAGCTTCGTAATTTTAAGTAAATTTTGTAAGTTTTTTTTAATTTTTTTTATACCTTAAAATTCATATTATTCTTTTTAAAAAAACTGATTTTTCTAAATCTGAATGAGATCACATTACCGTTTTTTTAAGTTCTTAAGACCCATTGTTTACCTTTTACGCCCTTAAAACAAGAACGTAGAAATTGTCAAAAATCTTGAGTTCGCGTTAAAAATATAAGTAAAACTCGGAAACCATTTACTGATTTTATCGATCATAGTGTTATATGATTGGCAGATATATGCACTTTCAAATAATATAGACGAAACAAATTATTCAACGCATTATAGCCCGAAAAGAGGGAAACCTTGAAAATTTTACTCAGAGCTGAAAAATGTAACGTAACTTAAGAACAGCTTTCTAAATTTAAGTTATCTCATTGCTGTTTAATTGAAGATAAAAAGTGCTTTAAATTTAAAACATCGAGCCATCAATCAAAATGCACTTGCATTTAAAAAAGATATTTCGGAATTTTTTGTTAAACCCATGATTTTTGACAGTAAAACGCAATAAAAACACTTTATTTGACATTTACTGAAATACCGAGTTCTCATCCTTTCCGTTGATGTATCATATGTTATACTTGCGTTGATAACTATGTCTATAGAAGAGTCTTCTTTTCTCTAGTTTTAAAAAATATATCGATACCAGCTATTTTACCCGGCGTTGCACGGGTATAATAAAAAAAAAGCCAGATTGCACTAAAAAGCTAACAACGAAAAATATTTTTTAAAATAATGTGCCACAAACAGATGCTCCAATATTTTTATTCATTTTATCGGTAAAATTTCAAAAGTATCGAAAAATATTAAAATACATCGAAGAAATCGGTTAAAGTCGAACAATATCGGAAAACTACTAAAATATCAGTAATAGTTCAAAAGTATTGAAAAATATCGAAATACATCGAAGAAATCAGTAAAAGTCCAAATGTTTCGAAAAACATCTAAAATATCGGCAAAAGTCTAAAAGAATCGAAAAATATCTAAAATTTACATAGGTAAAAGTCCAAATATATCGAAAAACATCCAAAATATTGGTAAAAGTCGAAAAATATTGAGAAACATCTCAAATATCGAATTAATATGTAATACACCACTATATTGGGAAAACTCGTTGAAGGGCGTGACACCACCCACAAAAATATAAAACATTATAAAAAGAAAACTAATATAGCAAACATTCTGAAATTTAGTGTGAGGAGCCTTATTGCTATAGAGCATCTCTGATGTGAAGGTGGGCGAAATATTTCCGTTGCGCGTGGAACCTCCCATACAAGCAAAATAGGTTAAATGCTATTTCTCGCAAATGTTACAAGATATTTTAATTAAATTTCGTATGTACGTACTGCTTATTAATATCTTGTTATAACCGAAAAGTGGGCGGTATGGAAGAAGTACCACGCCGCCTTTTTAACCATTGAAAATTTTGATTCAATATTACTCAAAAACGACTCCTGCAATTTTAATAACAATTTAAGAGATTGTACCCCTAAAAACAAGTATTAATATGTGATATGCCGTTACATTGGGAAAACTCATGGCAGGGCGTGGCACCGCCCACAAAAATATAATACGCCATAAAAACAAAACTACTTAAGCAATCTTTCTGAATTTAACTGCAGGGAGTCTATCTATCCCATTTATTTATTTTAGGGCATTCTATTTCACCAAAAAGAAAAATTTGAGTTTTTGATATTTTTCTATACCACTCGATACTTTCCGAATTTTTTGTTATTATTATTCTCATCGGTTAATTTATCATTTTGAAAGCATAACCATTAGAGGTGAAAAGGTACGAGTTTCATAACAGAAAATAGCTATGAATAAAAACATCGACTAAAATAAAAAGATCAGATTGTTGACCGAGCAGGGATCGGTCTCCAGGTACTAAATAATTATACTTGATTGTTATTATTTTAATAAGTGGCACGTTAAGGACTAAGTTCTTCTGTGCGAACAATTTAAATCAATAAATAAATAAAACAATCAAAAAGGTCCAAAAGTTTCAAAAAACATTGAAACACATCGAAGAAATCGGTTAAAGTCCATGTTTATCAAAAAACATCCATTACTTATATCGGTAATAGTCCAAATACATATATCGAAAAAAGTTCAAAAGTTTCGAAAAATAGTGAAATAAAAAAAGTGTATCGAAAAACGTACCAAATATCGGCAAAAGTCCAAAAATGTCGAAAAACATCCTACATTCTATTGGAAAACATTGAAGAAATCGGTAAAAGTCCAAATACATATCGTCGGGTTAAAACTACAACTAGACATCTACATTTCTTGATATTTTGAGTTAAGTATACAGAAACATACAGAATAAATGGCTCTATGCCATTCTATTCGGTTTTATGAAATTTAGTTCCCATCCAATATTATATAAGAAATAAATAGCGAAAAACATCAAAATCTCATACAAAAAACGAATTTCAAAAAACTTAAAAACCGTTTTTCTCAAAACAATAAAAATGTACATAGATGTCGAGTTGTAGTTTTAACCCGAATATGTATCGAAAAACATTCAATGTATCGAAAAGGGTTCAAAAGTTTCGGAAAATATTGAAACACATCGGTAAAGTCCAAGTTTATAGAAAAACATCCATAATACCGGTAAAAGTAAAAAAAAAAAAAAATCGAAAAACATCCTTTATGTCGGTAAAAGTCCAAAAGTATTGGAAAACATTGAAGAAATCAGTAAAAGTTTAAAAACATATATCGAAAAACAACCAATATATCGAAAAAAGTTCAAAAGTTTCGCAAAATAGTGAAATATGTTTCGAAAAACATCCAAAATATCGAAAAAAGTCAAAAAGAATTGAAAACTATTAAGGGTGTAACCTCTGGCCTGGCCAAAGATTAAAAACCCTACACTGCAGTATTTGAAAATTTTTCTTATATGGGAAGTGCCACGCCCTCTTTTCCGAGTTCGTCTAGTTTTAGCTCAGAGCATGCATTTATAGTATTAGTATTTGAGTGAAATTTTGTTCTATTATCTCAAAAAACGCATTCAGTATAGCGTTTTGAAGTTTTTGCTCGAATGGTAAGCGCCACGCCTTCTTGTTCGAATTCGTTCTCTTTTTGCGCAGATCTTGCTCATACAATGCGCAGTTTATATGTGTATTTTGGTTGCATTGTCGTTAAATATACTACTAGAAATGCATTTTGAATATATGTTTTGTATGGGCGGTAGGCGTGTCTGTTGAGCGATTTCGCTCATTTTCAATCCCACGAGCTAACTTTGGCGACGGAGGCAGTGTACCAAATTTCATTGAATTATCTTGCTCAGTTTCCCCAAAAAATGTATTTCCACACACAGCCAGCCAGCCAGCCGGACACGGCTATGTATATCGACTCAGGAAGTGACGCTGATCAAAAATATATATACTTTTCTTTATCTTCCACGCCTCCTTTTCTGCGTTACAAGCGGAAGGACAAAATGAATTTACCCTGGGTGTAGGGTATAAATATTGATTTTGCGTAGAGCTTGCATTTACTGTTCTAAGTGTTTGAGTAAAATTCGGTTAGGTTTTCTTAAAAAAATCTTTCAGTATAGCATTTTGAAACTTTCGCTTGTATGGGAGGTGCCACGCCCTCTGATCCTACTTCGCCTACTTTAAGCTCAGAGCTTACAATTAATGTTCTTCGTGTTTGAGTGCAATTTGGTTCGATTATCTCAAAAAACACTCATTATATAATTTTGAAACTTTTGCTTATATGGGAGGTGCCACGCCCTCTATTCCGAATTTGCCTAGTTGTTGCTCAGAGCTTATACTTACTTTCTCTAGTATTTATGTGTATTTTGCTTCTGTTATTGCAAATAATGCGCTTATTATTGCATTTTGAATATATTTTTTGTATGGGCGGTAGGCGTGTCCGTTTACCGATTTTGCTCATTTTCAATCCCCCGAGCTAACTTTTACGACAGAGGCTATGCATCAAATCATTGAATTATCTTGCGCAGTTTTCCCAAAAAGTGTATTTCAACACACAGCCAGCCAGCCACCAAGCCAGCCACCCAGCCAGCCAGACAGACGGACATGGCTATATCGACTCAGGAGGTGACGCTGATCAAGAATATATATACTTTTCAATACCTGCCACGCCTCTTTCTCTGCGTTACAAACGGAAGGAAAAATTTAATATACCCTGGGTGTAGGGTATAAAAAATATTGAAAATATTTAGTCGGCATCATTGACAAAATCACTCTCATTTTTGCTCTCATCAACAACACAACATCCAATTCTATATTCTTTCTTCAAGAATAAAATAAAAAACAATAAATGAAAGAGACGGAAAAGTCAACAACAACACATGAAACAGCATAAGCAAAAGCAACTCAAATGCAAATGATCATTTTTATACGAGCATTGAATTTTGTTTTTCAACAACTTCATACTAAAAAAAAAGTTTATCATATAAAA
Source organism: Calliopum simillimum (assembly GCA_951812925.1). NCBI lineage: Eukaryota > Metazoa > Arthropoda > Insecta > Diptera > Lauxaniidae > Calliopum > Calliopum simillimum. The sequence goes on from OX638368.1 coordinate 58,964,966, forward strand.
ATCTAAAAAATAAGTATACAATTTTGTTCCTTAGCACACGTCAAAGGTTTTAAAAAAAAAATTATTAAAATCGGTTCGGTATATTTTGCAAAACAGCGTTACATAGGGCTTTCATGTAAGCAATTTTATATAAATAAATAGTATTGATATAGATTAGATGGCGTTGAACGTTTATTTAGACTGCTTTGCTTAACATGTGTAGTGTTTTTTGTCGATCATTTTTACTATTGTGAACTTTGGCTTTTATTTTGCAAAGATCAATAATGCATACATATGTGTGTATATATCTACTTTTCGTCATATATCAAGTTAAATAAACAATTCAAGAATTTTACCTGTTGATTACTGGAAGGAAAATCTTGGATTGGCAACACTAGCGCACACAAATTACTCCTTTGCCTTTGGTTAAACCATTCACAATAATAATGAAAATCTTTTATGCATCCCAACAGAAGCAGAAAACATGTATCGCGACCACATGAGTATCTTTAATATACACTCATATAAAGGTGTTGAAATCATGCCAACAGTGCAAAGGAACAGCATAAAAATCATAAAATAAGGATACGCATAAATCATCTAAAACACCATTCACATAATAAAAACTAAAAAGAAAAACAGCGACAGGTACAACAACAATAAACAGCGAAAATCCTTTTGATATTCAAATGTTTGCCCCATATGAGGTGGATTTTCAAGGTGATAAAATATGCACAGTCAAGCAGACAAACGCATACATATGTACATATGCACACTCATATGTATGTATTCACATTAATACATGCAGCAATTACTTAAGCGAAGATTTAGGTTTTAATGTTGCTGCAATTGTGTCAGTCAGTTGGTGGTTTATTTATCGTAACACTTTATTATACTAAAATATACCCACCCCCCATTCATAATGCATACAAATTTTGTACATTTTTATCAGTACTTAAATACTCGTAATTTTTCAAAAAGAGTTCGCTGTTTTATATTTTCTTTTTTGTTTATTATTTGACTGTAAACCTTTCTTCGATATACAAATTGCAGTTTTGCATGATTCATTTATTATTTGACACAATTAGAAGTGGGTCAACTTAATTCAAGTGGTTGAGTTAAACTTATAATGTAATACAAATTTTATTCAGTGGAATTATTCAATTCGAACACTTTACATTGATAGGTTTTTATGTTAAACTATTTGTAAAATAAAATTTCATTTACATTCCTAGTTAAGTTTATAATTTATGAAGTTCGAACGCAGAACAGACATTTACATATATGTGACTGAGAACACAAAAATGTACCTTATCTTCACTTCTTTTACAATACACCTAAATATAAGATACATATACGGTCAAATTTATCAGTTTTCAGTTTAAGGCGGAATATACATAGTGCTAAGACATCTACATGTGTGCTTCGATCATCAAATTACAAGTATCAATAAAAGCGGGCTTATCAAAAACCCTTCAACTTTGGAGTAAAAATTGGCAAATTTTGAACTTGGATATCTAACGGGTAATCCAATAAGAGCTTCCTACTTTGTTTTTTAAATAAAATATTGTACATAAAAATCAATGTTGGTGGCCAATTAAGGAGCATTTCTTGAGATGATGTTTTCATCGAACGGTTCCTTCAACAAAGCGATTGTTTCTCCAGCTGTATGGCATGTTGCGAGGTCGGCTACACTAATATTCTCTGATCATTGCTCTGTAGCGAGCATCATAGACCGTAACACGGGCTCCGTCCGCATTTTTAAAGAAATACGATCCGATGATGCCTCCTGCCCATAAACCACTCCAAACAGTACATATATCGGGATACATTCGAAGCTCTTGGATTGCTTCTGGTTGTTGATCGTCCCAAATCAATTTGAAGTTGTTGTATACAGAAATAAAAATTGACTGTAAAATTAACTATAAATTTTGTGTTCTATAGTTTTTCCAATTTTCTACAGGAAACAAAAACAACAATTCAAAATCAGCTTAACTTTTCTACACAGTGATGCCAGATTGTGGGTAATTACCCATTTTATGGTTATTTCCGTTTAAAAATTACCTATGTGGGTATTGTGGGTCCCTCCAAAGTCCTTCGAACAAAATAAGGTTATTTTTCATAAGTCCGGCAATGAGAACAAAAAAATTTGTTTTTGAGGCATGTAATTGAAGGAGGATATCAACTCAAGAATAGCAAAAGCAAAAGGCGCGTTTGCTCAACTGAACAAAATATGGTCTTCATCCGTTATATCCACCAAAACGAGAGTGCGCATTTTTGATTCGAATGTGAAATCGGTTTTGTTATATGGGTGCGAAACATGGCTTGTTACTGAACAACTAACGAACAAGCTGCAAGTATTCGTCAACAAATGCTTAAGGCGTATACTAAAGGTTTGGTGGCCTCGCACTATATCAAATGTCGAGCTACATCAAAAATGCAATCAGAAGGCTATAGCAAACGAGATCAAGCTGCGCAAATGGGGATGGATTGGTCACACTCTCCGGAAACCACACAGCGAAGTTTGTCGCCAGGCCCTTGAGTGGAATCCACAAGGCAGTAGAGGACGTGGTAGACCCAAAACCAACTGGAAAAGGTCGTTGGAAAAGGAAATCCAAGAATCGCGAAAATCGTGGCAAGAGATCAAAGTCATCGCAAGGGATCGTGACAAATGGAGAGATTTTATATTGGCCCTATGCTCCTCCTAGGAGTTAAAGGAGAATACATACATACATACAATTGTTTGCACGGCGCGAACTTTGCATAAAATTTGCACCCGCTGATAATTAATTACTGCGTTTACCAAACAACGCAACTTTGGTAATCGAATTATTTGAAATTTTTGTCAGTTCACTGTTGGAAAAAAATTGCAAAGGCAGCAAGTGGTCTGCTAAAAATTAAATTCATAAGTACTATTAAAACTAAGGCTACAGAACATACAAAAAATGTTTGAAAAATATTTTTATTAAAGGCATTATTTTTTTAAGTTTTAATTAACGTTATTATTATTGACATGCTTTTGTTTCTTAAAAAAGTATGTCTGCCGCTAAGAAAAAGCGTTTTCAAGAATCTTGGCTGGAACAGTTCCGAGGTTGGCTTTGTCCCGTTGCTGACGATTCCTATAGAGCGTCATGCAAAGTATGTGGAACAACATTTTGGTGTGGTAAAAGTGAAACTCAACGTCACAGTGCCGATATAAAACATCAAAGAAGACTTGGGGCGGTACAAAGTACACCGAAAATTTCCAATTTTTTAAGTTCCGATTTATTTATTTACATGTATTTTTTCTGCATTCAGTGTGTTAGAACTTTTTAAAAACGCTTTTTGATGTAAAATAATCTTGAATAATTTTTTTATTAAGTGTTATAAGAAAATTTTTTAAATTTTTTATTCGTGGGTAATTCGTGGGATTATTTCAGCAGAACCATGGGAATTTTGTTAATTTTTACCCATTTTTAAGGGTAATTTGCTCCAAAAACACTGGCATCACTGTTTCTACAGTTGAATTCATCTGTACATTTCGTATTCCATACATTTTTTTTTTTCATATGAATAAAATTTTGAGTTGAGTTTTTAACAGGTTCATAAAATTCTCACATTGTTTAAGAATAAATCAACATAAGTTTGCTAGAGTTGTAATGATATTTTGCCATTTGAAATGGTGCCGCCGTAGAAGTTGTTTCCTACAATTTCTGCGGCTTTTTGGAAACGTTACAGCCCTTCTGGGATGCTAACTATCAAACCGTTGCAAAACAGTTTTAACTGTATTGTAACAGTTTATATTGTTAGCTGACCTTTTAAAAATTTAGTATGAAAATAAAAAAAATATTAAATGCAAGTTAAAATTTTCGATCGAAAATGCGCCGAACAAATGGGCAAATATTCATAAAATTTAATGAGCTTTCACATAGGGGGGTAGCCGAGGTCAGTTTCTAAATCGGCCCACCCTATTATCTACTGACATTTCGGAGAGTTAAAAGCTAAATTTTAATGATGAATATTATGTCTGACCAATACCGTTGGCAAAAACGCGACTTTTATGCACTTTGATGCAAGGATATCTCGGCTCCCAGATCTAAGAGAGAAAACTGGTTGAGTTATAGAGATCTCATTCAAAATTTTATTTTTTTTATCATTTTAAACGGAATCTGTTTAACCACGTTCTAATCTAACCAAATAAATAGCGTTTAACTAATTTTAACAGTGCTTCAACAGTGAATAAAATACTTGAAAAGGTGGAGGAAGACCGACACATAAGCAATCGCAACACCGCTGAGTTAAACAAATCTTAATGACCGCATTTCCGCAAGTGAATCTCTTCTGAAACGGAATGATCTCAAAACTTGGTTAAAATGGGTTAAAATATTCGAGAAAAAAATTCTATCAAAAATTTTAATATGGGTCAATGGAAAAAAATACCGTCCGGACGGTGGCAACTCTGTGAAAAATAAAAAAAGTTTTTTTCTACTGAAAAAAAATTTTTATTTTTTTTTTCAAAAGCTTATACTTTTCTACAGAAACCCTGAGTAAAATCGAATAAAAAGCCGAGGAGCTTTGAATTTTTAAATATGTGAGTATCCTAAGGTTAAATCGAACTTCCTTTGGCCACCATCTTGGTAATTTTTGGAATTTCGGAAAATCATTTTACCATAGTTTTATGTGTGTCAAATACCAATTTACAATATTGGTCGGTTACGCAAAGAAAGACTCTCAAACGTATTTTCTACAAAATCAAAAAACGCGATTTTTGAGTTGATGACACAGAATTATTTGTTATATGAATGGGTTTTTTTGAAAGTGGGATAAGTCCACTTTTTCATAAACTGAGATATTAAAGGGTTTGCGTACGACTCAATTTAAAAATATTGGCAAGCGTTATTAAACTGGTGTTTAGTGTTTACCACTGTAAATTAATCAAATTTTGTTATGCTGTAAAAATTTTTACAAATGTAATAGAAAATAGTTGAGTTTTTTTGGTCTGAATGGACTTATTCCACTTTCATTTATAATAAATTTAAAAATTTGTTATACTTTTGTATGACTTATTCCATTTTTACTCACAAAATATTTTGTAGATAAAAGCAAAGGAAAATTAAAACTTAAAAAAAATTGTACTTTAAAAACTGTTATTGTTTCCTTTCTTTTCTATTTGCTCAAGTAGGGCTCTAGAAATTAGTTACAACAACAACAAAAAGAAAAAGTTGTTGTCGGACCTACTTACGGAGATATAGCCATAGGAAGATCGAGATATATCTTTTATAAAAATTATTATAAGTTGGGAACCCCTGAAAGGATTTTTATAATATTAGTGTCATACAAAAGATATGTTAATTTGTACCTGATTTTTTGCATTATCATATTTTTTAAAGGAAAACAAAAAAGTGAACCAAAGAAATTTTCATGAAATTTAGGAAAACATTACAAGAACAACAATAATACCAACTACAAAAATAACAATAACAGCAATAAAAACAACAATAACGATGTTTTTAGATAGTTTTCGATTAATTCCGATTCCTGTAGACTCTTTCGATGTTTTTCAATAACTTACTTTTTTGTTTTCCTATAAAAAAAATACGTAATGCAAGAAATCAGATACAAATTACATGTCAAATGAAAGGTAATAAATTGAACTTTTACAATATGTTACAAAAATTATGCATTAATGATACAATTTTCGGAAAAATAGTGCTTTAAAAAAAAAAATATGGTCAAAATTTCTGAAAATTTGCAATATCTCCAAAACCACGACTCGGACTAAAATTTTTTGTAGGTCGATTTTGTAGCAAATTAACATATCTTTTGTATGACACTAATATTATTAAAATCCTTTCAGGGGTTCCCAACTTATAATAATTTTTATAAAAGATATATCTCGATCTTCCGATGGCTATATCTCCGTAAGTAGGTCCGACAACAACTTTTTCTTTTTGTTGTTGTTGCAACTAATTTCTAGAGCCCTACTTGAGCAAAACGAAAAGAAAAGAAACAACAACAGTTTTTAAAGTAAAATTTTTCTAAGTTTTAATTTTCCTTAGCTTTTATTTACAAAATATTTTGTGAGTAAAAATGGAATAAGCCATACAAAAGTATAACAAATTTTTAAATTTATTATAAATGAAAGTGGAATAAGTCCATTCAGACCAAACAAACTCAACTATTTTCTATTACACTTGTAAAAATTTTTTCAGCATAACAAAATTTGATTAATTTACAGTGGTAAACACTAAACACCGGTTTAATAACGCTTGCCAATATTTTTAAATTGATTTAAAAGCAAAATCTTCTGCATAGTAGTAGATGAAAAAATGGACTTATTCCACTTTCAAAAAAATCATTTTTGTAAAAATGCTTTTCATGAAAAGTACTTTTGAGTAATTTTTGATGAAATCGTGGTCTAACGAGTCTGTAACTTTCAATATAAAAAGAGGACATATATAGCTAGCTATAACTACCATAAACTCAATTTTTCCGGAATTGGACTTATTCCACTTTCAAATAAACCCATTCATATCATGATTCATTTGCCGTAAAAATTTCATAATGATACAATATATTTTAGTCACCGTTTGCGAAATAACTTTTTTCAATCGAAAACTTTGAACGTATTTTCTACAAAATCGAGTTTTTTCATTTGTACCGTTCTTGTAGTAAATGGGCGATATGTTAAAGTATTCTACAAAAATATTCAACTCAAAATTCCACTAGGGGTCACAAGAAATGCTTGAAACTCAAGAAAAGTGTGTGAAAAATGTAATAAAAGTGCAACCCTTAGTACGATTGTGGTTTTGACGATTTTTTGGCTTTCGCGTCAAAATTTGGCCTTTTTATTGAGCGACTATTTGTGAAATTATGTGGCAAATATTTCTGTTGTACATACTGTTTCAATATTATCCAGTTTTATAGGTAATTTTTTACCTTAATGAGAAAAGGGTTAAAATGACCCATTTGCAGGGGATGCACAGGCTTTTCACAAAAATATACCTTGTAATATTCTGCAACAGTTAACTTGACACATGATACACCTCAGATGTAAGGGTCTACGGGTCGTATAGTTTAGCATGTCGATTTATCAAAAAAATGCGTTAAAATGAGAAAACTTTAAATCCCATAAAAAAAAATTCAGATGTTAGCTTTCGAAACGACGAAGTACGTATATTTTTTTTTGTCCTCGTTACCAAAATCCGGAGCCTTGTTATTTTGAAAAAAATGCGGAAATTATTGCACAGTGCTTTTAATAATAATATGCTTGCTCACAATAACAATATTACACTTGTTATTTGATTTTGTATTTCAGCTTTTCCGGAAAAACGGTGCAACTCCGAGAAAAATTCATATTCATTTCGTGTACAGCGACTGATTTTACATGAGGGGAGCTTGATCTCTATATTGGGGGCTGATCCCATGCATTCAAGGGTAAAGTCTTTTTTTTTTTTAAGGTGAATTTTCATTCATCCTCCAAAATGAAAAGAAAATTAACAATTCCGAGGAAATTTATTAAAATAATGCGGGTCACTCGAATAAAGTCCTTTGATCAATAACTTCATCCTGTGATTGTGATTCGTATGTGATGCTTATTCTAAAAGAACTACAAACATTAATTTAATTAAAATCCAAGAGCTGTTGCGCTTCTGAAATCAGTTACCAGTACACATCCATATAAATTGCATACTCGTACACGTGCGTATCGCAGCAGGAGAACTACTTATATTACAAAAAAAAAAAAAAAGGATTCAAATAATATAGCTAAGTGTGATGTTAGCGCAAAAACAACAACATTATCAGCCACTACTGCTGCAGCAGCTGTAAACCAAAACAAAAAGTATTTCACCTGCTGGATATTCATGAAGCAAATTGAATTTCCAACTGTGACCAAAGTTTGAATAACAGCGCCATCTATAACATAGTGAAAAATACAACAACAATGAAAAACATCTGACAAACATACTACCCAGCTACTACTGGTAGATATGTCGCGCATAGTCGTCAACACTTGCAACCGGAGTAGCGACGGGAATTAAAATGTGCAACTGGGACGACTTTTCATAAATTTTCCCCAAACGACAGTTTTGCATGTTTTTTTTTTTACCTGAGTCAAATGCACCACGACACGAACAATGAAAATCTGCATAAATTTTTGGCAACAAACGAGGCTGAAACAAAAAAAAAAAACCGAACGAATGCAAAAATCCAAAATGATAAAAAAGTTACAAGTACTGTAACATAAAAAGGTAAGCTTGTTGACCAAGTACGGGGCGGCAAGGGCATGTCTTTGGAAAAAATGCCAGCAGGTCGTTGGACGTGATAATGTTTCACATGCGTCGTGCTGTGACAACGTTAAACACGCAGGATTAAAATATGTAGGCATATTGAGGCATTCACAGGATTTCAACGCAACAAAAAAAAAAAAAAAAATATCATGAAGGTGTTATCTCTTACCTTGCTAAAAATAAAATAGCCAGTAATAAAATCGCCCGTAAAAGTCTTAAAACACGAATAACTCTATCAGTATAAAACTTGAAAGTTTTTGCTTATATGGGAAGTGCCATAACCTCCTGTGATTTCGCACATAGCTACATCTTACTATATAAAATCGTTGGTATGAATGTTTGTCATCGCTTACCGCCTAAACCACTTAACGTATTGACACCATATTCACACCATAGGTTTTCTTGTGCTCCGATTAGTTTACATTTTATATGAAGGAAATCAAACGAGGGGGTGTGGTACTGCCCATACAAAAAATCACAAAAAAAGTTAGTGTTTTTGTGTGTGTTTTTTTGTCATCGCATCACGCCTAAACCAGTAATATGTGGAAGTCATATTTTCACCATATCTGTGACCTACCTTCGGGCAGGTTAATATCGTAAAAACGGGACGAAACCATGACACGTTGCACCGCACATATTTATAAAAACTGTGTGCATAAATAAAACTCAAAACGCTATCAGATAACTTTTTTAAAAAAATTTCAGAAAATAACTATAATACTATTGTATCAAATATTTTTTGTAGATCATGTAAATGTTAATAAAATAGATTCCGTTAGTTTTTATCAAGCGAAAACAGCTTCAGCGATTTCCTTAAAAACTAAGTTTTCAAAATTTGAACAGTTTGTGAAAAATATCTCCTTAACCATAGATCCTACGAAAAAAAGAGCTGGGGATAGTTTGTAGGAAATATAATTTTCTACAAACAAGTGTATACATAGTTACTTTTTTTGTACGATTAGTCGTTCGAGAGTTATCTCAATTTAAAAAGTACAACATATAAATATCGCGAAGTTTTGAAACTTTTTAAATTGACATACTTCCTAAACCATGAGTAATAGGAAAAAAATGTTTGAGGCTTTTTCGTAGTAAATTATTGAAGCTAAACAACTGTTGACTCGGCAAAGAACTGTCGACCACTATTTTTTCGTAATTGCAGCCGCAAGCGAAATAATTGAAAAATATTTATTTTCGCAACTTTTGACCTTGCATAACTTTTTTTGGGCATACGATTTTGCAATGTACTTTTCACACGTTATTTTTTATGCATTAGTGAATACAATTCCGGAAAAAAAAAAAATTCATTTGGAACTTTTTTTCAGAATTATCCTTTTTTGCTTCGGCTAAAGCAACATGGAAATCGTTCGTTAGCCGATCATTTCCGAAGTGCTTTAAGGATTTTAAAATTTTTTATTGAAAACATGTCGAAATACGATGTTAAACAGAATTCCGTAAAAAAAAAATGGGGTACTCGAAAATTTTATTGAAATCTCCCACAGGACAGGCGTGAGGTGGCAACCGCAAGAATGTATTTAGATTTTAAAAAAATTTATCTAAGAGCTTCAAGACCAACATTTGTTTTTCTTCAATTGAAATGTTCCATTTAACAAAATTAAAAACAGGTGGTAGCCCTGAAAGATTAATTCATAACAAGCATCTGCACATAGAATCGTTTCTAGAAATAAATAGAACCGTTTCCCAATCCCGTTTCCATAAGCAAAAGGAAACGTTTCCTAATCTCATTACTCATACCCGTTTCCATAGACAAAAGGAAATGTTTCTAAACTAAGAAACGGGTCTCAGTTGAGAAACGTTTCTCATGTACGTTTCCATGTAAAACGCTTTCTTAAACAAACGAGTATCCGGGAATCCCATGTACTCATTTATCCGCAAGCTAAAGTGAAAACTCATTTCTTACATAAAAAGTCCAAGCAAATTCTTAAAAGTACAATATCTGGTGATAGAGTTTGGGAAGGAACACCCCATTTTCAGTTTTTATAATGTACGTACAAACACGCAAAAAATTTTCTTCGTACTCAGTTTTCCATCCAGTTTTTCCAAACTAAGAACCTTTTACAAAATATATTCTCTTTTTAAGATTTTCCTGACGTTTCAGAGAGACCTATTGTTTCTTCATGTCCACTGTGTGAAAAGCATAAGAACAACAGCTGTGTAACGAACCTTTTTGCCGCTAGCTGGGGTGTAGCCGTCGGGGCCCAGGGTTCGTATGCAGGTATGTATTTATTCCCCGCCGCGGAGAGGAACACTTTTCACAATTTTTACTGGTTTTACTTTTCAATTTGCTTTTAACCACCACTGCCTCCCCGTGGACTTTTCGCGTGTTACAATACAAGAGAGTCGCTACACCGCTGCCTCACGTTATCCTCTGTTAACCTGTACTCGTCTGTCTTGGTAGTCTTGCGAGTACGCGTGATACCACTATTCTCTCGTGTCGGGTCAGGAATTTTTTCCAAAAAAGAACAAAGCCTACGGTCCCAGTCACTGTCCACTGATACGTCTGTATCGGGTTTTCCTTGAAAGTCTTCGTTTTGTCCAAGGATCATTGAAATATTCGAGGAACAGGTCTTAAGCCAGCGGTCCATACAGTACGTCGAGTACGTCACGCCGTTTTTCCCGACTGACAGCTAAGTTAAAATCATGAGTTTATATCAAGTGCGACCCAATCAGTACGTCTACTTTTGCTCTTTTTTTTACTTCTCCCACTTTCATAAAAACCCATTCAATCAATCACTATGTACGTGTTTTTTTAGAAACCTGGATATAGTCGCACTAGAAAACTCTTTAAAGCAAATGCTGCATCCCCAACCATAAAATATGGAAATTTTATATTTGTACCAGGTAATATAGCATCTTCAGGCAGATTCAATTTTCCATGGAATAGTTTCTGTCCAAATCCAGAATTTCATAGCTCACCTCCGTCACTTTGTGAACTATAAGTTCCAATATCTATTGGTTTTCAAAGTAGTAAATTTATTTAAAAGAAATTAATGTTGAATGTTTGAACAATATATTTGAAGTGAAGTGAATCAGAAAATTTATCTAACATAAAAATTAAAACTATTCTTGATTATAAATTTAAAGTTGATACAAAGTATTTTAAAGCAAGTTGGTTTTCAACACACCTCCTCAACTTTAATTAATTATAAACAATTCCAAAAGTACAACTGCAAGACAGGTGTTTGATTTTTGCAAGTGGTTTGGTCAGTACGTCTGCAGGCATTTTGTCTGTCGATAAGTATTGGATATCGATAATCTTCTGATCAACTGCATATCTCAGAAAATGATACTTGTAGTGTATATGTTTAGTTCTTGAGTGATGTGCACCGAATTTTGCCATTTGTTGAGCACTTTGAGAATCTGAAAATAGAGTTATTGGTTCTTTAGTTTTAAAACCTAATTCTTCCAATAAATATCCTAAATAGCAGGCTTCTTTTGCAGCTTCAGCTAAAGCGACATATTCAGCCTCTGCACTTGAAGTAGCGACTACTTTTTGTTTCTTTGACTCCCAAGATATGGTTCCACCAGCAAGAATAAAACAGAATCCAGTTTGGGATTTTCTATCGTTTACATCTTGTGCCCAGTTAGCGTCAACAAAACCTCTTACTGGTAATCCATTTTTATGGTATCTCAATGTCGCATTTCTAGATGAGTTTAAATATTTAATAATACCAAATGCTGCATTAAGATGTTGTTTACGCGGGTCTTTCGAAAATTGTGAAAGCATATTAACACTGCAAGTAATATCCGGCCGACTTTACAGCGAAAAATGTAACAAGGATCCAATAATTTCTTGGTATAAAGTTTGATCAACTTTTTCTGCCTCCCCTGAAATTGTTGGTTCCTTTTCTAATTTAATATTTGCTTGCATAGGAATTTTTATCTGTTTTGAGATTTCCAAGCCATATTTTTGTATCAAACTTGTTATGTACCCTGGTTGTGAAATTGAAAGAGAATCCTTTTCAATTTTAATTTGAAGTCCTATACAATGCTTTGGTTCTTTTAAATCCTTGATATCAAAATTTTCTTGAAGTTTTCGTATAAACTTTTCTGTATTTTTGTTGTTGTTTGAAGCAATTATTACGTCATCCACATATAGTGCAACAATTAATGTTGTATCAGAAGATCTTAAAAAGTAAATGCATTGATCACATTTAGATTGCTTCAAACCGAACTCTTTAATAACTTTGTCAATCTTCTTAAACCATTGACGTCCTGCTTGTTTTAAACCATATATTGCTTTTTCTAATTTGCAAACTTTTTCTTTTGTTCTTTCTGGAATGAACATTTCTGGTTGTTTCATATAGATCTCTTCTTCTAAATCTCCATTTAAAAATGCTGTAGAAACATCCAGCTGCCTTAACTTAAAATCATTTTCAACAGCTAGACCGTACAAAAGTCTTAATGTACTTTGACGTACAACAGGTGCGAAGGTATCCATATAATCTAAGCCATATTGTTGCGAATATCTTTTAGCAACAAGTCTGGCCTTCCTTTATTCTACTGACCCATCAGGCCTATGTTTGATTTTTAAGACCCATTTGCAACCAACAGGTGTTCTACCCTCTGGTAAGTTAGTCAATGTCGAAGTTTTGTTCTTTATAAGGGAATCGTTTTCATCTTGAATTGCGTCAAGCCATTCCTTTGCATCTGGTGATGAATGAACTTCATTAATAGTTCTTGGAACTGAAATGTTGTCATTCACTGCTTGTGTAGATTCTTGACTTTTCCCAAGTGTCCAAGATCTCAAACGTTGTTTAATTGAATGAATAGGATTTTCCGTTGTTGATTTTTCTAAAATTGAATTCTGAGTTCCATTTATTATTTCCTTTTCTAACACAGAATTTTGAGGTTCATCTCTCATTTCATTTGAACTGTCGTTCAAATCTAATCTGTCCAAGCTATCCATAAAATCTTCATCAGACTCACAAACTTCAACATTCGGTTCATCCTTTTTGCTATTTATTTCAAACTCATAAAATTCACTGTGGTCTTTCTCTTTTCTACTAGTTTCCGAATAAAGTTGCCTCTCTATAAATATTACGTCTCAGCTTTTAATGACTAGCTTAGTCCCTTAATCTGTAAGCCTTGGATTCCTCAAAATATCCTACAAGTATATACTCTTTACTTCTTGGCTCCCATTTTGATTTGTTGGGACATTTATTTAAAACATATCCTTTACAGCCTATAAGGCGTAAATGGGATACAGTTGGAACTTTTCCATTCCAAAGTTCTTCAGGAGTTTTATTTTTATTCAAATTAGTGGGACATCGATTTCTTAAGTATGCAGCAGAATGAACTAATTCTGCCCAAAGAAATTGAGGTAAATTTGCTTCCAATATTAAACACCTAGCCATTTCTACTAAAGTTCGATTCATTCGCTCAGCCACTCCGTTTTGCTGAGGAGTGTATTCTACATTCAATTGACGTTTTATCCCATTAGATTTTAAAAATTCATTAAATTCATTACTAATTAATTCTCGAGCATTGTCACTAAGAATGGCCTTGATTTTCTTTCCTGTTTCATTTTCTACGAGATTCTTATATTCTTTCAATATTTTATGGTACTCTCCTTTAGAGTTTAAAAAATGGACGTACTTTTCTTGAATGATCGTCTATAAATGTTGCAAAATACGATTTATTTCCTAAGGACTTCGTTCTCATTGGCCCACACAAGTCAGTATGTACTTATTCTAGTAATTCTGAAGATGACTTATCATTCTTATGGGGAAACGGTAGTCTTGTCTGCTTTCCGCGAATACAAGATATACAATTTGATCGATCATTTTTGAATTTCGGTAGTGCTAAAACCATTTTTCGAGTTTGCAGCATTTCCAAATGAGTGAAATTCAGATGACCTAAACGTTTATGCCACAACTCACTGTCATTAAATTCATTGTTTTTGGTTATTTTGTAAGTATTTTCATTATATTTTGCATTTTTTACTACAAACAGCCCATTTTCCTTGTGAGCTTCCAATATTATTTCTCTATTCTTGAAAATTTGAGCCTTATCAACTTTCACGACTACTTCACAACCACTATCTGTAGCTTTTCCTGTAGATATTAAATTACATCGCAAATATGGGACGTAGAAAGTGTTATATAAGTGTAATTTTCTAATTTTATTATTTATTTCTAGAAAAATTTCCACTGTGCCAATTCCCTTAACATCAAGTTCTTTTTCATCAGCCAAACGGACTTTTCCAGAAAAACTATTATTTATAGTAATAAATGGCGTTGTTACGCAACACATATGTGAAGTTGCTCCACTATCTAAATTTGGTATGCTCTGACAAAAAACTTGATTGTGCTCTATCAGTAAATTTATAATCATCTGTTGCAATAAAACCTGCAGATGATTCTGACTTTGCATATTTTAGTGTATCGTTTTCAACTTTTACTCTACAATTTTTGGCAATGTGTCCTTTTCGTCCACAACGATGACAATTATACGGAAAATAAGAACTGAACGTACCTTCATTCTTTCTTTTTGAATTAGCACTATTATACCTTTTCTGCAAACTCTTGTTGACTTTCAAAGCGTTGTCTTCGGCATTTTCATTTTTGACTCCAATCTCTAGTAGTCTGGCTCTTAAAATTTTGATAGTTGGAAATTCATTGGCGGTGTCCACTGCAGCTTTAATAGCAGCAAATCTACTTGGTAAGGCATCTAATAATATGACTGTTAGTAGGTCCTCATCAATTTCGACATTCATTTCAACGAGACATGAAACACACAAATCAAATTCAATTAAAAATTGCGAAACTGATTGATTCTCTTCCATTTTTACATTTAATAACTTACGGTAAGATTCTTTTTTACTTCTTGTTGACTTACGATCATATGTATCTTTTAGATAGTTCCAAATTTCTTGTGAGGTTTTAAAATTTTTAACCATTGCAACGACGTTGGCTTCAAATGCTATTAAAATTTCCGCTCTTGCATCCATGTCTTTATCCTTGAAATCTTCTAATTTTCCTAAGTTCAATTCATTTTCTCGCTTCTGATCCGCTGTTGCTCCATTCGGTAATTCATGGACTTCCGGTTCTTTTTCTTCACCTAAAACCATTTTTAAAAAGCGGTTCTTGTGTAAAATGGCCTCCATTTGAGCCTTCCAAGTTCCGTAATTTGATCCATTGAAGAGAGGAATCTTTCCAGTGTAGGTCGTCATTTCCTATATTTGTAATGACAAATTCTTGATTTTTTATTCAAAATTTTCCGTTAATAAATGTCCACAGCAGCGTTGCAAGTATAATTTATTACAAAGGTTTGGGATCTGGGCCCATAACCTATTGGTTTTCAAAGTAGTAAATTTATTTAAAAGAAATTAATGTTGAATGTTTGAACAATATATTTGAAGTGAAGTGAATCAGAAAATTTATCTAACATAAAAATTAAAACTATTCTTGATTATAAATTTAAAGTTGATACAAAGTATTTTAAAACAAGTTGGTTTTCAACAATATCAATATTGGTGAACATATAATTTGCATCGCAAATTGCCAAGAGAACCATAGAGTATGTTCCTTTGTAATTATAAAAGAGAGAACCGGAGTTGGGTGGGCAAGTTATGTTGATGTGTTTGCCATCGATAGCGCCGATGCAGTTTGGAAACTATATGAACGGAAGGCAGGCATTTGTAGAATTCAGAGGCGCCAAATCAAAATACAGGCGCGTCAAACAATGGGTCCTACAAGGCGGCGTCCTTTCACCTGTTCTCTTTAACTACTCAAGTACTACATTGCTAAAATCCCGACACCAACAAGCAACATAACGCTCGTCTCGTATGTGGACAACTGCTCCATTTTAGCGACTGGCAATGATATAAATACACTCAGTGATTGTATTAATGACTACCTGAACCAAGTCGTAGCTTTTTTCAACAGCCGTAACCTACAACTCTCAGCGGAGAAGTCAACCACGAAGTGTGTACCCCAATTTTTTTTTTTATTTTCTTATTTTTTTTAAGTTTTTAAATCAACAATTTCCTTTTTTTATGCTTTCTTAATGAGATAAGTTTTTCATTTTTTTTTTTATTAGAAGCGTATAATATTTGAGCTCTTATGTTCGAAAGGAAATTGGACTGCCCGGCACTATTTATACCAAATTTACCTATTTAACTGCGTAGCGTAAGCTGAAAACTCGTATACACCTTCATTATAGTGTTCTAAAAGTAGTCTCAAAAGTCTCGTCTCTGCGTCTTAAGTTATTCAAGGTCAGAGATCAAAAAATCAGTTTCGTGCAAATATCTCGCAAACGGTTGCTTTTTCAGAAAAATAGTCCAGTACAATTTTGTAGCCCTGGTAATTTGTTGTTTTCGTACGGCTTATAGTTGCATAGCAATTGCCATATTACTATATATTTTATAATGTTATTTTAAAATGGTTATAACTTTTAAAAGAAAAATCATACAAGACCATTCTGTAACTCATTTTGAAGAAGAACTAGTAAGGGTGTAACATTTGGCCTGGCCAAAAAATAAATAGAGTAAGTTAGGCTAATGTGGTTACCTTTTTTCTTTTTCGCCAATTTCTACCAAAGTAATGGTAGTAGGTAAGTTTGGTTAATTAATTAGTATTTATTAACTAAAATATTAACTTCTTTAAGCGTGAGGCCAGATAAATTGAGAGTACCTAAAAATAGGTGAAAAAGAAAAGTGTTGGGTAATGTAGATCATCCTGTCCATTTCCTAAAGTAATACCGTTATTCGCAACTTTTGTTGACTAAAAGTTGAGTTGTATTATTTTAGATTATAATTGCTATACAATAGCTGTAAAGGCTTATTAAAGAATATTTTTTAGTAAGATAAACCAAATTCCTGCTAACAAAAGAATAAGTTATAAGGAATACCGAATTATACGTAAAATAGTTCACCATATTACTCAAACTCGGGTATCCCACACATGTAATTAGCTTCTTAAGGTGTAATAGTAATCAGCGTTAAATAATATGGGGTAGGCCACATTACCCGAAAACATAATTTTTTTGAAATAGTTATTTAATATATAAAAGCAATGTAAAATCAGACGTGCCTAAGCATTTTTTCGTTGAATAATAGCTCCAGAAATGCATTAGTCATAAGGAATACCGAATCATACGTAAAATAGTGCTCCATATTACTCAAACCCGGGTATCCCACACAAGTAATTAGCTTTTTAAGGTGTAATAGTAATCAGCGTTAAATATATAAAAGCAATGTAAAATCAGACGTACTTATGCATTTTTTCGTTGAATAATAGCTCCACAAATGCATTAGAGTTATTTGAATTTTAGAAAACAGAGTTCTGAGGAAATTATTTAGCTATTCAGTATGTACTACAGAAAGTCAATTTGACCTCACAGCTTATATTAAGAAATTGCACACGTGTAAGGAGCATAACAGAAAAGCCGAAGAGCGTAAAAAATATGTTTTTCGAGCTTTAATATGCACAAGCAACCGGAATTGTTATATATGGGAAATAAAAGGGTGAACCACATTACCCACATAGTCCACATTACCCTAACTTACTCTACCCTACACTGCACACGGTTCTCCGGAACGAGGAATTAACCATAGTTTGAGGCACCTCTGATTTTCTTTTTTTATACCATACCTGATATTGTTAGCAACAAAATAAAATAACTTTTAAAATCGCAAGTAGGTGCCCCGCCCCCAAAATGGGCGCAAGTACTCATCTACTATATAATATTCAGAATTTGCTTTTTTTTTGCTAATTTGTTTTATGGATTCAGAATCCATCCAGATGATTTCAATTAAATTTTCACAGGATATTACTATCTATCAGGAGGAGGTCTCACACTTGCAAAATAGGCGTTTTCACGCCCCAAAAACTGAAATTTCATTATATCTCTTATATTGTTTGACGCAGGTTAATGAAGTTTGGTACACATATAAATAAAACAAAAAAAAAAAAAAACATGCATTGAAAAAATGGGCGGTACCACGCCCACCAAAAAAAATCGTCAATTCTCATAAAATATCTTAGGCGAATGGGTCAGATTTGGTGTATATGTAAAAGGCTACGACTCATTTAACCTCTTATGTAAACTTTTACGTTGCCAAGCCGCCAATATAAGTAGAAGCGCTTCGGGATATGCTAGTAAATGTATTAACAAATCCAAATTATATCAAAAAATACATAACATCGCATAAGATTTTTTATTTACTCCTTTCAATCTTCATTACAAAACTGCATTATTTTTAGAATTACTATTTACTTTAAATGGCACGCATTGTAATCACAGACTGCTCTAAGAAGTTTATCACCATAATTTTAATGAGATGTAATTATCCTGTAGTTTTTCCAACCGGATGTAAAATCATGATGTGAAGATTCTACGGCCTGTTCTGTAAAAAATCCTAGTCCCCTTTGGTATCTCTTAATGAAATCGAGGACATGATCATATATTGCATGCAACTAAGGAGTTATAGGTATTTTGCATTCAGCACAGCTCTTATTAAAATCTCCGATATATGTTTCGAACTTTGGATCCAGATCCTGCGAGAAGCATCCATCTACAACGTTTTTAAAGCAATCGAATATTTTAACGTATTTTAAACATAGAACTGGTGAAATACTTCGCAAATAATCCACATTTTTTAGAAGTATTGTACAAGAATTTCCATCGAAGTAATTTTTTTTTTTCCTACATTGCAAAATTTAGCCCAACAAATACTATGTTAGTATGTTACTCTGCTAGTATGTGTTTGAAAATTGTGTTTACTCCTTCTACAATTAGACGAAGTTCCGGCGGTGTGATGATATCAATAATTGGCGCATCGGAGTTATAATTTTTAGGTGTGAAAACAGGATTATGCAATTTTTGAAATTCTTCGCTTGTTTTGATATTTTTCCATTATGAAAAATTACGATTTCTTCTATTGTTTGCGTGGCACCACCCATTATTTCAAGGCTTGTTATTTTTTTTAATTTCTTTATATACGTACCAAACCTTATTAATCTGCGTCAAACAATATAAGAGATATGATGAAATTTTGTTTTTGGGGGCGTGGAGCCGCCTATTTTGCAACTGTGAGACCTCCTCCTGATAAATAGTAATATCCTGTGAAATTTTCATTGAAATCATCTGGATGGATTCTGAATCCATAAAACAAATTAGCAAAAAAACAAGCAAATTCTGAATATTATATAGTCGATGAGTACTAGCGCCCATTTATGGTATAAATAAAGAAAATCAGAGGTGCCTCAAACTATGATTAATTCCTTGTTCCGAAGAACCGTGTGCAGTATTTTGAAAACTTTGCTTATATACGTATGGGATGTACCACGCTCCTTGTCCGAGTCCACCCAGTTTTTGTTCAGAGCTTGCATTTATAGTTTTTAGTGGCTGAGTGAAATTTGGTTGGATTATCTCAAAAAATGTTTTAGTATAGCGATTTGAAGCTTTTGCTTATATAGGAGGTGTCACGCCCTTTTGTCCGAGTTCGTCTAGTTTTAGCTTAGAGCGTGCAATTATAGTCTTTAGTAATTGAGTGAAATTTGGTTGGATTATCTCAAAAAACTCTTTCAGTATATCATTTTGAAACTTTTGCTTATACGGAAGGTGCCTCGCCCCCTTGTCCGATTTCACCCAATTTTATTTGAGAGCTTTCATTTATAATTCTTAGTGTCTGAGTCAAATTTGGTTCGATTATCTCAAAAAACGCTTTCAATATAGCGTTTTGAAGCTTTTGCTTATATGGCAGGTTACCACGCCCTCTTTTCCGAGTTCGTTAAGTTTTTTTCCAGAGCTTGCGCTTGCAATATGTAGTATTTATGTGTATTTTGGTTGCATTGTCGTGAAAAATACTCCTAAAATTGCATTTTGAATATATTTTTTGTATGGGCGGTAGGCGTGTCCGTTGACCGATTTTGCTCATTTTCAATCCCCCGAGCTATTTTTGACAACAAAGGCTGTGCACCAAATTTCATTGAATTATCTTGCTCAGTTTTCCCAAAAAGTGTATTTCAACACACAGCCAGCCAGCCACCAAGCCAGCCAGCCAGCTACCAAGCCAGCCAGCCAGCCAGCCAGCCAGCCAGCCAGCCAGCCAGCCAGCCAGCCAGCCAGCCAGCCAGCCAGCCAGCCAGCCAGTCAGCCAGCCAGTCAGCCACCCAGCCAGCCAGCCACCCAGCCGGCCAGCCAGACGGACATGGCTATATCGACTCAGGAGGTGGCGCTGATCAAGAATATATATACTTTTCTATATCTGCCACGCCTCCTTCTCTGCGTTACAAACGGAAGGACAAAGTGAATATACCCTGGGCGTAGGGTATAAAAACAATACTAAATGACGCATTTAATAAAACATACCAAAACGATTTTGTGCGTGTTCTACACAACCTCAAAAATCGTGTTTTTTGAACATTTGGGGTGAGATATCTCACAAACCATAAGTGATATAGCAATTTCGGGTCCAATTGCGAATTCAGCATTAATACTTACATCTAAAATGACTATTTTGCTTTTGGTTTGTAGTCGTTTTTTTTAAATACCATTTTTCGACCTCATTTTAAAAACCATGCCATGAACCGATTTTGAAAACTTTTTTTCTTATTCAGTAAATGCTCAGGTGCAATTTCACATCTTTGTGCAGTTCTTGACAACTTGATTGAAATTTTTTCCTGAGCTGCGTGTACGAAATTCGAAATTTTCGATTATCTCTGCTGGAACAGCACAAAAACGCACTAAACCGAAAAAAATTCTATTTTCGTGTTCAGAGATCCCAAATTAGTTTAGGAAATATGATTCCGAAAATGGTTTCTTACCAAATTAAAAATAAAGAAGAAAAAATAAAAAATAAATTTTTTTTCTTAACTTTGAAACGGGCTCCATTTCTTAAAAACCAATATTTTTTAGTAATTTTTCCTTTAAATTAATCAACATTTGATCCCCTACAATAAAGGGATTCCAGAACAAATATTCCACTCTTTAAAAATTACAAAAAACCAATTTATAGAAAAAAAGTCAATAAAATTTTCTTAAAAAATTTAAGTTTTTGTACCGAAACAACAACAAATTTAATTTTGGACTAAAACTTTTTGAGAAGATAATGTTGACCTAGTCATGCTCTACAAAAGTTGCCTTGAAAATATTATGAAAAATGAGCAGTTTTGAAGTAACGAGCAGTCAAAGCGACTTCCCTTTTATTAGTCAATTTTTCGACCTTTGATCGAAAACCGGCTGGGTTTTTCACTACCGATTCCAAATTTTTTTTCAGATCTTATTTTTTTGACCTCTAATTTCAGGAAATGGACGGGGAGCAAGCAAAATCAGAATTTTGCACATATGGGCGCTCTAGCGATATAACGGTTTCACCCAAAATCTAGGACCTTTATACATCATGCTAAGGCACTCGCCAGCTTCGTAAAGCATGATCAGTATTATAATAAAATCCAAAAAGTTTTCGGAATCCAGTACTAGGTACACTTTCGTCGGTGTCTGGAAGGCGTAGTGCATTTGTACCAAAAAAGGCCCAGATTGTACCGCTTCTAAGACCTTGCGCTTCGTCATGGTTAGCTTCGTTTGGTTCCCTGATTCGAACAAGCTGGCCTTATCAATGACCTTCAGCGCATAACACCGTCTGCTGTCCCGACCGTTGACTTTTTTTGCCAGGAAGAAGCTTCCGAACGCCTAAAAGCCGCTGGTTTTCACGGTCATTCGGTGGCACCACTGTTTGCTTGGGTTGTTCTTGAATTTGTTTCCTCAGTGTTTCTAATGGAAGAAAAGAGAGGGACTTCATTAGTGTACGGCGGTTATTAATGGGTATGGGGGTTTTTGCTTTTTTTTTAGGTTTGGGCCATATCATGGTACAAATGCACTACGCCATTGTAACGAACCTTTTTGCCGCTAGCCAAGGTGGAGCCGTCGGTGCCCAGGGTTTGTATACAAATATTTATTCCCCGCCGCGGAGAGACACACTTTTCACAATTTTCACTGGTTTTATTTTTCAATTTATTTTCAACCTGGAAATCACTCCTAGAATATGTTAAAATATACACTTAGTATAAAAAATCCAAGGTCAAAATTATTGCTGATTTCTGAAAAAACGCGAACCAACTTCGCTATTCTGGCACCATGTTCGGATTTAGCGACCCTACAAACATAAAGTTCAGGTGGTGTGATCTTTCGCACAGAGTACTTTTTTTGTGGGCATGTACAAAAAAAAAAAACCAAAAAACAAAAAGTACCCTGCGCGAATGTACCAAACTGAAGCGTCAGGCGTAATTAAGCATCTCTATCTTTTTCATGTCCATACAATTTATGTGGAGCAAATCGAAACAGAGACGGTTAAATTACGCTAACGCTCGACTAACGCTCCAATTTAGGTAAGGCAGTTACAGAAAGGTTTAACCCATTCCCTGCCAGTGATGCCATACGGCACAGTTAAAACGCATTAATCGAATGTACACCACAATCATTTTGTAACTTTTTCGCACAGGCTTGTTGTTTTTTATGTGCGTAGAAATGTTTGATCTATCATTTGATGCATTCCACGCGTAAATATTTCATCAACTTTTCAAGCGTGAGCGGAGAGGAAGTAATCATTGAAAAACTATTCGAAAAAAATCGATTATGGCATAGGTACGTCGGCGAGTTGGAAAAAATTATTTATTTGTATTTCGATTTTGAAAAAAGTAATTATGCCAAATTGAAGAGTAATGCAGTAGTTTCTAAAGTGCATTTATAATTTGCCATAAGTAGTTCCTTACTAAGTGATAGACCTGAATAGATTTTAAGTGTGCCATATAGCATCACTGGCGGGAACCGCTTATGAAAAGTTTTAACGCGTAGAGCGAAGGTGTCAACATCACAGGATTTGCTCTTGATAAGGTTAGATATAGATAAGGCAGATTAATTTCCATTTATTTTAATATTTTCAATTCATATATAATTTATATGGGGAAAATATCTACCTGGGGGGTTCGAACACCAAAAAACCCACCTCGTGTGAATGTGCCTGGGTGTCAAATGAATTTTTCGAGAGTTTTTTTTTATGAAGATGTGCTGTAAATGATTGTAGATGCATCTAACTATTGTAGAACATTCCTATATTGGAATTATGCTTATCTTTGGTTACAATGTTTGTAGTTAATCGTGAAGATTATTGGATCACTAAAAGGCATGATTTCTGCTGGCATGTCTCGAAATATTTTCAATCGAATAATCCGTTTTATTCACTTTACACTGAAAAAACACATTGATCCCTTTCACCCTGAGCATCATTTGATGAGTCCATTATACCGTATTTCAGACTGCTCTCCTGCAAACAGTTTATTCGAAGCAAACTTTTACAATTTGGATACATTGCATGGTGTCTGAACACTCCTGGAGGGTATTTGGTGTCCTTTGGTATTTACCGAGGAAAGTATTGTTATATTCACTTTGTGACACCTCTATTACAAATGATCAACGTCCTTCCTGACGACGTTCGTGCCCTCCTATTCCACTTTTACTTCGATAATTTACTATCAGGAATCCCAGTTTTAGTTGCTTCTACTTCACATGGAAAAGATCTAAAATCGATGGCTACTCGCTTTTGTAGAACAGAATGGAAACGTATAATGGTCGAAAGTCTAAAGGCAGTCGAACCATATAATAAATGTATGGAAGGAACTAATCGAATGGATCAAAATTCACGATTTGATGGAATCGCTCATTATTTACGACCTTTCCCTATCGATTGGTGCAATCAAATTTTTTCACCAAAATGGGCCCAAATCGGTCACTCAGAGGGGTCGGGACACGTCTGGTCATGTCCAAAATGTATTTTCAACCTTTCCCCATCGATTGCTGCAATAAAATTTTTTTACAAAATTGGACCGTAATTATACTCCAGTCACAGGGGCTTTTTTCAAGGTATTTTTTTCCCAAAAAAAAACTTTTATGTGACAAGATTTTATCAATAACTTTCATGAAAAACTTCTTCCTAAGAAGAAGTTTTTATATAAAAGTTTTTTCAAAAACTTTTATATAAAAACTTTTAAAAATAAAAGTTTTAAAAACTTTTATAAAAAACTCTTTAAAGATAAAATTTTTTTAAAACTTTTATTTTAAAAACTTTTATATAGCTGATTTAAAAGTTTTTAGTCTAAATAAACTTAAAAAAAAAAACGTTTAAAAAAGTTTATTTCAGAGTCTGATCAAAAATCTTAAAATTCTATTTAAATTCATGCATTTTACCTCCATGTAATTTTTTAAATTATCAGAAATTACGTACATAAGTAACATTTGGCCTTCTGGGATAGTGTTGTGCATGTATAACTATTTTATATCACGCCACTGTATTAACAAATTAGTATGTACTAAAACTTAACGTTGTTTTATGCGTACGTTTGTATGTTGAATGTTATGTACATGCGTACACTGCTTTGTGCAGTGGGTGTACGCTTGTATGCACAATGCAATGCCCACGTGTACAACAAGTGGAGCATACATCTATTGTTGTTATACTTACTTTATTTAATAATCATTTAGGTATAACATGTTACTTCATAATTCTCATTATGTTTATAAGTTTTAAGTATTAAGCTATCTTGTACATTTTAAAATTAAATAAAAACCCAACATAGATTAAAAACAGTGTTTTTTAATTCTAAAAACTTTTGAAAGTCTTAGCTCACTTAGCTGTTTATATAGCAAGTGACTATTCCAGCTAGTCGCTTTAAAATATTGCACAGCTGTTTAGAGTAGGCAGGGCTCAAATTCTACGAAAGTATCCAAACCATTATTACATGGCGATCCTGCGACCGTCGCGCTTTGAAAATTAAATAAAAAAAAGTTTTGTTTCACGCGAATTTTAAATCGGTTTTAAAAATTTTTTCCTGACGTCTAGTTTTTTTTCCTCCGCACGAATTTTAAATTTCAAAAATAATTTTTTTAAAATTCTCGACGCGGAATATATCGGTTTTTTTCGAACTTAATGAATCCGAACTTAATTAAGGCTTTGGCTGAGAATGCAAATGCTGGACCTCGTCCACGGCCTATTTAGCCATACCTCAAAAGGTTGATAAAAACTACATTGAGGGAGTCATCAATACTATCATCACCAGAATCATCATCATCGCTGCCTAACAAAAGAAAAACCAGACGTGGAGGAGTGAAGAACTTTCTACAACTGTGCCGCAAAGCTCTTTTTGATGAGGCAAATTCGAATCCACCACCAGAGTGGCATAGAAATCAGCAAATATTCGTTGAAATAAACGATATTGATAAAAAATTAATGGATTTAAAAACAAAAAATCAAAATTTAATGAAAAAACAAACTGAAACTGAACAATAAAAAAAATTTTCGAAATTGAAATTGCCGACGGCAAAACACTAATAATAAAAATCAAAATGCGAAATTGAAATTGCCGACGGCAAAACAAAAAAAAAAAAAAAAAGAACCCAAAAAAGTGGATATTTTTTTGTCATAAAAAAGAACTTTAATTGAAGTGAAATAAAAATAAAAAAAAAACAATTTTTTGTAAAAAAAGTGAAATTGCAATTGCCAACGGAAAAATTAAAAACTGGAAAAATGGATAAATACTAATAAAAACTTTACAAAACAAAAACTAAAAAATATAAAATTACAAAAAAAAATGAATTTAAAAAAAGACTTAGAAAGTGTTTATATGATTAAAAAAAATGAGATAAGCCCAAACTCCAATAGCGCGTCGTGAGTGGCAGTGGCAGTGTTCGAAAACAGTTGTCATTTTAGAACGCACTACTTTATATGAAAGTAACTACAATACAGCAGCGGCAGTACACAGCGCTGTGCAATTTTTCTCTATTTCTAAATTCACTGCCACTGCCTCTCATTTGAATATTTTCGAGTTTTTCGAACTTCAAAATTTTGAGAAAAAACATGTCATTTGTTAAAATTTTTAAGTTTGTGACATTCTAAAATTTATATTGTGAGTTGTGCGACATAATTAAAAGATTAAATAATGAGTTCGTTCAGAAAAACTGTTTTTATTCAAACACTGCCAGTGCCACTGTTGACGCGCTATTGTGGATACATCGGCAGTGAGAGTATATACTGGCAGTAAAATACTGCTTCGAAAACTGCCACTGCCACTGCCGACGCGCTATTGGAGTTTGGGCTATAAAGTTAAAAAAAAAAACACGAATTAAAAAACAAAAAAAAAAAAGAACTATAAGTGAAAAAAATAAAAATAAAAAAAAAACATCATTTAAAAATCAACTCTAGTAAACATCTAAACCAGAAAAAAAAAATTTATGCTTCCCGGCTATTACTGTTTATAAGGTTAATACTGTTGTTATTTGTGTTATTACGGTTGTTATTTCTGTTGCTATTGTAACTGTTTCTATTTCTGTAGTTATTGTTGTTTCTGTATCTGTTATTATTATTATTATTCCTGTTATTGTTGTCTTGGTTTGCGTTATCATTATTTATATTAGTGTTGTTTTTATTATTTCGGTAACTGTTATTATTGAATGGGTTTGTGTTGTTGTTAATGTTTCTGTCAGAGTTATTATTTCTATTAAAATTATTATGCTGTCTGTTGCTTTTTCTGCAATTGTTGTTTCGAGAATTCCTATAATTTATTTGAAAAATGTTGCTATCAGCTGAACTGAAATTTTGTTCAGCTGCCAAACATCTTTCTGGAGCTTCTTTGAAATCCTTCGGTGGATTGGCTAACAAGAGGTAATGGTACTCTACATTGACACCCTTAGTAAAAATATTCAATGCTATACTATCTCTTACTTTATATACGGCGTCTTTTGCTGCTGCGTGGGGTTTTCAATTGCTCTTATCTCAAAATTGCTTAGCTCGTCTGAGAGCTCTGCAACTCGTTCCCTAAACTCAGCTATACTCGTTTTATTTTGCTTAATTGCACTGAATTCATTTAATACCTGCTGCAAGGTTTTCGGATTTGGATAACATTCAATTAACAATTTCTTAAATTCAACGAAAGTGGTTGGTCTATTGGACCGACCTAAAATACGTCGTACCTGAGTTGTAAGCTTAAAATTATATACGTACTTAATGACCAGTGGTTTATCTTCATCACGTAAAATATCATGTAACACCTCCGTTTGGACAATAAAGTTCTCCAAATTTGGGTAATTACCCTTACAAATTTTTAAGTTTTTACTTTCAATCGAAATGAGCCATGTTTTGTGAACTGTCCTCTAAAATTTGTGAACACTCTGAGTCTACTCTTTTAGAAAATTTCTCTTTACGAGGCAAATTCTCTAGAAGCCCTTGTAGTTCTTGTGAAATATCTTCAAAGTTCAATTTTAAATAACTATAATCTTCCAATTGGTCTTCTCCAGAAATTTTTTCAACTTTCCTTTTTAAATTATGTACTCTATTAATTTTTTGTTCAATATACGTGTTTTTATAGGTTCTGCTTTTACTCTTTAGCTCATCGATAAATTCTTCAATATCTTCCATTAAGTTTGAAGAAATACACACGTGCGATAAAAAAATCGTTAGATGTGGAACATGCGTAACAATTTGTACGTGTAAACGTGTCCGACAAACGTCAAAAGTAAAATATGACTAGCGAAAATCGAAGAAGTGTCAAATCAATGTAGATTACAAGTTTTTACAAAATGGTCGCGTGTGGTTGTTTTCGTTTTTTTACATTTTTAATTCAATTGTTTTAACTTTTGCCTTTAATTTAATTGTTGTGTTTTGTAAAAGTAATTTGTTTTGTGTAATTTCTTAATTCATTTTGTGTTATTTGTAAAAAAAAATATGTGTTGTAAATAAATAATAATATATGTATGTTTATAAATAAATGATTTTAAAAAAGAAAAGAATACGGGTATTCACGATCTGCTGTAACGTCCTGGGTAACGGAGTAACAGGGTAACAGTGTACAACTCCAACAACAAAATGTACGTTAGTTACTCTGTTACTCTTTTACCCTTTTAGTCAAGCTATTTTATAGTGTAAAATAATCTTACACTTTTGCTTTTTGTTACTATTTCTATTTCTATAGAAACGTTTGAACTTGTTTATAATTGAGAGACAATTTTCGTTCATCAAAAATAAAAATTAGAATGAGAGCAAAATTTTCATTTACAATTTTTTTTTTTTTTTGTTTTCAGTTAAAATTATTTTGATAAGCAAAAAGAAAATATACTTGCAAAAGTATTGAGTATGCTCACAACTCAGAGTAACCGAGTGCTCTTTTACCCTGTTACTCAGCTCTTTACTCCAGATCGTGAACAACTTTAATATCTTGTTTTCAATTTCGTGTTTAATTCATTGTGTAGATAATAAAAGTTAAATTTTTATGAAAAATTAAATGGAAAATTTTTGTTTAATTTTGCTTGTTTTTGTTTGTTCCAATTGTTGTTCCACTTCGGTGATTTGCTGCTACAAGTGCCAGGTCTGCTGGAAAGCTGACTTTAATGATTGCAGTCTTCGTCGCAATCGTACCAACTTGCCGCCACGCCTGTGCTTCGGCTTTTCTGTCTCCGGATTCCTGGTCAATCTTTCTTCAGCTTTTTTGATTTGTCGCCTTCTATATTCCTCAATGGTTAGAGGTTGTGGCTGAGGAAGTTGGTTCTTTGACGGAAAGTAAATAGGAGGTTATTGGCGCTTTTAGCCATATGAATAGGTTATTTTTCTTGCTGTACCTACTTGAAAAAGATCTTCTTTAGCAATTTGGCAGGATCGCCATGTAGTGATTCGCGTAAGGTGTTAGGAAAGGATTTGGGACCTGCCTAATGTTTACACCTGCTCTTAAAAACGCCCTGGGTGCTCAAATAAAAAAAGTAGTCTGGAATACTTAAATTGCTCAAAGACTTGAATGCCAAACTTAATCGGCTAGAACTTTTAAGTGAAGTTAAAACTTAATCAGTTTGGTTGAACCAGTGATTAGTTTATTTTTGGGATTTGCATCCGTATTTATAGTTACATAACGGTATTCTTACAAAATTAAGTTTAAAGAAAATTAGTGAATAATTAGTGACTTAAAAGAAAGGGATAAAATTTAGTAAAAGTGAATAACATTAGTTTTCCATGAAAAGTGATAGCTAATGCAGATGTACAGTGGTGGTTATTAAATTAATTTATAAAAGAATATATATTTATAAAGGAATATAGTGATGCATTACAATGTGTTTTTCGGTTTTATTGTCGTGAAAAATACTTCCAAAGTTGCATTTTGAATATATTTTTTGTATGGGCGATAGGGGTGTCCGTTGACCGATTTCGCTCATTTTCAGTCCCGCGAGCTAACTTTGACAACGGAGGCAGTATACCAAATTTCATTGAACTATCTTGCTCAGTTTTCCCAGAAAATGTATTTCCACTCACACCTAGCCACCCAGACAGACGGACATGGCTAAATCGACTCTGGAGGTGACGCTGATCAAGAATATATACACTTTTCTGTACCTGCCACGCCTCGTTCTCTGCGTTACAAACTGAAGGAGAAAGTGAATATACCCCGGGTTTAGGGTATAAAATGAAATCGTTTATTGATCACGAAAACGGCAGATTTCGAGTCCAAAGGTTTCGTGCTGCTCGACGCAGTATGATATTGTCACACGCAGCTAATATTTTAGCGGAACGCAACGATAGCAATGAATTGGAGTTGCAGAAGAGCCCTTGATAAGTGATGTTAACAACGAATTTGAGCAGCTTCTTCAAAATATCTTTTTTCAGTGAATAGGTGATGTTCTACGTGAAAATGCTATCGCAACAGCATCGTTAAGAAATGTATCTCCTCAGAGACTGGAGGATGATGACCAAAATATGGATATTACTGGATCTCTTCAGAGATTGGAGGACGAAGAAGAAAACGATGTATTTCAACCTACTCAAAGGTTTGATAATGAAAGAGCTGAAGGTTCTTTTGATTCTCGAGAAATTCAAGATTTAATGGATATACGAAAATGGACCATAATGGATCCTCCAGTGCCACATACTCGATTGGAGGCTTTATTTTCAATTTTGAGACCAAAATATCCTTCATTACCAAAAAGTGCAGAAACTTTTTTGGGTACTACGATTGAAAAATTTTAAATAGAGAGCATGGACAACGGGACAAGGTTTGTTTATTTTGGTATTCAGAAATTAATACCATTGAGTTAACATTTAATGTGGACCTTTATTTAAATCGAGCAACAAACAAATTTGGCCAATTTTATGCAAAATTTTTAATAGACCAGATGCTTACAGACCATTTCCAGCAGCTATTTATTTTGGTGAGTACAAACCTTTTAATATTGAAAAATATTTGAAGAAATTTATAAATGAACTTAACTGTTGACAAAGGAAGTATCGGTAAAATTTTTAATGTACAATTAAAGCCGTTATATGCGATAAACCTGCGAGGGCTTCTTTAAAATGCACCAAGGGCCACGCTAGCTATTTTGCTTGCGAAAGGTGTACGATACGTGGTGAAACACATAAAAACCGTATGATTTACACTGAGGCAGATGATTTAAAGTTGAGAACCAATACTTCATTTCGAAGTTTAAGTAATGAAGACCATCACCTTAAAGTGACACCTTTGATCCAAATTGATCTTATACATCACTTTGTATTGTATTCTATGCACTTGCTTTACCTAGGGATAATGAAAGTTGTTGGATCAATGGAAATGTGTCTGAATTGAAATTAAGTAGCAACAAAAAGATTACACTAAAAAAAATATTACAGAAATCTAAAGTGCCTCATGAGTTTCAAAGGAGTACAGATCTTTAACGGAATTTTAAAAATTTAGAGCCAATGAATTTAAGTTTTTGTTACTCTATAGCGGTAATGCGATATTTAAAAATATTTTGCCGATAGAAGTTTACAAGCACTTCTTCATGTTGCTTGCCGCATTTATCTTCAAAAGATGAAGCTGTAAGAAATTATGAATACGCAAAATATTTGCTAACATCTTTTGTATATGTAGCCGAAGTTTTGTACAAAAAAGAATTTCTCGTTTGAAATGTCCATAACCTCATCCAAATTGCCAATGATGTTGGTTATATGCAATGCTCTTTGCAAGAAATTTCCTCCTATCCATTTGAAAATTTATTAAGAAGAATAAAGGATTTTTTGCGAAATGGAAATAAGCCGCTTAAGCAATTATTCCGCAGATTTTCGGAAATGACAGAAATTTTATGCGAAAAACCGGACGAAATACCAGGTTTGCAAATATTAAGGCAATTTTATTCTGACGTAAATGGAATTACGTCTATAAAAAGGCTTATTTTTAAAGGTGTTTTAATAACAAATAATTCACCTCATAACATTCTGATGTTGAACAACAATGAAATTTTACAGATAAAAACTATATATAGTGCAGTCATTTGGTAGCTTTTCCTGGAAAGTTTTGCGGGATTTTTGCAAATGAGTTATTTTATAGATTTCGATGTGCTCTTTCAGAATTTCAACTTTGCTACCTCGAGTCGTGTTCGCTCGTGCCGCCTTATTGGAAAAATGGCGTCCAAAATCAGTTTTTTACAAATATCTCTTTAACGGTTACATCTAGAGAAAAATATTTTCTATAGAAATGACCCTCTAATTGTTTTCGTACGACATATAACTCATGAGATATCCTTATTCAAAATTCGAAAAAAAAAATAGTAAATTGTGCATACCGCTTATGAGTAGGCACAGTGATGTGTTGAGCTTAAAATTACGGTGAGTCACACGTTCAAAGTAAAAATATATATTTGCAGGGAATTACTTGCACTACAAGCTATATATATATATAACAATTTTTTTTTTTTGTATGACCTATAGTTTTAGAAGTATTTTTTAACAAACCTGAAATTTAGAAAAAAAACTGTTTTTTCATAAAATCTCCAAAAGGGTTTGTTCTAAAAAAAAATGTCCTCGCATTTTGTAGAATGTTCAATTTCCTATAAAGGTCCGTTTTACCGTTCATGAGATATCGGGTCATGAAAATCATTCAAAATAGAATATTGTACTATACGCAATACTATGTTCAATTTTGAATGATTTTCAAGTCGCGATATCTCATGTTTGGTAAGTCTGACGAAAAACCAGTTCGGAGACCTTTATAGGAAATTGAACGTACTACAAAATGCATAAACAATTTTTTTCTAAGACAAACCGTTTTGGAGCGAGATATTTGGAAAAAACGGGTTTTTTCAAAATTTTAGATTTGTTGAAAAAATATCTCCTAAACTATACGTCATATGAAACAAAAAAATAATATTTAGCTTGTAGTGCAAGTAATTCCCTGTAAATAGATATTTTTACTTTGAACGTGTGACTCACCGTTCAAGAGTAATCATTATATTAAGCTCAACACTGTGCCTACTCATAAGCGGCATGCACAGATTACTATTTTTTTTTTGAATTTTGAATTAGGATATCACCTGAGTTATAAGTTGTACGAAAACAATTAGAAGGTAATTTTTATAGAACGCCATTTTTCCAATATGGCGGCGCGAGCGAACACGACTCGAGGTAGCAAAGTTGAAATTCTGAAAGAGCACATCGAAATCTATAAAATAACTCATTTGCAAAAACCCCGCAAAACTTTCCAGGCAACATCATTTTATACTCCCAAATAATTGTACAACTATGTATGTTTATACCCCCAAATGCAACATACATTCCGCTCAAATTACAGGAAAAATTTTAAAAAAAGAAAAAATCTGTGTACACGTATCCTTACGGTTCAAATGGTTTTGTTCGATTTAAATAAACATCAAAGCAAAGAGAAAATTATCGTGATGCCTTTGCTACACACAGTGGGCTCCTACGTGTTTTGAGTTTGACTTTATTGACGACAAAATCGTGGTATGAGGATGTGTTTGTACTCATTTCAGGATTATAAAACTGTTTCAAGTAAAATCGGAGCTGATCGGTTTTGGAAGTTACAGCCAATTACATGGTTTTTTATTTTCTATTCTACAGTAACAAAAAAAATTAAATCAATGTCATGGATTCAACACGAAATCACGTAAAATTATTCGTGAAGGCTAATGGAATCTAAAAAACAGGGTTCTGAAATCAAACCATTGGTAGTTCTTTGCAATTTTGTAAAGAAAAGGGGTTTTTGCAAATTGGCCCAAAACCTTTAAAAATAACAAGAAATTGAGACAAAAATTGTCATTTATAATGGATTTGCCAAATCTAAATCTGAATCCGGTCACAGAATTGCTCTATCGCATATAGGTTTTGAGATATTCTAACATATAAAAAAAAATAATGACGATTTTTCGTAATTGTTGATGTTATACAATAAGACCAGATAATTGTAAGTCATAAAACCTGATACAGGAGATGAAAGATCCATTATTTTCCTTTAAAATTCAATTTGAATTACATCAATATGTTTTGTTTTTCCAAAATATCTTAACCTTAAAAGTTGAAAAAGGGCTGAAAATCGGTTTTTGGCTATATTTGGGGTTAAATAAAGGACAAATGAAATTGTTAAGCTCTTTTATATTAATTGCATTATTAAGTACTATTCTTAGACTTCACAATGAGTTATGAAATGAGCTCGTATTATTTTTCATTACAAAGCTATGATCATTTTAAAAAGGTATTACATTTACATTTTCAGGTAAATTTGTATGAGAGCCCCCATAGGAGGTTGAGATAAGGGATGGACATTTTCGGAGATATAGCCATCGGAAGATCGGATATAGCTTTTATGAAAACCGGTATTAGTTCGGAATCCCTTAATGGATTATAAAAACCTTGGGGTCATGAGAAAGTTATTTTAACTGGCTACAAAATTGGTGCGCAAAAGTTTTTAATCCGAGCTATGGTTTTCGAGATATTTCGCGTTTCGACGAAGTCGAAAAACTTCAAAGGTATTTTATTAAGAAAATATTATACCTTCCTGATAACACACCTAACTATATGTTACATTTGGAATTAGGACTGAAAACTCTATTTTATCAAACTTTGCAATCGCGTTTTAATTATATAAAAAAAGTTTTTAAGCTACCTGCACATAGGCTACCACGTTCTTTGGCTGAAGAAACTATCTCGCAAAATATTTACTGGGCAGCAGAGTGGCATTGTTTATGTAATGCAATGGGAATAACACAAGTTCAGAACTTTGAAATTAACTGCTTTAATGAATTACATGAGCGAATACTTGCTAATGTCCTAATATGCGATCGTCAAAGCCAAACAGCATGCATGCAAGGCTCTCAATTTCATGATCTGTATCCATTGCTGGATTTGGATAAACCTGCTTATTTTATTGATGAAAACTCAGCTTATTTTATAAGCCTTGTATTCAAAGCAAGAGGTGGTCTCCTGGACTTATCTGCAAAAGCTTTTTAGAAAGATACTTTCGGTATATGCTCACTGTGTAATCTAGATGAGGCGGAAAATACATATCATTTTATTGGCATTTGTCCAGTCTTTAGTAATTTCAGACGAAGTTACTTCGGTAGGGAAGTCCTTTCTTCCCAAGAGGTTTTCCGTATATTGAATGGCAAAAACTACCATTCGTTGTACACTTTTTTATGTCATAGTTTAAAATACAGAAATCTGCTGTTAACTGAATTTGAATAGCATTGTAAAATTTAATATGTTTAACTGTAAAAAAAAAAACTTTATATACACATCTATCTATTCATTTAATATAAAATAAATAAGAAAAAATCAAATTTGTAACTCATACTTCTTTCCGACACACAACATGTATGTTATTCTTTGTGGCAAATTTATTATATCGATATACCCAATAAAATCTTGTCTAATCTAATCTAATCTCTATTTCGAATTATGCTTCCTTTTTTGTTTTCCTTTATAAATATGCTAATAAAAGAAATGGGTTATAAATTGCATATGAAATTCTGTTCGACTTGAGTTCTCTAAAGTGGAACAGTTGCAAAAAAAGTGCTTAAATACTCACTTGCTTCAGCCGATGTGTGGGAACTTGCATTGTCGTGGTGCAAAATGATTTGACATTTTGGGTTGGTTTCTTTCAAATTATTGGCAAACAAATGGTCGTGTACCACGCTGAATTAATTGCCTTTTGGTTTCCAACAGTGAAAGTAGACACATGACCGGTTTTTGTGAAAAAACACGGTACCATTTCCTTTGCAGCGTTCTGACCTCCAATCGATCGATTGGTAAAACGTTTTTGGTAGCACCTCCGAAGAATTTTTTCACGGCACCATCAACAGGACTCTTGTTTTCCAACTTGCACGAGATCAATTGTTTGCTAGTCATGATCATACACTCTGATTTTGAAAAGGACTTCGTCGTCAAAACCCTTTTTCAGTTGATCGCTTCACCCTTGTTTAGATGAACCTCGAAAATATTCAAAAAAATTATCGCATGGAAATTTTCACGAGATAATTCCATTTTTTCTGCTAATTGAATTTTTCAAATGAATAAACACGATGTTACAACGCGAACTTTTGTTTTGAAGAAATCACAACAATTAAATGACAGCTGTCACAGTTTTTTTACCAGGGATTCCATTGTGAATTTTCTCTTTTCTACGTCAGGCTAGAACTATAGTAGTAATTGCCTTACACAGGCAAAACTGCTATTTCCGTGGCCCAACAATTTTTTTAATTTGGCGTTTATCAAATCACAATACTATTTAAATACTATTAAAATTTTCATTAAAATTATTGAGACGGACACATTTTCGATTTTAGCCTTAATTTGCTTTTTATTATACAATTTTTATTTGTTTACATTTTGCATTTGCCAAAAAAAATTTCATAATTTTCCTGTAGCCCAGGAAAATAAGACGAAAAAAGAGCTGCTGTGCGAAATAGTTCCAAGTGAATTTTTTTCACCGGAATTGTCTTTATTAAAGCATGATGAATAATGTGTAAAAAGTCCATTGAAGTCCATTAAGCGCATAAAAAGTTATTCAGGCTCAAAGGTCGCTAAAATCAGTTTTTTGCAAATATCTCTCTAACGCAAACATCTACAGAAAAATTTTTCTGCACAATTTTGTAACACAAGAAATTTCCTATGTAAAGATGTAAAAAATGTTTTTGTGTAGCTTATAGTTTAGGAGATAATTCAATTTAAAAAGTTGTGCACAGTTTTTGTATGTAAACGCTACGTTTAAGTTCATATTAAAATATTTTACTTTTAAAATTGCGAATACTCTTTAACGAGGAGTCGTACAAAAAAAAATTATAAACCGTTCAAAAGATAATTGGATTCTGTAAACACCGTATTAAATTTTTTTTGGACCCACTCATGGTCTAAAAGATATTCTTCAAAAACCGTTAAGGTCTCGAAATACTGGTTTTGGAAAGATATCTCTGAAACGGTAAGTCATACGATAAAAAGCAACAGCATCAATTTTGTAGAGAATCACAAAATCTACAAAAAATAAGCCATATGTGTACATATTAAAGTAACCGTTTAGAAGTTAGTTATTCAATAAAAACCGGTTTTTTTTGCTATTTAAAGTTTTTTTTTTTAATATCTTCTAAACGGTTACTTCAATGTGTACACAGATGGCATATTTTTTGTAGATCTTGTAATTCTCTACAAAATAGATGCCGTTGCTTACCGTTTCAGAGATATCCTTCAAAAACCAGTATTTTCGAGACCTTAACGGTTTTTGAAGAATATCTTTTAGACCATGAGTGGCTCCAAAAAAAATTTAATACGGTGTATACAGAATCCAATTATCTTTTGAACGGTTTTTTTTTATTTTTTTTTTTGTACGACTCCTCGTTAAAGAGTATTCGCAATTTTAAAAGTAAAATATTTTAATATGAACTTAAACGTAGCGTTTACATACAAAAACTGTGCACAACTTTTTAAATTGAATTATCTCCTAAACTATAAGCTACACAAAAACATTTTTTACATCTTTACATAGGAAATTTCTTGTGTTACAAAATTGTGCAGAAAAATTTTTCTGTAAATGTTTGCGTTAGAGAGATATTTGCAAAAAACTGATTTTAGCGACCTTTGAGCCTGAATAACTTTTTATGCGCTTAATGGACTTCAATGGACTTTTTACAAATTGTTCATCATGCTTTAATAAAGACAATTCCGATGAAAAAAAATCACTTGGAATTTTTTCGCAGATATATTCTTATTTTCCTGGGCTACTGGGATTTTTTGGATTTGAAGATGCCACCTGCCGATTTTTTGGGTTAAATTATCTAATTTTCTGAAAACTAGCTAATCTTTTCCAAACAAATCGAATAACTTTTTATATGGAAAACTCTCCTGGTTAGTGCTTAAT
This sequence comes from Calliopum simillimum, assembly GCA_951812925.1. Taxonomy (NCBI): domain Eukaryota; kingdom Metazoa; phylum Arthropoda; class Insecta; order Diptera; family Lauxaniidae; genus Calliopum; species Calliopum simillimum. The sequence continues at coordinate 59,002,380 of OX638368.1, forward strand.
CAGCATTCATCTGGTTAACTAGGCAATTAAGAATTGGGTATTACATTGGATACGATTTTGTATGAATAAATCGAGTTCCAATAAATCATGTGCCTATAATTAATTTTCAATATTCATCTTTTTGTAAAGAGTGTGTCGAAAAAAAATTATACACTCTTAAATTTCAATAAAACTCAAACCGTTCGACTTAAAAATTCTTAAAAATATGTGAATTTATTAATATATTATAGAAATTCATTAAACATTAAAATATTGGAATATTAATCGGAATTTATAAATCCATCCAAATCAAAATTATCTACAAAATGAGCCATGCCGGATGAAAATCGATGCTTGCTCAACAAAATTAAATATTTTTTGCCTAATTTTTTTTTAACTTAACTTCATATTTTTGATAAAAATTGTGTTTAATTAATCCCGGGATTTGCATGGACTAATCCCGGGACTTAAAAAAGTCCAGGATCCCGGGATTTTCACATATATATATACAACTAAATGACGCAATGCTCTTATTAGGAAATTAAAATCTATTCTCTATCTCGAGGTATTTTTTCTGTACAAAATTTTTATCAAGATAAAGAATCTGAAAAAATTTTACTCTATGAAATCATTTAACAGAGTTAATATTTCCTCTATTTGCTACGACAGCCACAAAATACTTATAAACGATACGGTCACTTGTCGTTCGCTTCAAATGCATTTAATCGCTATCCCTCCGCTTATATAAATAGGGTTAGGAATCAAATCATCCATCGACAGCCCTGACGTCTCGTCCCGTTATTTTAATTTGTTGTTCGGTTTGCCAATAAAATTTCGCTGTCTTAATTGAATAAAAGTTTCTATTCAAAACACGGAAAAAAATTAAAGATCGACCAAAAAATGCAGTCCTAAAGGCTCAAAAAGAGAGAAATAATTAGGCCATGGACCTTCTAAGTGATATAAAACCAAACTTGAAGAGTTTGTCCAGCAGCAAAGGCAAGTATTTTTGACGCGGTGTGACAAAACCATACTTAAATTACCTGAGATCAAAATGGATTCTGATTTCTGAAGGTCAAAAATGAAAACTGAGCCGAAGTTTGGAAATGTTGGAGTTAAAGTTTTGTAAGGTTTGTACTACTTAGCAATTAAAATATGAACTAAACCACTTTGTAGTTCATGTTGAGATTAGAGTTTTGAGTAAAAATTTTGAAAACTTTATTTAGACAAGTAAAGTGTGGTTATTGGTCAGACAGCGTCACATTTTCATTTCATTTTTTTTTTTTTTTTTTTTTTTTCATAAAATGTTTTCTTCACTTTAGAAACGAATGCACCATCTTCATCTAAAAGGAAGAGAGTCGATTAGGATAGCTCCGATGATGAGTCGTTTGGTCCATAATATCAAAAACTGGAGTTCCAAAAGCAACCAATTATTTCGAGTGCCTGCAGTGAGGAAAGTATCCAAAAAGGTTATACGTATTAAAATTAAAAAAGTTTTTTTTTTTATTTCAAATTAAAATCAGAATACGTATCAATGGAGTTTTGTCAAAACAACTTAAATCGAAATAAGACAATTTTCAGGGTTTAGTCATAAATTGAAAATCAACCTAAATATCTCGCTTTCTTCTATCAAATTTTATTCGACAAAACAAATGAATATCTAAAATGAGTGCAAGTGTCTATTATAGTAGTATTTACAATATTTGATGTAATTAAATTTTCCAATATTGTCTCTTGTGCAATAACTAACATTATTGTGCAAAAAAAAATTTATCTCTCCGAAAATCCTATAAAATTTGCTAGTTGCAGTTCGCTGCAACTCTTGCATTTTTAAAAGATTTTCCGGGTTAAGTTACATCAATATTATTTTTAAATTCATTTGAAAGTAAAGCCTCTAAGCAATAAAATATTTTGAAAGACATCTATCTTTATAAAACTATAAGGGGTACGTAAACTTCCTAATTTTTAGTTAAATAATTTTTTTTACGAAATAATACGCAGCTTACTTAAAAAATGTGTTGAGATAGTTACGTTTCTCTTTCCTCGTCGAAGAACAAATGCTATGATATTCAGATATGTATATAAGACATGCGCTTATTTTCTGATTTTCGTTAATGCCACCCCCTGAAATCCTTCCATTGGTCATAAGAACAAACACTACGAAGTTTCACGGTAATCGGATAATTATAACCCTCAAGAGAGGTCAAGTTAAGGTTTCACGCAAAAAATAATTAAATTTTTTTTTTTTTTAACTTAATTAAATTAGTCAAAGTATAATTTTATCTTATAGCAAATTGAAATACCTTTCCAACAAGCTATAATTGTTTGAAATCGGGTAATAAATACGAATTCTATGAATTTTTCTTTTATCGGTTTCAAAGAATTATAGCTTGTTGGAAAGGTATTTCAATTTGCCATAAAATAAAATTATACTTTGACTAATTTAATTAACTTAAAAAAAAAGAATTCAATTATTTTTTGCCTGAAACCTCAACTTGACCCCTATTGAGGGCCGGGTTATCGTTATCCAATTACCGTGAAACTTCATAGTGTTTGTTCTCATGACCAATGGAAGGATTTCAGGGGGTGGCATCAACGAAAATCAGAAAATAAGCGCATGCCTAATGTTAATGTTACTATTTGAAATCGAACTGCATTCTTTAGTCAAAAAACATTTTTAGAGGGTTGCCACGTTATTTCTTAATGATATTAATGTTTTTTCTTTGTAGTTGCTTTTGTTAAAATTTTTTCAAAACAAACGAAGATCTTCTTAGTGAGCATACCATCATAAAATTATTGGCATCAGCCGTTCATAAAAGCGGGGATGGGAATGCTGATCATGCTGCACTTGATAAAAAAAAGGTTTTTGAGTGATATCCGCAGCAGATTTTATTCCTAAATAGTTTTTTAAATTTTACTATTGACTTTTTGGTTGTTAATTGTCACTTTAAATGCAAAAAGACGTTAAAACAAAAAAACTCAAATTCATTTCAGTGGCTGAGTGCACTTCTGCAATTTTTCTTATTTCTAGCGATACGCGAACATGTCCTTTTGCATTTTTGTGCTGATATGTTGATAAAAACATATCTATTTAATAGACTTAACATGGAAGACGAAGCAAATCGAACGTCTGATTTTCAACTGCTTGCAACTTCAAAGTTAAGACAAAAATTGAAAGTTTTGTTTACAAAATTTATTCCTTGAGGTAAAATGGACGCTTTAGTCAAACCAAGAAATTCATGAAATTCAATAGGCTGATATTAACGATTGATTTTTAGTCACTGGATTTGTTTTGTATTCTATGCTAAGGTGGTAATTAAAGGCAACTGCTTAATGTTTTCCTTTCCATACATAGCTCATTCATTCTTCCGAACAATTGTTTCATTAAAACTCTATTTTATTAAATTTCACGTTTCAAAAACTAAGTATTAGAATCTCTTTTGTGGAAAATTACAGGTTCTACAAATATGTAATGTTGATTTACATTTACTAGAAAGTAGCCGCTTAGGAAATATTCGATCAAATCGAATTTTTCGACTTTTTTAATACTATTCGCTAAAAAAGGCTTGGATGACTCAGGAAATATGGGTCAAAATTTAGCTTTTTCTTGATGCAGAAATGGAAAAAAAGAATCGCAAATTTATATTATTCGTGGATAATGCATCGTTTTTAAGAAAACAAATTTCTTTTTTGGAAAGTGTCAAATCAATTGGCGATTTCATTAAAACGACTAGCCTTTTCACTGCCATGAATATGATTAAAAACGGTTGGTGGTTGGCAAAACCAATTTCTATAACTAATTGCTTTGAAAAGGTAATATTTTTGTTCATAAGTATTGTAGTCTTCGAGTTATAATAAAAATTCTAACATCTCATTTCATCAATTTAGGCAAAATTTATTTTCTGCTGTTCACGCCAAATCCCCCAAAACTCACCCTTTGAGTCAACTTCTAACTGACGGTCGCCAAAGTAACCTTCTGCAAAAGGTGCTCCGCCGCACCGTGACCTGCGCTGGTTAGTCTCAGGGCCAAAAAAAAAAGGAAACACTCCGCACTTCTGATGGCTTCGTTACAATTTTTATTTATTTTAATTTACTATTAACTACTTTAATTTTATATCTAATTTTAAGTTACTTTAGGTATTTAATTTTTGACTTTATTTTATGATTTACTTTTAGTTTTTTATATAATTTATAATTTTTCCACTGCGAAAATGTGTTGCTGCCGAGGTCGATGATTGTAAGAAGAAAAAATGATATGAGAATTGGCATGTCATGCACCTATCAAGTTACTTGTCAATGTTACGGGCGCTGAGCAAGGGCGCGTTCACAATAGTATGCAAGTCGCGCCGCAGCCAAAGTGTCGCGAGTGACTATTTGACTGCGGCGTGAACACCTGCAATGAGGACTCTAACATGGAAGAATTCATCATTGATAACTGGCCTGGCGATGAATATTTTCAAAACGAGTTTGAGAATTTCGTGTCCTGTGACGACAACATAATAATTCATGGACAACTTACTGATGAGGAAATTATTGACGAAATTCTTCAAGATTCAACTTCAACCACCTCTGAAGAGGAAGAATATGAAATTGTTACAAATCGTCATTCAAGTAAGGAGATGTTTAACTCGCTAAATATTCTTTGAGAATTTTTTCTTCCGAATAATAATTTTTCACAAGAATTGGATAATATAGAGAAAAATATTATCGAACAATTCTACAGATCAAATGCAGTCTTTAATAACTGATTTTTTTAAAAATAATAAAAAATTTGTTGGGACGAACTAGACTGATTCAATTTAAAAACAATTTTATTGATTTTTAATATGTATTGATCCATTTTTACTAATTTTTTAAATGAAAACATTTTAGTTCCTTTTTCTGTTTCTAGTAAAAAATGGAAAATTTTCAAACGTTGCAAAATTAAATCGGAGTAAAACTGGGTTAGAAAACACCTACGAGTAAAATTTGATTATATATTTTTTGCAAGTAAAAACGGTTTAAAAAGATATCGCGTTTTGTCTGACGTTATTTTTTGTTTCGTATTTACTCTGAAACAAAACTTGTTTCGTCTTTACACTAAACCGTTTTTGACCTCAATTTATTCTTATCCCACTTTTACTATCAGCGTGTCAATTATCCGAAAGTACTAGGTTAGGTTAGGTCAGCGCGGGAGATGGCAGTTGCCATCATAACTTAGGTCGCGATTAGGCTCATTGTATACCCTATATGGGTGATTCTTAGATAACTGTGCTCTTTCGAGTTGTAAAACTGGCAGATATTTTTTTTGGATTTTTGCAAGTTTCTTCATGCTATCTTATGTAAACACACTCTTAAAACTCACCTTTTAAATAGATCAACAACAAGTGTGAATTTACGGCTTTGAGGTCGAAATTAAGAAATCTTGCTGCCACGTTTGTGACCAAATTGCCACGTTTGTGACATTTTAGCCACAGTATGGAAAAACTATGGTTTTGAAGCGTTTTGATGAGAGATATATTGCATATAATGACAAATTTACACTTCAAGACTAATTTTGCAACAGTGTCATGTCTCCGGTGGTCCATTTTTTTTATACCCTACGGCCCTAAAGATCAACTATGGTTCCCTGTCCTCTGTTTTAATAGCCGTTTATGATGGATTAGGATCTCCTAATTACGAATCTGATCTTGATTTTTTTCTATTACATCAGTATCCTTAGTTATCCTTGCTCAAAAGTGAAAAAATCACAGTTTTGACATCTACTTAACTATAACAGCAATAAGTAAAATTAATTTATGTCAATGGATTCAGACAGCCGAATTTATTATCAACAAGACAAAATTTACCGTTTTTCAATTGGATTCCCAGTTTCCGAGTTATAAGCCTTTAAAAAAAGGATACCTCTCAATAACACACAAAGGACCGAAAAATTAACAAAAATGGTAAGTTTTATTATTTATATCAAAAATATATTTTATCACGAAAATTTTAAGCCCTTGCAGACTAAAATCGGATGAAAAAATAAGGCTCTATTGTAGATTTAGTGAATGAACAGATGAAATTTTGATTCTGTGAATTTGCAAAGTAATAGTTTAGTAGGCTTAGTCACTAAATCTAGAATAGAGCTGTCATTTTTCATGCGATTATGGTCTGCAAAGTCACGAAATTTTTGTAATTAAATATGTTATTCTGGCAACTCTGTTACCTAAAAGTTGAAAAAAAGTGACAAGTGCGTGTAAACTTAATAAATTTTTAATTCTTACAAGCAACACAAACTTCTAAAATTCGGTAAGTAAATTATCTGAAAGTGTGTAAAATTTTGCATCTAAAAAGCATCAAGTTCAGCAAAGTTTCAAACTGATTTTCCTCTAATTGGGTTAAATTGGATTGCTTTTGCTGTAGATGTTGTTTTTGGCGCATTATTGAGTGATTAAAACACCAACAAACAAAACATCTGTCAACTTTGTTGCTGTTTTTTTTTTTTTCTCATTACCAAAGATTTCTCTTGTACTGTACCTACTTGAATAAATTATTGAGGCCTATAAGTATACCTCAAAAAATTTTTCAACTCATACGAAGTACAGTTTGGTACAAAAGTTGAGTATAAATAATGCTTATAAATTTACAAGAGCTTGAATGCTGCCTATGAGTGTTCAACGCTCGCCCCCACCGGTTCACAATACAAACCAAACCGGTTTTACAAGCACAGTAAGTACTGCGACTCCAGCACGCTCCCCTGCGCATACTCAAAAAAATGCTTTAAAGCAAAATAACGCAAGCACATCTTCAATAAAAAATTATTCACTCGCAGCGAGTGCGCTGTCTAATTTAAATAATTCAACATCCACGCAAAATTCCTCACCTTCTGCGCAAACGCAAACAAATTCCGAAAATTCATGGAGCAAACAATGCTCATCGCCTAATCTCAATATGCCGCTGTCTTCTGATAGCAACATTATTAATAAAGAGAGTTTGCAACATGTTACCAATGCTGCAAATGTAAACAATTCTACAACAATGCAAGCAAATGCTAATAATGGTGCTATTCCAAAAACAGCAACCACAGAAGCAAACAAAAAAGTTCAAACTGGCATTGATCGTTACATGACCATGAATTCAAAAAGAAAGCTTAGCCCACGAAAACATGGCTTAGGCAATTCAAAAAAAAAATAAAACAAACAAAACAGAAACAATAACAAATGTTTTGTCTGGCAATCGATTTGCTGCATTAGGTGAGCTTGGCGATACAAGCGACAAAAATCCTACTCCACCACCTAAAAACCTAAAACCACCCCCAATTTACGTGCGTGAACGCAGTTCGAATGCTCTAGTGACATTATTAACTAAGCTTATTGGGAACGATAACTTTTTTATAGTCCCCCTAACAAGAGGGAATCTTCATGAAACGAAGGTTCAAGTAAAAACAGAGGATCATTTTCGTACTGTCGCTAAAAACTTTAATGACAACAAAAACTCTTTCTACACATACCAGCTGAAAAGCAGCAAAGGTATTTCTGTTGTCATTAAGGGCATCGAATCGTCAGTTGACCCGTAAGAAATTAAAGAAGCGTTGGAACAAAAACATTTCTTTGCTAAATCTGTAATTAATATTTTAAACAAAGAAAAGGTTCCTCAACCAATGTTTAAGGTTGATCTTCACCCTGACTCTGTCAAATTAAAAAAGAGTGAAATTCATCCAATCTATAAGCTGCAATATTTGCTTCACCGCCGAGTAGTAATAGAGGAACCCCATAAACGAAATGGCCCGGTACAGTGCACTAATTGCCAAGAGTATGGGCATACAAAAACATATTGTACCCTACACGCTGTCTGTGTTGCATGTGGAGAGCTTCACCACATTTCTGAATGCAAAATCAAGTTGCGAAATGAAACTAATTTAAAAAAGTGCGCTAATTGTCAAGGAGACCACACTGCAAATTACAGGGGCTGCCCTATTTATAGAGAGCTTAAAGCAAAAATTTCTGAGAAAAGACAAGTGAATCGTAATTTAAATCATAATGTAATTACTACACATAAATTTGTCCAACAACAAGGCAATCCAAATCCCATTGATCCCTCTGTTTTATATTCAAGTGCATTGAAATCAGGCACAATAAATCCACAACAAAATAGTTTAGAAAGTCAAATTACAAACTTAACGCAAACATTAAATCAATTTATGATGTCAATGCAATCAACTCTTCAAGAGTTAGTTAAAACGCAAAACCAGCTCCTCCAAATTTTGATTGCTCAAAAATAAGTAAATTAAACATTTGTGCCTGGAATGCAAACGGTATCAACCAACACAAAAATGAAATTTCTCATTACCTGGGCAAAGAGGAAATTGATATTATGCTTGTTTCAGAGACACATCTGACTGATAAGTATAATTTCTATATACCTGGATATAAATTCCATAAAACCAATCATCCTGATGGCAAAGCACATGGAGGCACAGGAATTTTAATTCGTAATCGCCTCAAACATTTCTGTTTAGAATCTTTTTCAAAAAACTATCTTCAGGCTACCTCTATTTGCCTACAAAATCATTCTAAGAATTTAATAGTTTCGGCGGTTTATTGCCCACCTCGATTTGCAATTAGTGAGAATCAATTCAAAGAATTTTTTGACACTTTGGGAACCAGATTTTTAGCTGCTGGAGATTACAACTCCAAGCATACATATTGGGGTTCTCGTCTTGTAAATCCAAAAGGGAAACAATTATATAATATGCTTATAAAAAATCACACTTTCAATTTTGCTTCGCCTGGTCAACCTACATATTGGCCAGCCAACCGAAGCAAAATACCAGACCTCATTGACTTTGCTATTACAAGAGGCATCGAGAGAACCCTAATCACAGCCGAAACAAAATTAGCTCTCTCTTCTGACCATTCTCCAATCTTATTTTGCCTTTTAGAAAAACCATCGTATATAGAGACCTTTAAGAAGCTAACCTCATATAAGACCAACTGGCTTAGGTACAGGAAATATATAAGTTCTCACATTCACACGAGCTACTCGATAGAATGTGAGGAACATATAGATGATGCTGTTGCCATTTTTAATTCAATCCTCTGCTCAGCAGCGGAAGACTCAACGCCTTATGAGGTTGTGAAAAATACAAAAACCAGTTTTTCCACCAACAGTGAAATTGAGTTTCTCGTAGCTGAGAAGCGAAAGTTTAGGCGCGAATGGCAGCTACATAGATCTCCCGCTTCTAAAGCAAACTTAAAAATTTCTACTTCTAAACTGAGGTCTGCGCTAAAAAATAAAGAAGATATAGAGCAGCAAAAATTTGTCTCGAAACTGGATCCAAATAAGAACGGCAAACAGTCCTTGTGGAAAGCTAGCAAAAGTATTAAAACTCCGATGGAGAGTGAGCTGCCGATAAGAGCCAACCTTGGGAACTGGGCTCGAAGTGATGAAGAAAAAGCTTTTGCAAATCACTTAAGCACAGTTTTTCAACCCAATCCTCCTATTCAAGGCTTTCTTCCTCCTAATTTGCCATTAAACAGCGATTTTATGCAATTGAACTTTCATATTAGCAACGTAAAGGGTGTAGTTGAAGAGATGTGTCCCAAAAAAGCTCCTGGGTGCGATTATATAACTCCCAAAATGATAAAAGAACTGCCAAATTCAGCTTTTGTCTTTTTAACCAGACTTTTTAATGCAACAATTCAGTATGGGTATTACCCAACAGAGTGGAAAATCTCATTAATAACCATGATTCCAAAACCTGGAAAAGATCGTACATTGCCTTCTTCATATAGACCCATCAGTCTTTTACCATGCATATCCAAACTGTTTGAAAAACTAATTTTATCAAAAATAATACCTTATGCAACCGAAAAAAATTTATTTCCGGTCCATCAATTCGGTTTCCGAAAATACCACGGAACAATTGAACAGGTTAATAGAATCACAAATGAAATAAGGAAGGCTTTCGAACAAAGTGAATACTGTACAGCAGTTTTTCTCGACGTAGCTCAAGCGTTTGATAAAGTATGGCATGAAGGCCTTATCAATAAAATTAAACACATACTGCCTTTTAACGTCCACAAAACATTTATTTCTTATCTGGAAAGCAGGCATTTTAGAATTAGACATAACAGTTTTATTTCATCACCTTTAAAAATTAATGCAGGTGTCCCTCAAGGAAGCGTGCTGGGTCCTTTTCTGTACTTACTGTATACCTCTGATTTACCTATTATCGCTGGGACAACCATATCTACTTTCGCAGATGATACTGCAGTTTTAAGTTGTAGTCGTTGTCCCCTAGAAGCGGCACGGAAACTTCAACTTCATTTAAACTCTATCGAAAAGTGGTTGCTGCTATGGCGCATAAAAGTAAATGAACAAAAATGCAAGCAGGTTACTTTTACCCTTAGGCGAGGTAATTGCCCTGCTATCACATTAAATAACACTTCAATCCCTCAATCTGAAAACGTCACATACCTAGGTATTCATTTAGACAGACGGCTTACGTGGCGAAAGCATATTGAAGCCAAAAAAACGCATGTTAAACTAAAAGCCTCCAGTCTACATTGGCTCATAAATAGCCAGTCCCGTCTGAAACTTGAATATAAAATCCTTTTATATAAATCCATCATTAAGCCAATTTGGTTATATGGTATACAGTTATGGGGTAACGCCAGCTCCTCGAACATTGAACTTATACAACGGACTCAGTCAAAAATTCTAAGAATCATGACTGTTGCTCCATGGTATATACGGAACGAAAACATACATCGGGACCTTTGCATCCCCTTGGTCAAAGACGAAATCAACAAATACAAGCAAAGTTACGTTGCAAGATTACTGTATCATCCTAATCCATTGGCACGGAGGTTAAAAAATTTAGAAAATTTCTCCAGACTAAAAAGAAAGGATCGTCCTGCTATTGATATCGTTAGCAATTAGCTATGTTAAGCTGACTGAATTCTAAATTTTGTATGCAGCCGGTATCTGGCGCGTACTTTTTTTTTCTATGCAGCCGGCGGTATCTGGCGCGTACTTTTTTCTATGCAGCCGGCGGTATCTGGCGCGTACTTTTTTCTATGCAGCCGGTATCTGGCGCGTACTTTTCCCTATGCAGCCGGTATCTGGCGCGTACTCTTTCTTATATTTCTTATTCCTGCTACACATGCAGCCGGAACTACTGGCGCAAATTTGTATGGAGTTCTTTTCATTCAAACATCCTGCTATGCGGGCAGCATGTTTGTGAGAAGACTGAACGTACAACAACTGCGTTCTTCTGCGCGTTTACCAAACTCCTAGGATGTACAAGTCCCTATTAACTCGGGAGACACATTGAACACTGAATTATATATAAGATTAATTATGTATAATAATGTTATTTAGGATTAAGATTTTTAAACTTATTGTTAGTCTCCTAAGATGAGAAGATTCAATAAATGAATTCAAGTATTAAAAAAAAAAAAAAAAAAAATATGTTATTGATAAAAATAATAAAACTTGATTTTTTGTAACTTTTCGGTCTCGAAAAATCCTTTGTATGTTATCGAAAGATGTCCTTAATTTAAACGCTTATAACTCGGAAGCTAAGAATCCAATTGAAAAACGGTAAATTATGTCTTGTTGACAATAAATTTGGCTGTCTGAATCCATTGACAAAAATGTATTTTACTTGTTGTTGTTTTTGTTCTATAGCTTTAAGTAGATGTCAAAACAGTGATTTTTTCACTTTTGAGCAAGGATAACTCAGGATTCTGATGGTGTAGAAAAATTTTTGTATTAAAAACATAATTAATAGCCTTCAACTAAACATCTGTATACTCAAACTTTATATGAAATATGTTTTTTGCAGACTGATAAAAAGTGCCACGTTTGTGACATTTTTGATGCGCCACGTTTGTGACATTTTTGCAGTTTATCGCTCATTGTAAAGCACGCTTTTGAGTTCAAGATTTTTCCGAAAGAATTTGGGGTCATGTCTGCAAATCCTACAAAAAAATTGTTTCATGCATAAAATAAAATGTCCTACCTGGGAGTGCCGAGTGCCACGTTTGTGACCATAATTTTTAGAAAAAACGGTTTTTGTTTATAAAATGCCCTATAAAACGCAAACAGATTTCTTTTTGGACGCGTTCGGACATGATGACGTTTGGGTGATGGATAGTGATCAGAATTAATGCATGTGTATTGCAATCTACTGACTGAAACAGTAGTACCATGCAGTAGTAGCATAATACTTTTAAGAATTTTTTTTTTTCCAAAACTAGGGGACAGTTTTCAATTCGAAATTGTGCCCTCTAAAAATTGTTTAAAACTGTAGATGAGCTCAGAATATTGTAGCCTTAAGTATTTACTTAATATGTGTAGTAACTTGTTTTCTGTTCTATTTCCGTTTTTTGGTCGTTTTTCATCGTTTTGTGTATAAAAAGAAGGGGTAGGACATGCCACGTTTGTGACATTTGGGGTATATTTGCAAACTTTCACAAAAGACCAATAATTGTTTGGTGGTAAAATTGATCCGCTCTATTAGAAAAACATAGTTTCTAACTTATAGCGTAATTTTTTGTGAAAAAAAAGCCTACTGTATAGGTGAAATCTCCAGAGGACACAAAAAGTACAGTTATCTGAGAATCACCCATATATAACTTCTTTGTGAACCATTTAGAAATTTTTATAAACGCCAAAATGGATTTGGGACTCTTTTGAGCTATATCTTCAAGAGAGTCGAAGAATTGGCTTTCGAACACCTTGTTACGTCGGTTAGGCAACGCTGGGCATTCACAAAGGAAATGAAAAATGGACTCTTCGACGTCAGGATCTTTACAACTTCTGCAAAGATCTCCTACGTCAGTAAGGCCCAATCAAGAAGCGTGTCTGCCTATAAAATAGTGCCCTGTAATGACACCAATTAAAGTTCTGAGGCTTTGCCTATCTAAGGAAATAATTTTACGTTAGGGCGGGCCGAAAAATGAAAATTTTCGAAATTAATAAGAGCCACGTGCGGAAAAGTTGTCATTTGGGTTTATTAATTAGCATGCAAAATTATTTTGAAATTGAATAATGTCTTGTGCTGCCTCTCGGGCCTTAAAGTTTGAGAACTTGGGCCAAAATAGACATATTTTCCAAAAAATATAACTTTTCCATTTTTTCCCAAAATCGATATCAGACTAGTGAAGAAAATGTTTCTCTTGGACTGTTTAAACAAACTAGTAACATATTTTTCACATTGAGTAATATCTTCAGGCTGTGGCCGAATTTTGAATTTTACGAAATTCGGCCAAACTGAAGTTTTTTCAGAAAATTGCATTTTTAAAATTTTTTGATTTCCTTATTGGTCAAGTACTTAAAGTTTCCCCTTGAATTAAATAAATAAATTGGAAATGTCGACCTGTGTTACACGCACCTTTATTTTTAGGAATTAGGACAATATCAGAAACTTTTTCCAAATGAACAATCGTTAAAAATTTTCCAAATATTCCTGAGTCAAGAGCCTTTAGTTAAAAAACTTATACATTTTTTTAACGGGGTTTTATATTTACTCTTGTAAAGAATTATTTAAAACTTTTGAAATTGTTGCATCAAGTAAGCGAAGAAGTCCTAGAAGATGTGGATATGGTGAGTGAATCAGATATTTCAAAAGTTACAGACAGGAATAAGATAAGAAATAGATAGAGTAAAAAAATGCGCTCTGAGTTGCAAAGACGTGGGAACGAAGAAAAACTTCAAGCCCCATTTTTCGATAAACGAAAAGATAAAACTTTAGAAGACAGAAAAAAAGTGGAAAGAAATACAGAACAGCTGTTCCCGAAGAGCATGTAGTGTTAATCCAAGAGCCAGGTTCTCACTATCTAGGACATGTTTCACCGACAAGTGATACAGTAGAATTCATTAAGATAAGCATTATAGAATACCTATCGCAAAATAAAATTAGTACAGGAACCCTTGTGGTAGTTCAAAGTGACGGAACAGTAGTTAACCCTAGATACAAGAGTGGAGTTCTACGATTATTGGAAAAAAATAATGGAAGAACTCTGCAATGGCTCATATGCTTACTGCATATGAATGAACTACCAACAAGACACCTACATAAACTAGATGGGAAATCATGTGGTGTGGAAACATTCTCCGGTCCAATAGAAAAAGATCTCCAAACTTGTGAATCTAAGCCTGTCGTTAGCAGTCATCAGCAGTACATATATGATATTTACAAAGTCGTAACAACAGGTTATTGGTCAGCACTTTTTGCGGAAAGCCGTCGAGTGTCCGTTGGATGACAGCAGCAAGTTGAGTTTTGCGTTTGTATATTGCAACCACAGATGTGTCCGAGAATTCGAAAGTGTATGCGCCAATGTTGTTTTTGATCAAATCAAAAACTTATTGTAAAGATGGTCCTAGACATTTGTGGGAAATGATAGTATTGTCCCACTATCTTTCCGCCGACTTGAAGAATATTGTGGATGCTGTCATAAGTCGTAACGCTTTTTATGCCCATCCTGAGAACGTTTTAGTCTCAATGCTTACGGATGAAAAAAATCACAACAAAGAGCTTGCTATAAAAAAGATTTTGATGTCCAGGGATAAAGGAACATTCAGAAGGGAGTACGGGCGTTTACATTGCTTAATTTTAGTGCTAAGGATTATTTTGACCTTATCGAATGGAACGACTGCATCATAGCTGAGCCGCCTATACTGCAAAATATCAGTAGCAATAAGTTTCAAGAGATGATTTAAGATAAAAACCCACCTTTTTTGGAAATATCAAATTTTCCATGTCACAGTCAGGCAGTGCAAAGAACCGTAAGAATGGTTACCGAGGTATCTGTTTCTGTGGTTGCGCAAATTGCACGGGATGATGTGATAAGGGCGAAGATTGAAGCCCGAAAAACGATTCCATCCTTCGACAATAAATCGATGTATAAAAAGGCAAAAGCAGAATAAGTAGACTGTGAGATTTTTTACATACATATATATTACTTAAATTGGAAAAATTAGTGGCAAGTTTCTAAGCAATTAACGAAATATTTAAATGACCAAAGGTGGATTTTCATCTTTATTAGAAATCTCTTGAAGCTTGTTACTACTGATATTTTGCAGCATAGGCGGCTCAGCTATGAACACCGTTCTGATTCCGAAAATACTTTTTCGTCTATTTATGTAGTCCAAGGGGAAACTTTACCGTATTTGGTTTGTAACGATTTCAAAATGTTTGAAAAATGCTTTTTTTTTGTAACAAAAAAGGTCTATTTTGGCTTATATTCATAAAATTCGAAGCTCAGTTTCTGCCTGAAGATATTATTCAATGTGAAATATATTTTATTAGATTGTTCAAACAGTCCAAGGAAAACATTTTCCGCACAAGTCTAATAGCGATTTTTAAAAAATGGAAAAGTTATATTTTTTGGAAAATATGTCTATTTTGGCCCAAGTTCTCAAACTTTAAGGCCCGAGAGGCAGCACAAGATATTATTCAATTTCAAAATAATTTTGCATGCTAATTAATAATCCCTAATGACAACTCTTCCGCACTAGGCTCTCATTAATTTCGAAAATTTTCATTTTTCGGCCCACCCTATTATACGTGTTCTGTTAGCGTTATACAGTGGCCATATTGCCCTTGACGTAAAACATGTAGTTAAGTTTGACCATCTGAAATTAGCCCACAAAATACATTTAGAGTCAATGTTGGCTCTTACATATCAATGCAAGTGGTTTCATAATATAGGTTTCAGAAATTATGTCAGTTAAAGACCCTTTCGTAGCAAGTTCATCAGCATTTTCATTACCAACGAAATTACTGTGTCCAGGAACCCAACATATTGTAAGATTACATAGCTGCCCTATTTCACATAGAGACTTTCTGCAGCTAAGGACTAAACAAGACTTAGTAATATTGGACCCAAGGGCCCTAATGGCTACCTGACTATCAACGTAAATAACAAATGTGTCACTACATCCATAAATTTTGGGTTTAATAATTTGACATGCCTTCACACAGCCAGAATTTCCGTTTGAAATACACTGCAGTAACGGGGTAAAGCAAGACTCGCTGCTATTCAAGTCCTTAGAAAATACCCCCGCACCTTCACCAGACTCCATTTTAGAGCCGTCAGTGTATATTTCTTTGGAATTCAGAATCGGAGTCCAACCTTTCCTTTCAGGTATTTTCACTTGAAAGTTGGTTGAGAACGTTAAAGTGTGTGGTGAACCCACATGGTCACCTTATTTGGTTTACTCACTATTTCAAATTTGACTCATATGAACGCATTTGGCCTTCATATTTTTCAACCAAATTCTATTTCTTTTCATTCCTACACTTGTAACACTATCCCTCTTTACATAACATACTGCAGACGGCAATGCATTTGAATGCAACAAAAACAATGCAAATGCATTCCAGCGCATATGTTAAAAAGAGTCAAATTCCACAAGTGCACGGCAAGTCTAGGCTAAATTTAAATATTGAAAAAAAGATTTGATAAAATTCTGACAACCAATCAAAAATATTGATGACACAATTTTACCAACACATACTCACACCATTCCCAAAAAACTAAATTAGATATGTACAGGGAAATAGGGTGGAGTTTTAGTAAATATTGGTTTTTATTTTAGTTAAGAAATACTGGTATTTTAAGTATATAAGTTAAGCAAATTAATCTAATAAAGCAGTACTTATCTCACTCAAACAACAAGCTGAAGGCACTCCTATACCTGCCATTCTTTGAATTTTTGATAAAATTGCCAAAAAGGTTTGCTTGCTTTTGCTACTTTTGGCTTAAGGCCCCAAGATTTGTTAAACATTCTTTTGCATGTGTAAAAAGCAACGCATGCTTTTCATGCCCTTTCTTCTAAATTCATCTTCCACGACATTTTTCTATCGAGGATTACGCCTAGATATTTGGCACCGAAAGTGCTTATATACCAAGTAAATATTATTGGGTGTTTTTTTTTTGCTAAGTATTTTGACCAAATAACAGTTTTAAAAATAGAAAACTTATAAAAATACTGCGTACAAAAATATTTTGTAATAAAATGCTATAATATACAGATATGATGTCACAAATTGTGGTTTTCGACCCATATATCCGTACTCACAAACAGTGTCTTTGATAGCATTATTAAAGGAAATGAAATGTCCTGACTGTAGTTGCAGAGGGCAAACATGCGGGGGCAACAAATACCAAACATTGCAAGGAATGCACTTGACATTAAAATAACATTCCAACAAACGACACTAAGTGCATCACACATGTATGTAAGTATGTGCACATTCCTCCACATATGCACACAATAATGCTCTGTGTTGCAAAATCGCGCATTTGCTTTCTGCTCACTTGCATGGACGTTTTATTTGCCTCTTAACCTCATTTAATGTGTGGACAAAGACTACGCAGCAGATCGTGAGGAATGCGTTGGTGTATGCTTGTTATGCGTGTGAGTTACAATATAGATCTCGTGATGCTATTTAAGCCGGTGCATCTCGTATCAGTGATGGCATACTCCTAAGCGCATATAGATACGGTGTATAAATATAAAAACAGTTCTAGCATGCAATTCAATCCCCAGGGAGACATTGTTTGATTTTCGCAAATAGTTACAATTGTGTGAATAAGTATAACAGATAAGGTGGTTCAAAATGTTTAATTAAACTAAAAAATGAAG
Source organism: Calliopum simillimum (assembly GCA_951812925.1). Classification (NCBI taxonomy): domain Eukaryota; kingdom Metazoa; phylum Arthropoda; class Insecta; order Diptera; family Lauxaniidae; genus Calliopum; species Calliopum simillimum. Next base: position 59,019,978 of record OX638368.1, read on the forward strand.
AGTGTAACCTTAAGCCCATATAAGGGGATTTCCATAAGACAAGAGACGCTAAAATAGTTTAAAACTTATCTCCTCTCCCCCATTCAGAACTAAGTACTTTCCAGATCTTCTTAAGAATCAAGATACAGATATTCTCTCTAGCAGATGAGTAGTAGTCTTGGACACATTAAATATATCTCCTGTACAGTGCCGTTTTTGATAACAACAACCTTAATTACAACAGAGATGCGTTGAATAAACCAGGTTCTTCATCCAAAATCGTTTAAAAGCCCTCGCTTTGATGATTTAAAGTAGTCTTCAGAAACTTTTTAGCGCCATACGCACATTGTACATATATACATTAGACCAGGGCTGTCGCAGACAATTCAGTCGCAATTTTTCACTGCGAATTTGAATACGACACTGGATCTGTTATGAAACCACTGCACTTTCAGAAAAAAAAAAATTCGAGAAAATAAACTAGCAAAAAGTTTCCAAAGTAAAATTTCTTAAAAATACCTCTGGGTTATTTACATTTTTATTTATTTATTTGACATGCCTTAAAAATTAGTACATTAAGAAACAGTATTCTTTTGTTGTACAAGATTTTGAAATTGACAACACTGTATTTTTATTTAATCTTAATGTATTCATCTGGCATTATTGGCATATCATTCTCTTATATTTTGTTTCAATTTTTCTTTTTCTGCTTTTTTGTGCAAATCTCTTTATAAAATTTAACAAAATTTTAATATATCATTTTTTACATAGGGGGGGAGGTTCCGACTTCTTAACAAAAAACTACTTTTTCCATCTACATTAATGCAATTGTGCATTTGTTCTGAATACACATAGAGTGTGCAGAAATATGTGTGCTTCTTTTATAAATTACCGAAAATTCGCTGTATTTATTATTTTTGGAACTAGGAGCGAAAAACCGTATTTAAAATAAATGTCGGATCCTCCCACTTTTAAGGAGGCTACGTCTGTCATATTAATTCATGATTTCCCTTGATTTTTTGAAACCTTCAAGATTTTGAATATATGTATTGGGTGTACAACTTAAAAACCGGAATCAAAATAACATATATATAAAGTTCGAGCTTTCACGATATTTGTTAGTACGGACATCCACCGTCAAATTCCGGTTTTTAAGTTGTACACCTAATACATAGATGGTAAAAGACGAATTCCTTCTGGCAATACAACAGGAGAATGAAAATCAGGGATGTTATCTTCAATCGGAAACATATCAAGCACGAGTACAGGATCTGATTCAGGCTGCTTTCATATCCATTTGTACATCGGCATTAGTAGCGGTCTCCATACCTTGTGGAAAATCAGATTCAACAATCATATAAATTTCAGTTGTCGAATTTTCCCAAATTTCCAAAATTTTTAAATTTTTTTAAAATTTATTTTTCAATTCTTAAATGTATTTGCTCAAAAAAAAAAACCTAGATTTGCTGTTATATTAACCGAATTTTACACAAAAAGCAAAGCTACAAAAACACGATATCACGTCAAGCCACGCACCCTAGCCGAATTGCGCAGAGAAATTTTGATGAAACTTGCGTATCGTTAGAACCAAGATCTTTTGTAATACACGTGTGAGTTAGTGTGAATAGAAACGGCAAAATTTGGCAATGTGTCGAAATCTCCTCCTTCTCCCCTACCTTGATTCAAGGATCATAAACTTGATATGTATATCGCACAACTCATTTCGAGCATTTTTGTGGTCGTAATAAAATAAAAACCGCATCAAGCCGAGATTTTGCATAAACAGACTTCCAAATGACCTCCAAAAAAATTATAAAAGCTTCTCTGCACAATTTTCTGTCACCCTCTTTCAGATTTTTGGGAGTAATCGTCTAATTAGTCTAGTGTACATGCAAATGTACATTCTTTTTATTATTATTATGACACGAAGGAACAAAGTGACACAATGTGATTTATTTATTTAGCAAATCGTCGGATTGAAACTACAACTAGACCTCTACATTTTGCATACATCGAGAAAAAAGCGTTTTAAATTATTATGAAATTCATTTTCTCTTTGAGATTTTGGATTTTTCTGCTTTTTATTTCAAAAAACCAACAAAATAAATAAATTTAAACTATTTATATGTAATTTATAGTATTTCGAAAAAATAGTGTCTTTTCATATCGTTGCTCTCGGGTAGAAAGGCTGTAACTCATGGAATAACTACAAAGAAGCTTTAAAATTTCAAATAAAAAAAATAAATAATGCAGTAATTTTAATGGATAAATGTGATATATTTTGAACTAACATGTCAAATTTTTGAGTGGATGTGCATTCGAGGGTTATCTTTTAGAATCGACAAAAAAGTAAATATCAAAAAAAAAAAGAGTTGTGGCATTTGTACCTGAAAGCAAAGATATGCTACTAAAAAATATGTAGTAGAACATATCTTTATCTGCGGAATTCAGCGCACTTTTGTCTCCAAAACACTGCGAACACTTCACTTTGCCAAAATTTTTCGGAATTTTCACTGCAGAAAAAAATTCCAAAACGACAGTTGCAAGGATAGCAAATAATAATTCTGGTACAAGGAGTGCCCATAATATTGATATTTATGCTGGCAGCATCCCCTTCTTTGTCAATGGAATGAATTGTATGGTCAAAAATTACTTTTCTCAATAGTTTTGTGTATATCGTGAAAGAGAAAACTTAGTCGAATGGGGCTTATACCATTGAAAAGAACATTAAGTTTTTCATTCAAAAGGTCCTAATATTTTTTTCTAAAGATAGGTATTTTAGTTTTTAAAGTTAAAGATCATTTTAAAAATTAAAAAAATTTATTTATTATAATAAAAAAATCTCCTTTATCTATTTAAATATTTTCTCTGCTTTTAACCCAGTAACGGCGTCTGCTAGTCATAAAATTTCTGCAACAAATCTTACCACTCGTTTTCCTCGATAGTTAAAAAATTAACGAATAAACGTCTTCACGAAAAAATTATTATGAACTTTTTTATTCGTCCAAGTTTTTTTTTTCATGAGACATACACAAAAAAAAAAGTACTCTTTTACCATACAAGCCACACTAAACACAAAGAGGTTGCGCCACCAGTAAATATTATTATTATGGGCTCTCCTTAAACCAGAGTTACTATTTTCTATCCTTGCACTATAGGTCAAAAGGTACACTTTTTTGGCCAAAATTCATAACGTCCATATTATCATGGATACCGACTGCAAATGTAGTCCTTATGTTGACTCTAGACTAAAAGAACAATTCTGAAAAAAATCTTAACCCTTGGACTACCGGGTCAAAAATGGCACGTAATAAATTCTCTAAATAAATAACACATACCAACAAGGTTTTGTTTTTAAGCATTTTCAAAGTAACTTCATGTGTTGAATCCGAATCCGAGGTCAGAATTGACCTACCACTTCAGGATTTGGAGATATTTGAGATCAAACTCATGAAAAATGGCTATTTTTGAGGTTCGATGCAAACTGCACAAAATTTTCATTATTTTTTTTGCCAAATGTATCGCGTAGTTCTGTTACGTTTCTTCAAAATGAGCCCTTAAAAAATGCCATACCATACTTCCTTTAAAAGTTATGGCCGATTTAAGATGACATGTCATAACATCTTGAAATCCCATAAAACTGGTAAAACGACACAACTTTGGGTTTCATGATATCATCTTAAATCTGCAATAACTTTTGAAGTAAGTATTGTTTGGCACTTTTTAAGAGCTCGTTTTGAAGGTAAAAAATGGTACTCAGTAATGAAATATGCGAAAAAAATAAAAAAAATTTTATGCAGTCTACAACTAACCTCAAAAGTAACAAAAGTACTTATTTTTCGTATATTAACCCCAAATATCTCTATTTTTCGAAAAACCTAATGCAAAAATTATGCGCACTTTTACCCAAGTTACTTGAATTAGTAATATCTTCAGTATTTTCTAATAAGAAATTGAAAAACATCTTCTTCGTTCTACCTGACAAAAAAATTCATTAAAAAAAAAACGGGCAAAATCGGGCGTCTATATTTCTAAATAACATTAGCAATAGCAACGTCTTACTAGTTTTGGGTTTCTTAGGACTAACAAAATTTTAAAAGCTTACACGAAGTTGAAAATTTGAAAAAAATATTAAAAGTCAGGGGTCTAATTTGAACATTAGATTTTTCCACAAAAAACCAAAATATATTTTAATGTTTTGACCTAAATTGCGTTATACGTACATCATCAGTTTTATTAATTTTTATTTTAGAAAAAAAAAAACAAATTATTTTAATTTCTTTTTATCGATTGAAAAAAAGAGCTAAAATCACGACTTTTTTGAGTTATCTCAGTAAAATGCAAATGCATCAACTTTGACACATTGCTGAGGAACGGAAAATTATTTTACCCCAAAACAAAAAACATTTTTGCTTGTATTGAAGTATTCTCGGTTACACTGCATTAACAAAATTTCAATATCAATGCTTGTGAAAATTGAATTTTGGCCAAAAAAGTGTGCCTTTTGACCTATAGTGCCTTGTAACTATTAAACCTGTTTGAAGGTAAAAATAAAACAAAAAAATAAAGGCTGCAGCATAAAAGTTATAAGTTTTAATTCTCATACTGAATAAAGATTAATTGTAAAATCAATAAATTAAAATTAAAGTCTAATACTCAATAAAGAGTTCATCATAAAATTTGTAAACCAAAAACAATATTTGTTTTCTTTCGTCTGGGCGCTACCCAGTGTGGGTTTTTTCCTGTTTTATATCACGTGGCTAAGCATTGCCGAACTCTACGGAACACCAACGATCTTCAGTGGAGGAATTAGTACGACGTGCAGGCGATTTATCTCAAGCAAAGTATCGGCAAGGGGTTAATATGTAGAGTGGCATACACAGCAACTTGTAATAAGTACATTTTTTTTCAAGGACAAGTGAAAGGTAATCTTTGACATTTCTGCCACATTTCCCCAAAAAAAAAAAAAAGAATTCTCTGGCTACTGGTTTATAGCTTAAGCCAGCGGCCAGAACACTATTAAATATACTTATTTCAACTCAAAGATGACATCCTAACTATTTTTAAATTTACTATAGATTTATAACACCCTAATGCTTACGTGCATTATGTTGTTTATTATAACATTTGAATGAGAACCCTGATTCTTGCTTGCCCTACGACAGTTTCCTAAGTGCCATATCTAATGGCATATTAGTGTTAGTTGTGTGCGCGGTGGCCAGATAAATTGTGGCAACAGAATCTCATCCTTGTTGTTAGCTGTGGGGGTTGTGTTCTACACCTTTGTTACATTTCATATAATAATCGTACATCAGGGTTCAGTTATCGCCGTTATAGTCTCTAATCCGGTTGGTAACTTCTAATACCCGCATTTGTAGCCGCACGCATCAGCTCCAGCCTTAAACATTGTTGGGCTCTTAGATAATTAATTTGATCATCTATCACAAACATATGTATGTACCTGTAGAAAGACATTTTCATACAAACATATTCGCAATTAAACTTCTATCTATTTATTTGCATATAAAGGTATGGCTTTGTGCAGGTGAATTGACGTGGAAGAATGATTTTGAATTAATCTTGACAGTTAAAGATAGAAAGCAAACCTTTGTCAGCAATCAACAATATTACAAAATTTCAAGAAAAACGCTTTTAAAGGTTTCAATTACCAATTATTTCATAGAAATGAAACGAAAAAGTTTTTCTGTTATATTAATGAGAGTTTGTATTAGAATAATATTTCTTTGATAAGAAACATATGGTTGACCTTAGGTCGATTTTTGATGGTAAGAATAACGAGTATGATTCAAGAAAAAAATTTCATCAAGAAAGTCATTTTATAAAAAAGTGCAGTTTTGATTTTTAATTTAATCCAAAAATTGCGCTGTTTAACTTCTTACATAAAATATTTTGCTATTTTTGTATATTTTGTGCTGTTGGTATTGCCCTGCGCAATGACCTAAGTATCGTATACTTGTAAAATTCGCTTAACATTTTCCCATAAATAATAATTTTTTAATGAGTTTGTAATTATGCGTGCACACAACGTCATTAACCTTTGTCTTGGCTATAAAGTTTACAGTTTCACAGTCATAACGAAACCCAATAATATACATTTAACAAAAGGAAGAAGCTCGCGAAAACAAAAAAACAAATTAAAATTTTAATTTTTATCCCCTTTAACGTATCCGATTCCACGGAAATGAAGAAAGGCATTAAATGTAAAAATAATGAGTGGTTCATTTATTGATTACTTTTTAAAATTTATATTTTACCAAACGGTTTATTATGTACTTATGTATTTGCAATAAGTAAATATTTTTATCTTCAAGCGACCGTCCTTAAATGAAGTACAGCTTAAATGGGAAGGCAGTTTAGAGTTGCGATACACAGCGTTAACCCTTTCATGCCCACTGTTGCCTATAGGCAACATTGTGTATTTGCGCTAAAAACTCCGTTATTTTCTAATTTTTCAGCCAATTACGAATTTTGTTCAATAGTTTGATATATGTGCCTTGCTTAGTAATAGATTTGCCTCCATAAGCATTAATAGTTATCATTTGAATAGTGTTCTTTGCTATGTCCATACGTGCGAAAAAAAATATGCAAAAAGTGGATACATATTTTATATAATTTAAAATCAATATATAAATAAACTTGGATCAAAAAGGATATAAAATAACTAAAAACATGTAAGAGAATCAGAACAATAAAATAATTGCACAAAAAAGGTCTTAGTTGTTCCTCAGTAATTTTCCAAAGTCAATGTTGCCTATAGGCAACATTGGGCACTTATGGATATATTTTGAATATTTTTATATTTCGCATTAGGTATGCTTTCCATGGCTAAAAATCATAAAAATATGCGAGTTTGATTGGGAAAACTTCTCTGATGGAGAATGGACCTGAAAAAAAGCAAAATATAGTAATTTTTCAGAATAATATTGAAAAAACCCCACAACAACCCATTGACAGGGGTGAAAATATTGAAGTGAATTTTCTGGAGAGGATTATCACGAAGACATGGAAAATGATATTGAACAAAAATAGAAAACGAGATTTTTAATAAAATCAACTTTGGAAATTTTAAAATTAGTTGGTGTTTCAGGAATTTTATATGACTTCTGTCATATGAATCATTTTGATTAGGAATATATTCAGGCATTGTCCTACATCCGACCTCCAACATTTCCAAAAATTCAAATTTTAAAGTGTTTTTCGATAATGGTTTTACTTCTAACGATCGAATTATAAGATAAACGTTTCTGAGGAGCACTGCTGTGTACAGAATTTGATCTTGGAGGGAGGGGTTTTCACATAAAAAAACGAATGGGAACTATACTGAACACTAAACTTGTGCCGTTATATATGGGTAAAAATTCTTCCGGGGCAGTTGAACCTCGAAAACCTCCGTGTGCACAAGCCAGCTTAAGAGTAGGAACAACTCGTAATGATCATCTAGAAAACTGTTTTCTAAGTCAAGAAAAGGAGTTATGAAGCTTAAAAGGACGAGGATCACAGTATAAAGCTTTTGGGTAGTCCTCGTCCAGCTATTGATAGCTTCAATGAGCACATGGAAGTTGTTGATCTTCCCGATATGTTGCTGGAACTATACGCGCTTAACCATCGTTCCAAGAAATGGTATCTGCGCATAGTATCTTGGTGCATAAATGTATTGTATGTATTTTATCTCTAACTCATACTTGAGTATAAGGCCAATATGCAATGACTTTTACCTCTTTCCAAGACACTTCCGTTTGAGTTCCAACTCTAAAGACTTTTTCCAGGTGACTTTTGATTTACCTTTCTAAGCTGCCTAAGGATGCCACTCAAGTGCTGTAAATTTCGCTGTTTGATCTTCGGATCTCTTTTAGGTGTAATTCAGAGCTTGCGATGGTGCATAAAAGAGGCAGAAGTAGATAGCCATTCTACCACAGAGATAAAAAATATGATAAAACAGGAACTTTCAGATAGATATAGCTGATGAACTACTGCAACAACTACACACAAGAGAGCAAATTTGTCACCTGCTCCAGCTATAACCCCTCCAAACTTCTATTTTAATTTTACACTATGGACCCTGAAAACCTATTGGGACTTCAGCACAGCATATATTGGGGAAAATGGGTATTAAATTGTAAAAAAAATTCTATTCAACTTCAATACAAAAACAGCATTGTTCATTAATTTTATTTACAAAGTTTACCAGCAATGCCCGATGTTGCCTATAGGCAACATCTTCCAGAGAACAAACTAGGATATGCAGGACCTTGAAATTAATAATATTTGTTCTTTAGGTCTATATTTGCAACTGTATAGCCTCAACAAAATTTTAAGTCCCCCCAAATTAATTCGGGCATGAAAGGGTTAAAAACAGATTATATTGATTTCATTGCAATTGGGACAGAAGTTTCAATAAATTTCAATTTCGCGTCTTTAAACCGGGATGTGCTTCGCTATTTGAACTCTGTTTGCGAGCTTCGTTGGTCGAAATGGTTAACACTAACTTAGGATTGAACTTCCCAAAAAATACGAATAATAATCACAAGTACCTTAAGTTAAGTTGTTTGTTCGTTTATTATTAATAGGGGTATCACGATCTGGAGTAACCCCAACATACGTAAGTTACTCTGTTACTCTTTAAGTCAAGCTTTTTTGTAGTGTAAAATAATCTTACACTTTTGACTTTCTTTTGTTTTATTTCTATTTCTATAGAAACGTTTGAACTTGTTGATTATTGAGAGACAATTTTCTTTGATGTCAGTTACAATTATTTTGAAAAACAAAATGAAAATATACGTGTATTGAATATGCTCACAATTCAGAGTAACCGAGTGCACTTTTACCCTGTTGCTCAGCTCGTTTCTCCAGATCGTGAATCACTCCAATATGTAAAGAAACTAGTGCAAGATCTAATATATAGCCAACAAACAATTTTATAACCTTTTCAATTCTTACGCTTGAAAAAAGTTAATTTTCAAATGTTTTCATAACCAATTTTCAAACGTTTGGAAAATGTTATTTTTTTAGAATTTTTAAAATTGATTTGCAAGGTTAATATTAAAATATTTTTAAAACGCACTTTTTCAAATACCGCAAAATCGATTCACTTGAAATTTACAATACGTGGCCTTTATATAAAAAGTCATAACTTAGATTATGAAACTATGTATAATTTGGAATCTATATTTAGGGTGGCTCTTATATAAAAATATTTTTTAAGGTTATATTGCACCGATTTTCATGCAATTAAGTATGGAGGGGGATTGAAGAAAGATTTAAAGATCTATATTTGGGGTGGCCCCTCATACAAACATTTTTTTAAGGCCATATTGCTGCACCGATTTTCATGGAATTAAGTGTGAAGGAGGATTAAAGGGAAGCTTTCCGAAAAAAGAAGATTTATTTAGGGTGGCCTTCATACAAAAATATTTTTCAAATCGTATTTTTTCGATTCACATGGGGTTGAAGAAAAAAAAAATTATTTAGTGTGGTGGGTATGAGAATAGGTCGTAAAGGATATTTTATACCGCTATGGGATTAGGGTGTTCTTATCCAGAAAATTGATTTCTATTTTTTTTTACAAAATGCACCGCCGTCCAAGCCGGTCTTTCAAGGCCCTTACTCCAAATGGAGTCAATATTCTTGCAGGAACACACTTCCTTGCAAACATATAGACCTTCATTGAAGAATTTTAGAGCGGGCTCCACATTGTTTGTAAAACTTCAAAAATTAATTTTTTTAAGATTCAATATCGATCAAAAATAAACGGCTCACCTTGAAGACACCGCGCGTACCTAACTTTATAAAACTGGATCAAGATCGCAAATGCGATTTGTCGCATTGATTGTTGAGTACAAATCTGTCGCATTTTGACAAAAGAACCTAACTTGAAATTGACAACTTTTCAGGAAAAGTAAATCAAAGCAAATTCAAATATTGCATGAATTATGGAACATCCCTATTTTTATGAAACTAAACATAGTCGCATTTAATTTATATTTTTATGACTAAAATCATGAAAAATTGTCTTATCTCAGTTGGTTCTTTTGCCAAAAGTTTACTAAAATTTACCCAACTATTGCATAATACAGCATACATACTATAATCCAAACTCTTCGTTAATCAGAACAGGGAATCAATTTTAGGTGCTTGCATTATCGAGACTCTACGGAGTTTTTTTCTGCACCTCGACATAAATTTTCAATAGTATCCGGACCCCGCTTAAATCTACTTGCCGACCTCAGATCTAAACAGTAAAGAAATGGCAGAACAACGTTTGCCGGGTCAGCAAGTTTACGTATATAACAAAAAATTTAAAATAACAGCAACATGTGTAGTTAACAACAGATGAGAAAAAACAAATAAGTTAGATATCAATAAATAAAACTAGTAAGTATTTTGCTTGTACGGGAGGTGTCACGACCTCTTGTCCGAATTCACTTAGTTTTAGCTCAAATCTTGCACTTACTGTTCTAAGTATCACAAAAGAAAAAAAAAGTAATATGATAATGATCTGAAAAAGCAAACAAATCAAACCTTTAGGTAAGGATTTTTCAAGCAATTCTGAGGACTCAGCACCAAAATTGACATTGAAAATGATATTTCTTGTTTTTGTTTATTGTCAATTTTCTAAAAAAATGCACAAATTTATTTATATATTTTTTTTTTTTTTAACTAAAAAGTTCAATCAAAATTGTTTTGAATTTACAGGAAAAATAAAATAAATAAAAAAATTTTAAAAAAGTTGAAAAATTGCTTTTGTGAAAAAATTCAATCTTTTGACGGAAAACGGAAAAAAATCGATTTTGCGACGCGAATTTTACGAGTATCTATACCCCCAAAACAAATTTATAATTTTTAAACGCCAAAACTTTTGTAAGAACATAGAATTTATTTCTAAAACACTCTTAAAAATAATAAAAATAAACATGTTTTTTTAGGCAAAATGGAACTTCAGTGGAATCAAAAATGCTCCATTGGTTTTTCTCGGAATGCAAAAAAAAAATTATCCAGATATCGTTTTTAAGAGTTCTTCGAACCTCTAGTCGTAGTTCACCCAGTTCTTGCTCAAAGCTTTCATTTATAGCTCTTAGTATCTGAGTGAAATTTAGATGGACTATCTCAAAAAACTCTTTCTATACAGCATTTTTAAAAATTTTGCTTATATTTGAGGTGCCACGCCCTCTAGTCGTTGTTCATCCAGTTTTTTCTCAGACCTTGCATTTATTGATCTGAATGTTTAAGTACAATTTAGTTGGGTTTGCTTTAAAAACGCTTTCAGAATAATGCTGGAATTAGCCAAGAAGTAGCGTTTCGTAAAGTAACGTCACGATTTCTTGTCAACGTAGCATCGATTAGTGAAAACGGTAGGCAACGTTCGAAATGTCACCTTACAACTTAAAAATTACTTGAAAAATTCCAGTTTTTGTAAACAAGCATCCATTATCATATTTATTTTAATTAATTTGTTCAAAAAATTCCATTTACAACATCCAAATTTAATTTATTTTATCAAACAACGTAGCGCGACGTTTGAAAATCTAATTTCAACAGGTCTCAACGTTGCGTACCGCTACTTTACGATTTCACTAATCGCTTACACGCTTCTGCCATTTGATAGATTTTGACAGAAGTCACGTTACGAAACGCTACTTCTTGGCTAATTCTACCATAACATTCTACAGCTTTTGTTTACACGGGATGTGCTGTGCCCTCTAGTCCGAATTCGCCAAATTTTTGCTCAGAGCTTATACTTACTATCCCTAGTGTTTACGTATATATGGCTTATGTTATTGCAACTAATGCTCTTATTATTGCATTTTAATACTCTTTTGTATGGGCGTTAATCGATTTTGCTCATTTTCAATCCCTCGAGCTAATTTTTATGGCAAAGCCACTGTACCAAATTTCATCGAATTATCTTGCTTAGTTTTCCCGTAAAAAAAAATATTTCTACAGACAGCCAGCCAGCAAAAGACAGACGGACACGGCTATTTCGACTCAGGAGGTCATGCTGATAAATAATATACATATATACTTTTCTATACCTGCAACGCATCTTTCTCTGCGAAAGGACAAAGTGAATATACCCTGGGTGTAGGGTATAAAAAAAGAGCTAAAAATGCAATTCGACCATTTTTCATTCAATTTTACATAACTTTTCCATTTTTTAATCGATTTTCTTAAGTAGTACCTTATTTTCTTAACAAATATATCGATACCTTAGAGCGCTATAGTCCTATCTCCACTTTTTGCGATTTTGGGATTTTTGCAGTTAGGGCAACATTGTGGGCTTCTTTACCGTGTGGAAAACTGTGTGATGTCAAAATACCACTAAACACCAAAATATTCGAAAATTAAAAAAAATCCTATCTCCAAACTGTAATTTTTTCAAGAGCGCTACTGTCCTATCTCCACTAAATATTCAAATAACTCACGTTTTTAAAAAAAATTCTTCGTTTTTTCGAGTTTTCTTCGCGTTCCATGACTTTTTGCGACATTTTAGTGAGCAAATTCGGTTACACTCAAGGCTCCACTCTTGTTTGCCGGAACCAAAAATTCAAAAACTAAAAAAAAAAAAAAATAAAAAAATCGTTTTTTCGTGTTTTCCACGCGTTTCATGACTTTTTACGACATTTTAGTGGAAAAAATGCAAAAAATGTACTAAATACGTATTTTTTTTTCAATAGTAGTGGAATTCTATATAAGGGCAAAAGTAATGACACACTTTAAATTGACTGGGATTTCGTTAGAAGTTAATCAAATTGGTTAAAAACATTAAATTATGTTAAAATATACTAAAGGTAAAAATATTGCATATTTCGTTTTATCAAAATAGCAGCCAATCCTAAATAACCTCTGGTTGAAATCTTCTTTTTGCATTTCCCAACAATTGTAAAAATGGAGATAGGACTATAGCGCTCTAAGGTATCGATATAGACTATGAAAAAACAAAATGATTTTCTAAAATTTTTTTTCTTGTTTAAATTTTGCAGTTGATTTTGTTTATTTTTTTTGGAAAAAAATAATTTATTTTTTAGAAAATAATTCATTTCGCCGAAACTAACAAACCAACCAAAAAGGTTTGTGAATATCATTTATAGGTAATTTAGTATCATACCTTATATATTACATATAGTACATTCAAACGTAAATATTGGATCTTGAGATGTATGTTATTAAGGGGACATACGCTTTTGTAATTGAAACAATAAACACTTTTTAAAAATTTTATTATGAAAAAACCATTATATTTATTTATTGACAAAAATTCTTTTGGACATTGTTAAATATTGTCTAAAAAATATCAAAAAATTTTTTTTTTTATTTTTAGTTTTGGATGACGCCTTCTACAGCAGCCAAGTAGAGGGCGTCATCCAAAAGGTAGTTTTTATACGGTAGGAAATGTTGCAGACCTCCTGTAATAGATTTTTGAAAAATTCAAAATGAATTTTATTCTTGAGACTAAAAACTATACAATAAGCCTTTAAAATTCATACTTTTTTATATTTTGAAGTTTTTGTACGAATATTTATGAAAAATGCGAAAAATTGAGGGACTTACCCTCAAAAAATGCCCCGTAAAAAAAAGGCGGGGTATTTTTTAAAACTTTCAGAGGCTTATTGCTTTATATTTTTTATGAATAATCGAATACTCTTTGGTTTTTTAAAATCGGTCGAGTAGATTCGGAGAAAAATTTCCTACCAGCTTGAAAAGTAACTTTAGGATGACGCCCTCTACAGCAGCCAAGGGAAACTAAAAATAAAAAAAAAAAAATTTTTTCATATTTTTTGGACAATATTTAACAATGTCCAAAAGAAATTTTGTCAATAAATATAATAGTTTTTTCATAATAAAATTTTTAAAAAGTGTTTTTTTGTTTTCAATTACAAAGGTGAATGTTTCCTTAAGTGGAACCATCTTTTTTTTGTTCAAAAACCGAAAATCACCGATATCTCGAAGACGACGTCAAAGAAAAAAAAATAATGTGATGTTCGGAATCAGCAGCCGATTTTACATAGGAAATGAATATCGGCACCTTCAAATTAAAATTTTTTTATTCATTTGTAAACTAGTGTAATCTTTCAAAAAACCTGGCTTTTGCGGTAAACCTTATCACCGATTTTTCCAAAGGATTTTATTTCTACCGATCCATTTTATAGTATACCAAATCTCATTTATGATTTTTTTTTTGTGTTGTTGCAACGCCCATTTTCCCGGTGAACATTATTTGTCCTGACGATCTGTATACATTTATCAAATCTTTTTCATGTGCACCATTTTTCCCAGTATACATTATTTGCCTTGTTGTTTTTACATATTGTATATCAAATTTTATTCATGTACATTAAATAGTTTCAGAGATATGATGATGCAGTTTTTTTGGATCAAGGTTTACTTTCTGTCGAAATACGTAGTTTTGAAATAATATCAATAACTCTAAACGGAATAAAGTATATGTTTTAACTTCATACATATTTTATTTTCTTTTATTTGAAGAAATACGTATTTATAATTTCGTATAAAAACATGATAACATAAATTAGATAAAATTAAACGATAAGGTACACCATTCTTCTAAATTTTATTAGTTTTCTAACAGCTTATTTTTTACTACATATAATAATTTGTCAATAAGTTAAAATTATTTGTGGCTTAATTAATTTAATAATATTAAATACATTAACAAACACTACTCTAACTAATTTACATTTTAGCTTGCTGGCAGAAAAATTGTACTTAAACAAAAAAAAAGTTGTACCAAGAACTATACTAAAGTTTTAAATGAAATCGAATGAACAATGAGAAGGTTTCATTTACCGGATAATTGACTGAAAAATTAATTTTAGCAGATGATCGCTGTGACTATTTTCCACCAAACGCAATATGGATGTAAAGTTTTTGATCATCTTTAATAGGTGGAACGTACACCGGCATTCGTTGTTGGCTTATTTGCAGAAACCAGTGACTTCACCTACTCCTAAAAGAGTCCCTGGTGGCAATTACACCACGTTTAATTTTATCTTAAATAGTTATGTAGAATGGGGCTATAATAAATAATAATAAATTCTTATTACTAAATAGCGGGTCATCCATTAAGGGTTTTGGTAACTGCAGTCCTGGCATTTAGCAGTTGTCCAGTAGTCATGTCATCCAAATTGGTTTTTGTGTAGTTTTGTGTACAAGTTCACCCAGTTTTTGCTCAGAGCTTGCATTTATGGTTCTTAATGTTTGAGTGAAATTTGATTGGATTATCTCAAAAACGTTTTCAGCATAGCGTTTTGAAGCTTTTGCTTATATGGGAGTATCCACGCCCTCTAGTCCGATTTCACCCACTTTTTGTTGGGAGCTTGTATTTATAGTCCTTAGTGTCTGAGAAAAATTCAGTTCGCTTACGTCAAAAAACGTTTTCCGTATATCGTTTTCAAGCTTTTGCCTATGTGGGAGGTTCCACGCCCTTTTGTCCGAATTTGTCCGGTTTTTTCTTAGAGCTTGCGCTTATAACTCGTAGTGTTTATGTGCATTTTGGTTGCATCGCCGTGAAAAATACTCCTAAAGTTGCATTTTGAAATTTTTTTTGTACGGGCGGTAGGCGTGTCCGTTGATTGATTTCATTTTCAATCCCACAAGCTAACTTTGACGACTGAGGTAGTGTACCAAATTTCATTGAATTATCTTGCTTAGCTCTCCCAAAAAATGTATTTCCACGCACTCCCAATCAGCCAGATAGACAGACATTGGCTATATTGGGGTAGGACATGGAGGTGAGAGTAGGTAGGTAGGGTATACAAATTAGATTTGTAATTTGGAATCACCTTGTACATAGTTGCTATGTAGTTTTCGAGACTTAAGGGAGTTATTTAGCAGGCAACAAGGTGAAATTAAAAAATCCCAAGCTTGAAGAACATTATGATCAGCATATTTCTGTGCAAAGATGGCAAAAGTTGCTATCGAGCAGTTTTTGTGGAAATGAGTTATGTAGTCTAGGGTATTGTTCTCGGTGAGATCTACAAGCTGGCAATATCAGATTTGCTCTAAGACTTGAAGTTCCTCAGAAAAACATCTTGAAAAATCGGTTTTTGTGATTTTTTTGATATTAATTTAAAATTTAAATTTGCTCTCCTGAAAAATTATGAAAACATGCGAAAGCAGCTTTTGCCATCTTTGCACAGATTTATCCAGAAATTAATTTTCGTTTGCACATTATCAATATTATGTTCATAATCTACTTAAATGAAAGTCACAATTTTATACGTATATCTATCCATTAAGAAATATGTTGGCATCCGCAGAGTTTCATAAAGAAATCCGTCACTTATTTTGTATTTACTCGTTATTGAAGTAGAAATTATGTATTTTCTCAATTTAATATGGATTTGTACAAGTTATAATTTTTTCATAATGGTTCTAGCGATACTAGTTAGATAATTTTATGAGCTTTTCTAATCCATCAAGTTATCAATTATGATAGAATACGTCAAAAATATTAATTAATTTTGAATGAATCTTTCGAATCCAGCGTATAAATTGACATTCTTTAAAATACTAAAAACCGAATTGAACTAATAAAAATTTAACTCTCCATTTAAGTTATTTTTTTAAGGAATCTTTGTTTAAATTTGCCTAACTAAGTTAATTGAATTTTTATAGAAAAAGATTCTGTTAAAATAAATATAAAATTATTAAGTAACTATGAAGATAATTTACAAAGTTATTTATCACCAATTTCACTAAGCTATACTTATTAATTTTTTTTTTAACCAAGCTTAAATAATTTTTAAATAAGATCATATCTTAACTATTAATTTTTGTACGCATCTAGAAAATACGAATTTTAAACTAAAACTATTTGTTAAATAAATTCCATATAATACATTTTTGGAAGATTCTTGATTTTTTTTTTGCTCATTTGGCACTTTACTTACAACAGGGACGGAATCATAAGTTACGAAAAAAAAAACCACTATGTACGACATTTATAAACAACCATTGCCCCAACAACCACACCATGGTATCTTCCCACCTGTGTGCGAACTAACCGATATTTTTCGTCGTTGCGAGCGCATACTGAAACTTGTCGATGAATCACGTGAGGATGCTATGCTCGAATTGCGATCAGAAATCGATTCAGCCGAATCGTGATTACTTTCCGGATGCGACTGATGGCTGTGATGTGGATTGTTACTTATGATCGACGAACTGTGCTGATGATGATGACGGTGATGACCATGATGGTGATGATGATGACTGCTAGTACCACTGATGCGTTGTACACCAGCAACAACTGTACCATCGGAATGACGCCGTGAACACTTGGAACGTGAAGCGACTGCAGCAGCGGCTGCAGCTAACTCGGCTGCAGCTGCTGTTATGCAGTTTGTTGAGTCCTGACTTGATTTTCGATGCTGTGCGAGTGCTAAGCTACTTGGTTGAAGCTGGTGCTGCGTCTGGGACTGAACACCTGGTGTATAGCTATTATGGTGATGAGGTGTACCAACACTAAGCTTTTCGGTAAGATCATTGCTGCCGCGACGCATGGAATGTGGTGAATTAGGAGTACTATGACTAGTTTGGCGTAAGTGCATAATGGTAGGATTTACAGCTTTTAGATCAGTACAGCTTCCCTGTGGTGTAGTGCTAATGGTTGCTGTGGTTGTTACTGAAGATGCAATAGTCTCATCGGAAATTACAGTGTTACCTTCGTTGGCACTATCTCCACAAACTATAGAAACACGACGAGCCTTTTTCTTTGCTGCCTCTGCTGATTGTGTATCCTGTTCCTTACCATCTACCATTATACCATCTGTATCTAAAGACCTGGATAAATGTGCTGGTGCTGCTAGAAACTGTGCACGTCTTGCAACCGCAGCATTCGCAATAGCAGCAAAAAGATGACTTTTGTTTGGTGCCAGACCAACTATTGGTGAACCTTTGGCCGTCTGATCTGACAATTGTTCTGTTGTTGTGGTTTGTTGTGGTAATTGCGTTGTACTAGCATTGCGCAAGTTTAACGTTGGTGGAAGCGTTCTCACAGGTGGCAAGGGAGGTAAAACTTTAATTGGTGTTCCAGGCTTGGATGAAGCAGAGCCTATCTTGGCCATACTGCCTCCGGACGTTGGCACTTGTGCAACAATTTGCGATGGCGGCAATGGTGGTTTTCTGTTTCCAGCAGCTGCGTTCAATTGGTCGAACCCAATGTATGTGCGGTTGGGTGGAAAAGGTATCATTGGATCGGGTACATTAGGAGAAGGGCTTTCGGTATGTTCACGTTCCAGTGAACGGGTACGGCGTGCTGTATTGTTATTGTCATTAGTTACGCTTGTCGTAACAGTCTTTACAACATTGGCAGCTGTTGATGTTGTTGGTGTTATGGTAGGGTTTGTGCCATCGTAAGCGAGCATAAGATTCATTTCCGAACGGTAGGGTTTCTTGTTCTTATCATTTTGTTGTAACATTTTTTGGGAAGTAGAATTATTTTCTGGTGCTGCCGTTATTGTTATGTTGATATTGTCGCGAGATTTATTTTTGTCAAGTTGAATCGCTAAAATATCCTCGGATATCGTTTCAATATCATTTAAAATGGCCTCCAAATTTGCAGAGTCCGTCTAAAAAATAAAAACATAAAAGTGTAAGCATATGGTGTAGTTTATTGAAAAAGAATTCAAATTATTGTTTTTATATTGAAAATATAAATACTGTTGTATTACTACTGTAAGCACAGAAAAAGCTGGTGAAAGAAGCATAGCAAATACATACATAAGTATATAACTACGCACTCATACATATTTATATAACTCAGACCTTTAGCAACATTAATTGGACCTCACCAATAACCGAAATCTTATGATATCGTTCATTTTAAAAAAAAAATTTAAAATAATCGATGTCGCAATAAGTCGATTTTTTTTGAATATCAAATTTTCTAAAAAAAAAAGATGGCAAACTGAAACTTTTTGAATTTGAATCAAAATGTAAAACAAAATTTGAAAATGCTGCTTGTATTGGAAATGCTACGCCCACGCAGAATCAACCATTTTTCTGATTAGAGTTTGCATTTAATTTCCTTAGAAAATGAGTAAAATTTGGTTTCATTATCTACAAAAACACTGCCAGTGTAGTATTTTGAAACTTTTGCTTATATGGGAGGTACCACGCCTTCTTTAAGGCTTTCACCTAGTTTTTGCCTAGACCTTTCACTTACCATCCTTAGCCTTTATGTCCATTTTGGTTGCGTTATCGTGAATAATGCTCATAAAATTGCGTTTTGGCGTGTCTGTTGACCGATTTTGCTCGTTTTAGATTTCACGAGCTTACTTTTAAAACAGAAGCTATGTACGAAATTTCATCGAATTATCTTGCTTACTTTTCCCGTGAAAAATATTTCCACAGACGGACAGCCAGTGAATATATACTCTGGGTGTAGGGTATAAAAAGTTAAAGATTTCCTGATGAAAATCGTTATAAATCATAAAACCACAATTTCCCGTAGCTAGAATTTTTATATTGTACTCGGAATTGTTGCGTCTATTTAGTTTAGTTTCGAACTTTTTTTGTAAGTCCATTCGAAGTTGAAAAGAAGGGTAATATTTCGATTTCTCTAATGTTATTTCATTTTCTTGATGCAGACTTTAATACGGTTTTCTTATCAAACCAATAACTTTCATATAATAAAAAAAATAACTCCAATCATTTCATACTCGTATGGGCAAGGGCGGTAAATTATTAATACATAATGCAGGAAATATGACTAAAATGTCTACAACTTTCTAACTACATACATAAGCCAACGATGACAACTGACATCAAATATGAACCATGTCTAAGCAAAATACACATTCTAAAACCTACTTGTCACCAGCTCACCTGCTTTTGACCAACCGACGTCGTTATACTCGACACATTGCTACTTGACTTTCTTGCGTGCGTTGGTGGAGTGGCGACGATTGCGGTTGTCATCAGAGGTTGTGTGACAGCTGGAGCTGAGATTAAATTATTACAACGTTTTTTTGCCGTTGCATAAATTGGTTCATTTAGTTTTGTATAGATTGGGCTAAAATTTTGTTGTTGCAGTTGTTGTTGTTGTTGTTCTTGTTGTGGTACGTGTATTTGTTGTAATTGCGGACTTTTTGTGTTAGTTCCAGCAGCAGCTGTTGCTGAGGCATTTTCAACAACATCAGCAGCATCATCAATTTTAGCAACAACAATATCAGCAGTTACAATATGGAGTTGCTGCTGGTGTCGTTTATGAAGTTGGTGCTGATGTTGATGATGATGCTGTAGCTGTTGGTGATGGTTATGATGTTGATGACTATGGCGTCTTTGTTGACGCGGACTTACTTGTGGTGATTGACGTAGCGGCAATGGGGGAGGAGATAGTTGTGTTAATGGCAGCACAGATGTCGTTGCTGTTGTTGTCGCCAACATAGGACGTTGGTAAGGACTCGCTAATGCGTTCGCAACAAAAATATCCGGTGGATTGCGATTTTGAGGCTGTACATCGTGAGCGGCTTGTGTTGTTGGCGTTGGTGAAACTACTGATGGTACTGTTGGCAGAGAGACTGGCGTAGCCATTAAATTTTTGTTTGCCAGTGATGTATTTATTTTTAAGCGCGGCTTTAATGGTGCAAAAAAATGTTTGGGGCTATTAAGTGATGGGCTACTTGGAGGTATAGTTGTAATTGCCACAGTCTCAATAGAAGGTACATTGGATTGTGCTGCAGCTGGTTGCCCTTCTTCACCAACATCTATTCGCACTATTGTGGGCGGGCTTAGCGTATTGGACGGTACAAATGTGGTCAAAGTTTGTGCTGGTGAATATCGTGTCTGTGTTAATGGGGACCTAGGAGCAGGAGAAGAAGATGACGACGAATGTGATGGATATTTCCGTTGAGTAAAAGGTGACTGAAGATTATAATCCCAACCATTAGTGTTTATGACAGTTTTTCCGGAGTTTGTAGTGTTGCTGCTTTCAGGTGAAGTACCTTAAATAAACGAAAATGCATTACAATGATGTTTTAAGTTTAAAAAGTTGTGTACGTAAGGACTGTATTAGAAGAAATTGACGTTTTTCATCAAAAAAACAATATACAATGAATTTAAAATTTTTTTTTTTAATAATGAGTATTATAACGAATGTAAATACCATAGAACTATTAACAAATATTTTTTTTCATAACGCCCTTTATTAAGATTTGTACAGTTGTTTCGTTGACAGTACCATACGACCTTCTCTAGTTAATTTTTTTGGAGCAATTTTACTCCTTCTAAGATCCAATTTCATTATAGCCCAATATCTCTGAAAAGGTCGGAGCTTTCAGCAGATAAGTGGATTTTTGAAACAAATGTTAATTTTTGCCCTTGTACCACTATATGTTGGCTTTTTTTTTAGAAATTAATGTATTTCGCCGAAACTAACGATGTGAATATCATTTGTAGATAATTTACCTTTCATATGACATATAACACGCTTAAACACAAACATTGGTTCTTGAGATATTTGTATTTAAGTGGAACTATCTTTGTTTTTTTGGTCCAAAAACCGAAAATGACCGATATCTCGAAAACGACACGAAAAAAAAAAATAATGCGATTTTCGGAATCAGCAGCCCATTTTACATATAAAATGAATAATGGCATTCAATGGGAATTTTGCCTGTAAACTATTGTAGTTATATAGTGCAAACTGAAATAAGTAAAATCAAAAGTTTTTTCGATATTTCATTTCATTAGAACTCAAGCACAATATTCAGCCCAAAAATGTTCAAACTTGTTTATTTTTGAATAAAACAGTTTTTATTGATTCCTGTAAAATTCTAATTGCATAACTTTTGAGGTTTCTGAAATGTCCGATTCAAATATATTGGACAAGATTTGATAGGAAAATAACGCATACGTAGTTTGATCATTTAAGATAAGATTGTCCTGTAAAATGTTAAATTTTTTTGTAACTTTTCTGTTTATTTAAGACTATCACTGATAAATTCAATCAATACATACTTGTTGCCATATGCCGCTGTACTACGTTTTCAAAATATGAAAGTGGTGGCACCATAGCCTGCAAATCATTCAACTCATTTGCGATCATTTCAATAGGCGTTAGTGGAGTTAAAGGTCCCATTAGACTAGGTAGTGTCATTTGTGATCCCAACAAATTGTCCAATTGTTGAGGTTGTGACAAGATTTCACTATTGCTCATCGTCTCTTCCGAGACAACGGATAAATGATCAAAATTGGTGTTTAGCTGTTGGGCTTCGCTGTTTTCGCTGTTACCGCTTTCTGCAGCTGTTGATGTAGCTGTGCGTGGGAAATTTTCGGGCGCTTGGGTGTTATTAAATTTCACTGCAAGCTCATTGGCCAAAAGTTGTTTTTGCTGTTGCACACTGAAAGGCGGCAATTTACAGCTACCATCGTAGCAACAATCATTTGGGGTGTATTTGTAATCGTCGACGCAGTGATCGTCGTTGTTGCCTTTGCATGTATCACAGGAATCGGAATCCTAAGGGAAAAAAGTTAATTATTGGTTGTTTTTTGTTTTGTTTAATTCAGCGCTGCAATTTCAACCCACATCACTATTGCTATTACTATGCATTCCATCACAACTGCCACGCCTTCCGGAGCAGCCACCGCTTGCGCCACTGCCACGTGCGCTACAACCGCCATGATCATGTGTATTTTCGACTAATTTTGCTTTAAATCGTTTGTTCAGGCGATCACATTCGTCACGCAATGTCCAGATTTCACGGCGCAGGTGTTCATTTTCACGTCGTAGGCGCTTGATATCAGATTGACCTAATGATAGATAAAATTTACAATTAAATATAAGATGCAAAGTAAAAAATAGGTGTATACATAAAACAATTAAAAAGATATGCAATTAAATTATAATACGCATATTTTTTTGACGCGAATGTACGTATTTAATTAACCCATTAATGCCCAACGGGAACCACAGTAGATACGATGCTGAAATTTTCAGGAGTTAGCCTCCTGGACATAAGCTATGTTTATGAAAAAAAAATTTTACCAAGTCTTTGTTAGGAACGGCGCAGTGACTGGGTGCCGTACGGCACCGCTGGGCATTCATATACATTTGCTTTTTTTTATGTTACAGGAAAAATTTTCTGTTTTTAGTAAAAAATGTCCTGATATGTACTTCAAACAATAAAATTATATATTGTTTATCACTCACTAGTCAAAAGAAAGCTATAAACTTAGATTATTGCATAATTAAGGAGAAAAGTAATAGTATGTTCAACTGCAAGGATTAAATCCTTTTGAGTCGAAAGTCTTGTTAGCAAATGCAATTAAGCATTCAAATGGCTTTTTAATTTAAACTTATTCCCTAAAAGTCAAACATAAAAACCCAACATGTAGATTTTATACTATACAAATTGTATTGTGATGAGAGTTATCACCCACTTACATACACAATTTATTGTTGGCTAATGCCCAGCGGTGCCGTACGGCACTCAGAAAAAAATTGCTAGCCAGTGCCCAGCGGTGCCGTATGGCACTTTGGTTTTTAAAATTATCACAACTCTTTTAATTTTGCACAGATTTTAATGTTTTTGATTTTAAAATATTTACGAATCTTTCTAAAATAACACTGTGTAAAAAAAATTTAAAAAAGATACACGAAGATAGCAATAAAAGGTGATTGTTGACCTGTGGTACTGCGGCATTGCAAAATTTTTCATTTCACGCACAAGACACAATTTAAAAACAACCACTGCAGCGAACGCTTGACACAAACTAAAACAAAATTGATTTTGAATTAAAGGGAAAACATTCAAATTGAGGAGTGGCCGTACCAAAGTACCATTTCGAGGCAAAAGTAGTGTCAGAATATGAAACGGGTGACATTTTGTTAGAAATTAATAAAACTGTTTTCTGTTTCCACCAAAAATTTACTTGATAGTGTAAAATTGATGTCATTATGTTAGAAAAATTATAACAGTCAAATAGCCAACTATTAGGCACATAAAAAGTATGACATTACTTTTGCCTCGAAATGGTACTTAGGCCCTTTGGTACGGCCACTCCTCAATTGTTAATTATCTGTTCCGCAAAGTCAAATGTTGCTTTGGTTATTTTTAAATTATTTTTAAAGTGAAAAAATTTTTGGGTGCCGTATGGCACCGCTGGGCATTAATGGGTTAAATTAGGTTTACAGTTTTCGAAATCATATAGCCTGTCCAGCTGTCACAAAAAGTGGGTGTCGTTCTTCTCTGTTTAAATACATTTTTTTTTTAATCTTTTGTTATGGTCTGTAGAAGAATCTTAAAGGGGTGAGGTGCCGATGTGGGGGATGTACCACCATATAAGAAGAATACACAACATTTTGTATCTCTGCACCTACGGCAGCTACCATTATAAAAGTTGGTACGTAAATGTATATTCTATCCACCATTCACCTTGAAATACCTGGGAATTGAAAGAGAGGCGCGATAGTGATGGATAGGTCTTGGCACATATGTATGTAAAGGGAATCGGGAATGGGCGAACGAAGTCGCTACTGGGCCAGCTAATTTTTTTAAAAAAAAGTCTTGAGAATTGTTTTTGTGCGATTCATTACTCATTTTAAGTACTTTTGCATATTTATTTGAATAGAAAACAATGTTAAATCCAGTCTCTTTTTACTGGATTATATCATTCCAAGTGTCATTTATTAAAATGTAGTAGACACGCCTACCGCCCACCCAAAAAATATATTCAAAACGCAGTAATACGAGCATTATTTGCAAAAACCTTCGCAAAATACACATAAATACTAGGGATAGTAAGTATAAGCTCTGAACAAAAACTCGGATTCAGACTAAGGAACGTGGCACCTCCCATGCAAACAAAAGTTTCAAAATCTTATACTGAATCTGAAATCTTATGTCTCAGACAAGAGGGCGTGGCACCTCCCATGTAAGGAAAATTTTCAAAATGGTGTATAGAAAGGGCTTTTTCGAGATAACCCAACCAAATTTCACTCAAACAGTAAAAACATTAATTACAAGCTCTGAGAAAAAACTAGGCAAACTCCGACAAGAGGGTATGGCACCTCCCATATAAGCAAAAGTTTCAAAAAGCAGTACTGAAAGCTTTTTTCTGACAATGAAACCAAATTTCGTGCAGAAACTTGGAATAGTTAGTGCAAGATCTAAGCAAAAACTAAGTGAATTTGTGGCATCTCAACTTAATTAGAGACGTGATTCTCAACCCGTGATTTGTACTCAGTTTTTATTGCCGTTGTACCAATCTATAGGGCCTTATCATAAATCTGAAGGGAGTTCCATTCTCTCCCTCCCGGGGAAGGAGCACTGGAAGTAGTGAATATTTCATGAATGGAAACTCCCCTTCCTGCAGGGATACTTTTTTTATTTTAATATCGTTGACATTTTCAGAAATAACCAGTTTGCAACGCTGTGTTTTTCCAAGAGCGTTGACATTTTACACAAAAACAACATCTGGCAACGCTGAGTCTTTCCCATGTCTTTGACATTTTGCGCAAACAACATGTCTGAACGCTGATTTTTTCCAATTTCGTAGACATTTTACACAAAAAAAAAAAAAAACGCTTTTTTCCATAAATCGTTGACATTTTTTCCATTTTCCACTGGATTTTGACAGCTGACTTAAAAAAAAGATAAACAAGAAACAGCAACTGCAAAAGAAGAAAAAGAAGTAATCGCAGCAGTGAAATTGAAGTTAATGCTTTACTTTTTAAAGTAAAAAATGTCTTTAATCATTTTTGTGGATTTGGAAAATCAAAAGTTTGCACCAAAAAGTTTCCAAAAAAATTTGAGTGAAAAGTAGTTTTAGCAGAACCAGTATAAGTTGGAAACGCTTGGATGAATATTAAAAACATTAGTGTCATATGAAAGCTATTTTAATAAACTTTAAAATTTTTTTACTAAAGATTTTAATTTGTCAAACGTTATTTATAATTATTCATCTATACATTAGTACTCCCTAGCAAAAAGTTGAGGAGCAAATTTAACAAATAAAAGTGAAAAACTCGCTCCCAAATTATTACCGATTACATAATTTTTCCAGTGAGTTTTCCCTTTCCACGAAATTTTTTTGCGATTGCAAACCAGGGAGTTAGCGAATAAATTCTCGAGAATATTTATTTACGATAAGGCCCATAAGCTAAAACAAATCGAAAAGCTTTCTATAGTCAAAAAGTACACAGAAAAAAAAATATCGGTCAATCCAACCGATTTCAACGATAGAAATTGCACCAACCCGCAGTAAAGGTTAAATTGACTGTGCAGTCCAGTAAAATTACTGTAAAAATAGTACTGTACAGTTGCTGTTAAAATGTTTATGTACTGTGAAAACAGTTAATTTAACCTAGATTTTCGACAGAAATTGCACCAACCCGGAGTTTTTGTATTTTGACCGTAGAACTCTGTAAATTTACAGTTTACTCGGTTTAGAAACTATCAAACGCAGTTACAGTAAAAATAACCTTCTTAAAAGGTCAGCTAACAATATAAACTGTTCCAAACAGTTAAAACTGTTTTGGAACGGTTTAATAGTTAGCACCCCAGAAGGGCTGTAACTAGCCGTTTCCAAAAAGTCGTAGAAATTGTAGCAAACAACTTCTACGGCTACACCATTTCAAATGGCAAAATATCAGTACAACTCTAGCAAACTTATGTTGATTTATTCTTAAACAATGTGAGAATTTTATAAACCTGTTAAAAACTCAATTCAAAATGTTATTCATATGAAAAAAAAAATTTATGGAATACAAAATGTACAGTTGAATTCAACTGTAGAAAAGTAAAGCTGATTCCGAAATTTTGAATTGTTGTTTTTGTTTCCTATAGAAAATTTGAAAAACTATAGAATACAAAATTTATAGTTAATTTTACCGTCAGTTTTTTTTTCTGTGTATGAATGAATAAGTAGTGCAAGTTCCAGGTGCATTTTGCAGTTGTTTCGCAGGGTTATTCACCAAACTGAGTATGAGGTTTTTGAGGTGGGATATTAAGCTACCGAAATAATGAATAAAGTTCCGCTAAACCTCCCAAATTTCGCACTGTGCGTTGACAGGAAAAAATTTAAAATTAATTCCAAAAAAAAATTTCTTTTTGTATTTTATTTAGCAACGCGCGTTGTTAAATCACTCACAAACGAAGTTGAAACCCATATAGCAACACGCGTAGTTAAAACTGCCACAAATGAGCCATGCTCAAAATTTGGGTTACTACGTGGTTAAAATAACTACGTTTCTGCCACTTTTGACAATGTTGTTTTCTCTGTGTAGGTGACATGCTGCCATCAGAATTGCTTTTTGAAATGGTCAGTTTGGCTGGAAGAGAAACTAAAATCGATATGGCTTGGTAGATTACCAGTTGACGTACGTTCTATTATTTCTATCAGCACCGAACCATTGGAAAAAGTCGCACAACTCGCCGAAAAAATTATTCAGGTTAGAGACACACCTAACGTACAAGCAATAGCACAGTGCACCGCCCCCAATTCAGGCTTCGTACTTTCGCAACAAATGAACGAATTAACAAACCAGGTCGAAGCTTTGCGTACTCAATTCGATCGACGATCTCGGCAGCATGGTAGAAGAACGTCAAACTTGCTGAAACGTTCAGGTACACCAAAGAGAGGGGTGTTGGTATCATTTAAAGTTTGGCGATGAGGCTAAAAAATGCACGCCACCTTGCAAGAAGTGACAGGATAAATTCATCTAGCCGCCGTCTTTTAATTAAAGATTTCAATTTTTAGTCGACACTAGGGTTGAAGTAAGCGCCATCCCAGCTACAGCTGCAAATCGCAATCAATTGGCCACCACCTTTATGCTGCAAACCAAAGTAAAATCAAAACATTTGTTGAACAAATTTTAATTCTTAATCTTGGGTTGCGCCGAACATTCAAATTTAATTTCATTATTGCCGATGTCTCGCAACCAATACCTGGGACAGATTTTCTTGTTAAATTTAAATCATCTGTGAACCTACGTCAAAGTAAACTCTTCGACGAAAACATTAAGCTATCTTCAAGCGGCATTGTGGCAACTGTATTCGATTCATTACTTGGATCTTCAACAATAGACTCAAGCGACCCGCGGAACGATATCCTAGCTGGCTTCAAATATATGGATGATTCTTAGATAACTGTGCTTTTTCGAGTTGTAAAATTAGCAGATAATTTTTTTGGATTTTTGCAAGTTAAAACTCACCTTTTAAGTAAATCAACTACAAGCGTGAATTTACGGCTTTGAGGTGAAAACTAAGAAATTTTGCTTCGACGTTTGTGACATTTTAGCCACAGTACGGGCAAATGATGGTTTTGAAGCGGTTTGATGAGAGATATATTGCACTTAATGACAAATTCACATTTTAATATTAATTTTTCAACAGTGTCATGACTCCGGCGGTTCATTTTTTTTTACCCCCTACCGCCCTTAAGGTCAACTATGGTTTTCTGTCCATTGTTCTTATAGCCGTATATGGTGGATTAGGATCTCCTAATTACGAATCTGATTTTTCACTATTGCATCAGAATCCTAAGCTATCCTTGCTCAAAAGTGAAAAAATCACTGTTTCGACATCTACTTAGGGGCTGTCCATAAACTCCGTGACGCTAAAATGAAGCCCCCCCTATGTGACGAAAACTGACGCGGGACCAGACCCCCCTCCCCCTTTGTCCATATTTTTTTTTATGTATATACCAGTGCAAAACTTGTTTAAGTTGCCTTTTGAGCACACTGATATGAACGTATTTTCACGTACAGTGCTAAATAGCAGAAAAAAATAAATTCTCATTAGAAGTTTCTATTTATATTCTTATTATACCCTAACCGCCAAAAAGGCTTAACCAACACGATTTTAGATTTCCGTTTTTTGAAAGAAATCGATAACTCGCGTCCATAGCATCTTTCCTTCAAATTTCATGACTGTAAAAAGTACCATTACGAAGTTATAGCGAAAGCAATTTTGACTTTTGCACTACAATGTATGCAAAGAAAATTCAAAAAAAAGTTCTACTATAAAATTTATTTTTTGTCGGTTAAGTCTTTTTGGCGGTAAGGCTCGATATAGTTGCACTCATTTTTTTAGACGGGCATCGAATTTTGATCTTTGAGTTGTTATATTATTATGATAATGACCGCTTTTCTGGTAAAATTTCCTTCATAAAATACAATCATTAAACTGACAGTTTTTCAGTATATCGCTGACGTTTAACGATTCTACATAAAGAATAACAATTTATGTTTTCAAAATATTCTTCAGTTCACACTGAAAGTGTGTTATAAATTGTTAATCATTATTTTTGTATGTACAAATTACAAAACTAATATTTTTAAAATTGTACACTCAGAAAAAAAGAGATTGTTAAAACAACAATTTTTCATTTTTAGAAAACTATGATTTCAAAGTTGAAATTAATATTTTATTCTTAAATCAACAATTTCATTCTTAATGCTTAAGCCCAAACTCCAATAGCGCGTCGGCAGTGGCACTGGCAGTGGCAGTGTTCGAATAAAAACAGTTTTCGCGAACAAACTAATTATTTTATCTTTTAATTTTATCGTACAACTCACAATATATATTTTAAAATGTCACAAACTTAAAAATTATAACAAATGGCATGTTTTTTTTAGTGAATTTAGAAATAGGGAAAAATTGCACAGCGCTGTGTACTGCCGCTGCTGTATTGTAGTTACTTTCATATAAAGTAGTGCGTTCTAAAATGACAACTGTTTTCGAACACTGCCACTGCCGACGCGCTATTGACGTTTGGGCTTTAAAGTTTTTACGCATTTGTCAAGTTAGAAAATACAAAACTTCAATCACTTTGTTTTTTTAAAATCAACAAAAAAAAAAAAATTCATAGCTGAAATAAAATACTTAGATGCTTTATTTAAAGTAAAAGGTAAAGCGAACGGTCCATTCAGTACGTCGAATACGTCACGTCGTTTTTTTCAACTGACTGCGACGCATTTGACGGGGAAGCCTGGCCCAATGAATACTTTCAAAACGGATTAAAACATCACAATTCTTTTTATAATTTTAATTTCAAATTTTAATTTTACACTTGCACCGCTCTAATATTTTTTTATTCCAATATTATTCCAAAATAAAACAAAAACGACAAAGAAAAAAAAAATAGCAAATGAAATTGAAAATAAATTTATTTTGATGGGGTTGCATCAAATTGAACTATACTGTGGAAAAGTATGCGGAATGTAGAGGAAGCAGTTAAAAATCGAATCTAGAAAAGACGTTTCAGTGGTACCGTAAATTAAGAAAACGGCCTTTTAAATCAAATAACGATATTTCTCTGACAACCAAATCGTAAAAAATTAAGAAAATTAGATGTTCTTATACCTTTGAATAACTTAAGTTTAATCTTTAATTTTTTTCTTCTGAAACATAGGTTATTTTAAACGTCGTCCCGTGACGCTTGCTGGAACCACCCCTCCCCCCTGTGACAAAAAATGAACCCCCTCCCCCCTTAGAAGCGTCACGGAGTTTATGGACAGCCCCTTAAAGTATATATAAACAACAACAAGTAAGAAAAAGTTTTGTATATGAATTCGGACAGCCAAATTTATTATCAAATAGACATAATTTACAGTTTTTCAATTGGATAAGCCTTTAAAGATAGGATACCACTCTATAACACACAAAGGATTTTTATGGACCGAAAAATTAACGTAAATGTTGAGTTTTATTATTTTCATCATTAATATATTTTATCACGAAAATTTTGGCCTCCGGCAAACTAAAATCGGATGAAAAAATAAAGTTCTATTGTAGATTTAGTGAATAAACAGATGAAATTTTGGTTCTGTTAATTTACAAAGCAGTAATTTAGAAGGCTTATTCTCTAAATCTTGAATAGAGCTGTAATTTTTCATGCGATTATGGTCTGCATGGTCTCGAAATATTTGTAATGAATTATATTATTGATGAAAATAATAAAACTTGAACTTTTGCAATTTTTCGGTCTCGAAAAATCCTTTGTATATTATCGAAAAATATCCATACTCTAAACGCTTACAACTCGGAAAGTAAAAATCCAATTGTAAAACGGTGAAGGTATGACTTGTTGAATAAAAATTTGGCTATCCAATTAAGTTTACAAAAGTTAATTTCACTAGTTTTTGTTTTTGATAGCTTTAAGTAGATGTCAAAATTTATAACTATAGAAGTTACCGTTACGGAGTTATATCGAAAGCAATTTTGATTATGGTACTACACTGCATTCAAAAATAATTCATAGAAACCTAATTTAAAATTAACTTTTTGATAGTAAAGCCTTTTTGGCGTTTAAATCTCGATATTAATACTTTTTTACTAAAAACCAAAAAAAACGTAAAAAGAAATTTGTTTAAAATTTGTAGATAATAACAAAAAAAATTATAGGAACTTTTTATGACCATATTAACCCTTCTTAAAAAAAAACTGTTTAAAATTTGAGAAAAGTTGCCATATTTTGGAATGATACCTCAAACAAACAGTAGGCGTGTTTCTTTTAACGCGTATATATAATTAAATATGCATGACAAAAATACGCGCATCTACAATTAAATATAACAATCGATAGTTCCGCAGCACTAAAAAAAGTTTGGCAGCACTTAAAAATCAAAGCTCCTTCCTTGCTCCACTTCTTGAGCTACAATATAAATTAGGATTTCATTCTTAATTTTCGTTAGATAAATTGAAAATTGTTATTTACCTTTTATCTTGCTCTACTATTTTTGACGTATCGTTTGATTTTTTTGGAATTTTTGTTTGAAATTTATCGATAAATACTCATCTTTGATAGGCAGCACTGGCTTTTATCCTTAATTATGATATAAAAAACGTTTGCTATCGCCAACTATCGCTTTTATACAAATATTTTGCGTCAGAAAAACAGGCCTAGTGTGTATATTTTTTAAATCTATCCGCGGGTTCCTAGCTTATGCTGGTTCTAACTATAGACAGTTATATTCACAACTTTGAATATCTACTTCTCCGTAACTACTTATATCTGACCGACTATTTTTGTTGACATATTCATATATTTGTTGCTTTAAGACAATGATAGGAAGGCTAGTATTCCGTGGACTTTTCAAGAGTGTAAGCTTTTCTTTCGCACTTGTTCAGTTGAGCATATTTTCTGTATGCACTGCAAAAATGTTTTATGTAAATTAGGAAATTCTTTTTTGGAAGTAATTTCTTTCGCAGAGTGAAGTGTTTTATTGTTAGCTATTAATAGCAAGGCAGTTAATAATGATTTATAACACTTTTTATGTATTTTTTTACATTTATTTTTGAAGACAAAGTCAAATTTTTTCGGACTTAGTAATACAAAAATTCCTTAAGTCTTAAATTCATTGCATAATACATTTTAAACTTAAACTTAAATGTATAACCAAATTAAAAGGAATGACATTCAAAATAACAAAAACTATTCATAGGTATTTTTTACAATACAGCGCAACAAGTGTAAGCGTGAAAATAGCAAAGCAAGCAAAGGTTTTTCCCAGTGCTTGAAGACTTCGCCATTTCCCTCTTTTTTGAGCGTAAGGAAATTTTCGAAATTCCTCTCTGCCGACCACTGCTTTAAGACCATACTCGAGTCTCTGACAAAAAATAGTTGAGAGTGGAAATTTTTCGCTCCCCCTGCTAAAAATCTACCGTTTATTTACAGACAAGCTTTGATAAAGTCTAAACCAGAGGTCGGCAAGTAGTTTCAATTGGGGTTCGAATATATATAGGTATATTTTAGTGGACTTTTGACAAAAGAACCAACCAAGATAAGATAATTTTTCAGGATTTAAGTCATTAAAATATAATTTATTTATCTATGTATGATGTTAAAAAAAATATAAGGGTGTCCTATATATCATGCAATATTTAAATTTGCTGCTATTTGTGCGATAAAGTGTCATCAATAAAAAAAAGAAAACAGTTTGACAGCTGAAAGTTTAGTAAAAATTTATTAAAAGACAAGATTTACTTCTGAAAAGTTTCCAATTTAAAGTTAGGTTCTTTTGCCAAAACACAACGGCAACAGCTATTCAAAAATCAATGCGACAAATCACATTTACCGTCTTGAGCCAGTTTTATAAAGTTAAGTACACGCGGTGTCTTCAAGGTGGGCGGCCGTTAATTTTGAGCGATATTGTATCTTAAAAAAATGCATTTTAGAAGTTTTACAAACAATGTGGATCACACTCTAAAATTCTTCGACGGATGCAGTTCTGTATGTTTGCAAAAAAGTGTCCTCCTGCAAGTCTAATATCTTCATTTGGAGTAAGGGCTTTAAAAGACCGAACAATTCGCAGCTCAATAGTCCATTCTGCAGCTGGAAAGACTCACGACAAATTTTCTATTTCTGCAAAGTTTTGGAATCTTGCTGCAAATTTCTTCCTAAGATCTCACACAAAATTTTAAAAAACTGCCATGCCTATTTGGAAAGTTAATAAATTCTTGACAAAAGTAATTTTATCCACAAAAAAATATTTTTTAAATAATTTATTTAAGTAACTTAAGCTTGAAAATATTTTTGACGGTCCAGTTTTTGCGTTGTGCGGTCCGCCAGTTGCTGCCCGCTGGCCTGAACCATCACCTTAATAAAAGTCGTACATGTGTGCGAACAGAGTCTAAAGTTTTCACGTGACTTTTTTTTTTTGTTTTGTATCTTTGTAAGGTGTTTGTAAGAATTGAAAATTAAATTTAATGTATTTTTCGCTCATATATCCAACCTAATTAAAATTAGTGTATAAATAGAAAATTATGCTCATTCGGCTATTTATGTACATATGTGTTGTCGTTTATTTTAGTTTTTCTAAACTTAATTATTCAATTGTCGAATTATTGTGATATGAAGACATTTTCACATGGCATGACAGATTAATATTATGTTTAACAGTTGTTTTTTGGTATGTTTTTATAAAATATTGCGCTTTTAATTGTTTACTGATCCCAACACCTTACAAACTTAAAATAAACTAGACAAAATTGGCGCACATGCATATATACATATGCACATTAGATAGTATCGATCCCCATAAAAAAAAAAAATCGCCGTAAGCCCCCATTTTGAAAGCTTATCGGTTTTGATTTTTAAGGACAAAAAATTATTTTTTTTCTACCTCTAAATAAGCTTCTAAATGATTTTTTCGTCATTTGGCGTCCGATCATCAAGTATAGTATATCGTTGTAAATGTCTCAATGTGGGCTTTATTTCATTTATAGAAATAATTTTTCTCAAATGTTTTTTACGACTAGTTATACTCACTATCTCAGTTTCTACCACCCTAAGGTGC
The DNA here is from genome assembly GCA_951812925.1 of Calliopum simillimum. NCBI lineage: Eukaryota > Metazoa > Arthropoda > Insecta > Diptera > Lauxaniidae > Calliopum > Calliopum simillimum. Next base: position 59,054,239 of record OX638368.1, read on the forward strand.
CAATGACACTTCATAGTTGAAGCCCATAAAAAATCATAAAATTCACTTCCACAAAGTTTCCTCAAATTATTGAAATTGAAGAAGTTATAGCGAATCTAACACCTCAGTACAAAATATGAAAAACCGGATGTTTCAAGAACAAAAATCGCCTCCTAAAACTATACAAGATTCTTTTTGTATTTATTTGCATACTATTTGAAATGTTAAAAAAAAACTAGCAAGGGTGTAACCTTTGGCCTGGTCAACCATTAAATACCCTATACTCCAGTATTTGGAAAATTTTGCTTATATGGGAGGTGCCACACCCTATTGTCCGAGCTCACCCAGTTTTTGCTGAGAGCTTGCATTTATAAGTAGTTCTGAGTGTCTGAGTGAAATTTCGTTGGTTTATCTCAAAAAACGTTTTCAGTATAGCGTTTTGAAGCTTTTGCTTATACGGGAGGTGTCACGCCCTCTTGTCCGACTTCACCCAATTTTTCTAAGAGATTGCGCTTACAATTCGTAGTATTTATGCGTATTTTAATAGCATTGTCGTGAAAAATACTCCTTAAGTTGCATTTTCAATAAATTTTTTGTAAGGGCGGTAGGCTTGTCCGTTGACTGATTTAGCTAATTTTCAATCTCACGAGCTAATTTTGACAACGGAGGCAGTGTACCAAATTTCATTGAATTATCTTCCTCAGTTTTTTCAGAAAATGTATTTCCACGCACACCCAGACAGACAGACGGATATAGCTATATCGGCTCAGGTGACGCTGATCAAGAATATATGTATATACTTTTCTATATCTCAGACGGAAGGACAAAGTGAATTTACCCTGGGTGTAGGGTATCAAAAATTCAACAATTTTAATAAACTTTGTAGAGATGAATTTTATGATTTTTTATGGGCTTCAATTCTATGAAGTGCCCTTGGCACCTATTGTGGTAGAAACTAAGATAATGAGTACAACTAGTCGAAAAAACATTTGGGATAAATTACTTCTATGAATGAAATCTCTGGCAGGAAGGAAAAACTGCTTGAGTCGATTTTTAATTAGAAAGCAAAGCAGTTTAAATTTTGTTTTTTATGTATAGAATTTATGTTGCTTTGGTTTTTTATCGAATATCGACTTAAGCAGTTTTTCCTTTCTGTCACAGAAATATAGCCCACATCGAGGAAAATCATTTAGGAGCTTATTTAGATGTAAAAGAAAAATGTTTTTGCCTTAAAAATCAAAACTGATACTCGTTCAAAATGGGGGGTTTACGGCGAACTTTTTTTTTTGTGATACTATCTAATGTACATACATGCGTTTGTATTTATGTACATATATCAAAGGCCACGCGTGGCATCATATTAATTACTAAATAGAATTGAGAAATTCTTTGGAAAAATTCATAATTTCATATTTACCTCTTTCAACTTCAGCATTAATATTGATGGTACGCAATCTTAATTCTTCATTTTCGTAGATCATGCCACGTGATGACTTGCGATCCAATCTGTAATATGTATATTGTTTTTTTAATTATGGTTGTTCTTATTTTTATAATTTCACAGGTAAAACATAAAATTCGCTTTTTTGTTATGCTATTACTTATGTACTAAGAATATTTTAAAAATAAACAAATTTCCATTGCCAAAAAATATGAATTTTAAATTTTAGAAAATTTAAATAACAAAATTTTGCCTTTTATTTTTAAAATAATCCCAATGTCCACCGTTGATTAACATCATTTTTAAAATTTTTTATCTCAAAACTATCGAATCAAAGTTGATATATTTAATAGATATGATCTCAAAACAATTCTTTACTTCATAACTAAATCAAATCGAAATCCACCATATTCCAGCGAATTCAGTTTATAGACTAAATACTATGCTAAATACTTAAAAAAGGCCAAGTGGTCGAAAAAAGTAACGATTAGTTTATTTTTCGATTCTAATTATTGGCGTTTACCTTTCTGAACTTAAGTTGGTGGCGAGAATAACAAATTAAAAAAAACTATGTAAACAAAAATAAAAATAAAACTCATGGAAGGAGTCGAAAACAAATAAATATAATATAAGAGAATGTGACTATACAGAATAAAAAAGTAAAATTATATATACTAACTTTTAAATGATACATGTATTTGCCGAAAATTTATTTTTTCATGCTCAATTAGATTAGCCGATAGGGTGAGAATCGTTAAAATAAATACATAAATCAGTGAAAAAATGAATGGGAGGTACGTATGAACAAACCAGTGGTGGATTTTAAATAAAATATTTCGAAAACGCAAATTAAATTGCATAACATAAGTAAGACAGCCTTGGCCAAAAGTATAAGGCACCCAACAAAAATGCATACTGAGAAAAGAATTAATGCAGCCACAGTCTCGGCTGTATCTTCTGATGGAGAATGAAACTAATCGTCTTATGCGATTCCGATGGCAATATGATTCCAGATAGCTATCCAATGTTGTGGCCCGCCTAGCGGTAACTGTTTCAGCTATGGTGAATCGTACTATCTATTTCGACAATTTTTACACTTCACTACCGCTGTTAGTGCTATTGAGGAGTAAATAAATATATTCCCGTGGAATGACAAGGACACAAATTCGTGGTGAAATACTCGAATATGTTGGCAACGCAAGTGGAACTGACATCAGCACTGTGAAATGAAAGGACACAAAAAATTTCCGTTTGGCTTCCTCTTATGTTGTTGTTCCTTTATGTTGCTATAACTGTTGACGAAGAAATGATGCCTGGAAAGGCATTAAGAAATGATCGCGAAGACAAGACTTGTATTGAAGTCAACTATCCTCATGTTATACATAAGGTTGCACTATATTATTTCAATTTATTTTTAATTTTTCTAATTACATATATATTTTTCACTAGAATACAATGCACATAAGGCTGGGTAAATCTAAGATTCGCCTGCAGACTTGCAGCTACTTTCATCGTTTACTTTATAATGTCATCGATATGGCCATAGTAATGACGAATTCACGAAAAAAAGAACAGATTATCGACATATTCAGCTATCGGATTTTAGATTCGGCTTTGCTGAAACACTAACAAGGTTTCAGTCACCATCAGGAAGAAGACTGGAGAATCGAGTAGTTGGAGCTAAGACATACATAACTTCCATTATCAGAAAAACGTAATGATCAATATGGCTACTTGCCAAGTGTTTTAAATGTTAAAGGGAAAAAAGTGTTTCAAATATGAAACACGAGTAATATACTCGAAATGTAATTCAAATCTTTTTTCTGTCAAAGATAGGAACTGTTTTACACAATTGCACAAAAATAAACATTATTTTAATTTGTTTTTTTGGTTTCTTCTTCTTTTAGCTTCATTGTCATACATAGTTATCAATGAAATTTTTCCGTCTACTAGACGACACCGCTTTGAAGCGGTCTAATTTTTTTGAGCGTGCACACACCAAATATTGAGCATTATTTTTTACTGGAGTTCGAATGAGTTCATGAAATTTATGTTTATTACTAATTCAATACTTTTACGTCTCTCATATTTTGGAATACAAAACTACTTATGGATATTTTAACAGAAAAGTAAACCGTGAGCCTAAAAATAAAAACATCATACCTCTGAAAGTATTTAACATACATGGATACCCCTAATGCCCTTAAAACAAAATCCATACCTAATGAGTTTTGGAACATTGCGACCTTAGAACAACAGGGTTCTATCTACAAACACATCACTTTCGAGCAATCTACATATGTTTGAATATTTCGTTTCGTTTAACTTTTATGAATTGATTTTAATCACAATGTTATTCATATTACAAGCATTTGATTGTCGCGAAGATTTCATTGATAACACAGTGCAACACGAAAAAAAATAACCATATACGGACACCACTACGTGATAAAAGACTAAAAAAAAAGACCCGTGTCTCCCAATTTTTCCCAAAGACCTCCACTTTTTTTTTTATGGGCCGCCAAAGATTTGGGGCCTCGGTATCATTTTCGTAAAAATGTGATCATTTTCTCAGGCTCATATCTTGCAAACCGTTCAGAATTTCGATTTACTCTCTGAGACAAAGTTGTAGCTCTTGTCATAAAGAACAAAAATTGCGAACATATAAAATCAAAAAAACTTCACCTTCCAGATCAAAATCGCAAAAAACTTTAAAAAATTCGATTTTTTTTACCTTTTTTCCCGTGTTCAGGTCCATAGGTAGCAAACCGTTCAAAATTCAAGGAAACAATCAACTACAAAAATTTACCTAAGATCTCAATAAACAAATTTCTAGAACATATAAACTTCCTAGAGATGATTCTTAACACTGTTTAGGTAGCACCCAAAAGTGAAAAATTTGCCGAAAATTTTTTAATCTCACTTTTTAATAAAAATCTGGTTTTCTCAAAAAACAGCCCTAGTAAACTTATTTATTCCTAGACTCCGTAAAAGACAACACTTCAAGCTTTTTTTTAAGGTATAATACTCCGCATTTACACTTCTAAGACCGGAGATAGTGAGGTTTTTCTAACAAAAGTACTTTCAACAAAAATGTTGATTGTAAATAATTGTCAGTGAGGAGGCCGAGTGTGTGAGTGCACTGTACCTTCAATGATAGTAAGTGCATTCTAATAAAAATTCTCAAGCTGGTGGGTGAGTTCCCGTTTCCAAACTATTAAACAACTACCTGGAAGCAAACATCTGCATTGAATTCACATAAAAACAAGCCAAAATATAAAAATACCTGGAAACACATTGTCATAAAGATGAAATTGTGAACATATAAAATCAAAAAACTTCTATCAAAAAACTACCTGGAAGCAAACATCTGCATTGACCGTTTAGGTAGCGCTTAGGTATCACGCACCGACAGCAGCAGCACACAATATAAAAGCGACACGACGCTCACATCGAGGCATTACACAGCGCGACGTCAACGAGAGCTCAGCGGTGAAAGTTATAAAGTGACAGTGAAAGTAAAACAAGTGAAAGTGTTATTGCATAATTCGCACACAACATTGGCAACTGACAATTTCAATATGCAGTGTGAAAAAATTGATTTATTTTGCTACGTTTGCGGTCATCAAACCAGAAAAAAAACATCTACAAGATTTCAGAAGGAAAAGAATCTTTTAACTAGTAAATTCAAAAGAGCATATACATTGTTTTTCGACGAAGTGGACTTGACCGGTGAAAATTACACACCTAATACAGTGTGTCGCCAATGTTATAACAATCTCATGGCATGGTTGAGTGGAGGCAGAGGTACTATGAAGTATTGTAAGCCGGTAAACTGGATTAATCGCCCAGGTGATCATGATGCAACCAGTTGCTATGCATGCGTAAATTACACATGTGGTCTAAATCGACATGCTGAGAAGATCAAAATTTATAAAGCAACTGCAACAGCCACACTACCAGTGCTTGTACCTGAAAATTTTGTATCACCAAGGCCGCCAACTCCAGATCGTAGTACAGAATGTACAGGAATGACTAGAGCAAGTGGTGTTACTTATGAAGATCCATTTGATACCGATTATGAGCCCCAACAGGGAAGAGATGGACCACAACTAATAACACAAATGGAAATGGATTTCATTGTGGCCATATTGGGATTATCGCAGCGACTTGCAATATTTTTGACAGCTTTTTTAAAGCAAAGAAAACTCACACATGCTAATGTTAACTCTACGGCGTACCGCAAACGACAAGCTGAATTTCAGATGCTCTACACTCTAAATGATGACAATTCGTTCGCTTACTGCAACGATATAAAAGCTTTGGTGGTAAAAATGGGAATGAACTACATCGCTAGTGAGTGGAGATTATTTATTGATGGTTCTGTTTCAAGCTTGAAAGCAGTGTTGTTGCATGTGTCGAACCGAAAACCTTCCATTCCGCTAGCAATGGGTATCAACATGAAAGAAAGCTATGAAACATTGAAAGATATAATGGAAAAAATCAAATATTACGAAAATAAATGGAAGATTTGCTGTGATTTGAAGGTCATCAACATTTTGCAAGGGATCATCGATAAGGGCGGCTTCCCAAAATTCTTTTGTTTTCTTTGTAATTGGGATTCACGCTCACCTCTGAATCAATTCCAATGTAATTCGTGGAGGCCAAGAGGAAGTGTGGATGAACAAATACAACAACATAGACTGAAGAATGCACCTTTAATTGACAATACTCAAGACATCTTGCTGCCACCGCTCCACATAAAATTGGGAATTGTTAAAAAATTCATCGAAGTGGCCGTTGTAAATTGTCCAAACGCATTCGACTATTTGAAAAGCGTTTTCCCAAAGCGTAGCGATGACAAAATTAAAAAAAGGTATTGTAGTAAATTTAAAACGAATTTTTGTTCACCTAATTGTACTATTTACACTATGTTAATGTTTTCTTTTCTGTCTTTATATTTTGTTTTCATTTAACAGGCGTACTTAATGGCCCTGACATTAGAAAGCTATTCAAGAGCAACTTTGATTCATCGCTTGATGAAAATCATTCAATGGCATGGATTTGCCTTCAGCGTGTATGCACCAGAGTCTTGGGAGGGGATCGAGACGCGGAACCGGAAGCAAGAGAATGGGTGAAAGAAATGCTGCATTATTTTGAGATAATCGGCGCATCGATGACATTAAAGCTGCATTTTCTTCATTTTCATTTTGACGATTTTATCAAACAACTCCCTACCGAATCCGATGAGCAAGGAGAACGGTTTCACCAAACCACAATGCCCATGGAAAAACGGTACAAAGGCGAAAACCTCGACGCATTGCTTGCAGAGGTATGTTGGTGGAGTCACAAGAACACCCTGTATGATGTTAATGAAGTATTTGAAGAAGAAAGAGCTGATGATGGAGGGCAGTCTGGAAGCAACGTGCCTGTGGACACCATAAGTTCTGAATCAGAGTCAGATTCGGACGACGATTTGGATCCACAACTTAAGAGAGCGCGATTTGCAAGTCCAGGGCCATCAACATTATAAACATAATACGAATACTTTTTTTTAATATTTTTGTAATAGATAGCATAGTATCTCAATGTTGAAGTAAATAAAAAACACATGAAATTAAAAAACGGTGTTAAGAATAATTCCCAGGAAGTTTATATGTTCTAGAAATTTGTTTATTGAGATCTTAGGTAAATTTTTGTAGTTGATTGTTTTCTTGAATTTTGAACGGTTTGCTACCTATGGACCTGAACAGGAGAAAAAGGTAAAAAAAATGAAATTAAAAAATTTTCGGCAAATTTTTCACTTTTGGGTGCTACCTAAACAGTGTTAAGAATCATCTCTAGGAAGTTTATATGTTCTAGAAATTTGTTTATTGAGATCTTAGGTAAATTTTTGTAGTTGATTGTTTCCTTGAATTTTGAACGGTTTGCTACCTATGGAGCTGAACACGGGAAAAAAGGTAAAAAAAATCGAATTTTTTAAAGTTTTTGACGATTTTGATCTGGAAGGTGAAGTTTTTTTGATTTTATATGTTCGCAGTTTTTGTTGTTTATGACAAGGGCTACAACTTTGCCTCAGAGAGTAAATCGAAATTCTGAACGGTTTGCAAGATATGAGCCTGAGAAAATGATCACATTTTTACGAAAATGATACCGAGGCCCCAAATCTTTGGCGGCCCATAAAAAAAAAGTGGAGGACTTTGGGAAAAATTGGGAGACACGGGTCTTTTTTTTTTTAGTCTTTTATCACGTAGTGGTGTCCGTATATTGTTATTTTGCCATGACTTAAAAAATTACACACAGTGTAATAATACAATTAAAATAGCTCAGTTTGAAGCCAAAAAAGAGAATCAAATGATTCTGCTGATAGAAAGGCGCAGATGAACTTTGTGCGTCCTGCATACAACAAAAACCCGATCAAGAAAAGTATATCAAAAATATATCAAAATGATATCCAAAATTTGTCAGTGATATACTTAATTTTGACAAAAAAAGGATATCACAGTGATATACGGAATGTAACGCTTTGCGTATATCACCATGATATCAAAAAAAGATATCAAAATGATATCAAAAAATTATATCAAAATGATATACAAATTTTGTATATCATTGATACACAATTTTTGTATCTGATACAAAATTGACATAACCAACTTTGAGTCTGATAACTAAAGCGACGCAGATAATGGCGAAATTTTGCAATATTGTATTTGATCGTCGGCAACAAGTTTTTAGAAATTGCCCGCATGCAGCAAATGAATGAAGTGTCGGTTTTTTTAACTCAATTATATTTTTTGTGCTTTTTTACGAGTTTTATTAGAAAATTCACTTCTTACTAAAATTGGCTGCTCGTCCGTTTTCCATACTTTTTGTTTTCCCAACCACAGGCTGCATGCAGCAACTGAATGGAGTGTCGGGTTTTTTGCACTCAATTATATTTGTATTATATATTATAATTATATTTTCACTTTTCTTCACTAAAATTGGCTCCGCGTTCGTCTTCCATAAAATCCACAAACTAAAGCGTGGATAAATTTTTGATATCATTTTGATATACATTCCTGATACAAAATTGACATGTTTTTCAATGATATCAAAAATATATCAAAATGACATACAAAAAATGGATATCAGCGGCTGATAAATTTTTGATATCATTTTGATATACATTTCTGATACAATGACAAGAACTTGACAAGTTTTTCTGATCGGGAATAGGCAAAAATCTTGTCTTGTTATATAACTTAAAAAAAAAACTAATAAAGGTGTTACCTTTGGCCTGGCCAAACATTCAATACCCTACACAGCAGTATTTTAAAAATTTTGCTTATATGGGAGGTGCCACGCCCTCTTGTCCGAATTCACCCAGTTTTTTCTCAGAGTTTGCATTTACAATCCTTATTATTTGGGTGAAATTTGGTTGGATTATTTCAAAAAATGAATTCAATACAGCGCTTTGAAGCTTTTGCTTATATAAGAGGTGCCGAGCCCTCTTGTCCGAATTCGCCCAGTTTTTGCTTAGAGCTTTTAATAAGGAATTTGCGATCTATTTGTTATAGTCTTACGATATATCATTTTAATTTTCAGAAAGATCGGTCAAAATGGAGAGAAGAAAACGTAAAATTGTTGAAACAATGTCAGCAGATATTCCACTGCCAACGCAGCAAGAGATTCGGTTTGCTTTTTTTTTTGGATATCGACGTAAGCTCAAGCCTGTATAAATATTTAGTCATTGCCAAATAGCATTTGAAGTTAATGCTTTATTTCTCGTGACTATTTCAAAGTGGTTCCTAAGATTCCAGTTAGGTCATTTTTCTGTGGAGGACGAAACTCGAGAAGGCAGCCTAAAATCTTCGAGTGATTATGCAAGTGTAGCGCTGGTAAAGTCTAAAGTTGAAGAAGATCCAAGATTGACCCAGGAAATCATTGCTGAGGAACTGGGATTGAATGCCATGGCTGTATCGCGAATTTTAAAAAATGATCTTGGATATACGAAGAAATCTGCACGATGGGTTCCTAGAATTTTAAGTGATGCTCAAAAAGAGGCACGTGTGCGTTTTGCTAAGTATTTTCTTGAAAAATTCAAAATCGAAGAGTCTAACACTTTCAAAAAAATTGCAACAGGTGATGAAGCATGGTTTTACAAGTACGATCCTGAAACCAAACAACAATCCTTGGTATGGAGCCTAGAAGGTGCAAATGCGCCTGTTAAAGAGAAGCAACAAAAGTCAGCAACAAAAGTAATGATGTCAGTTTACTTCATCAGAGAGAAAGTTGTAGCAGCTATTCGATTGGAAAAAGGTCAGACAGTTACTGCTAAGTGGTATACTGAAACCTGCGTTCCAAAAGTTTTCCAAAATTTATTGGGAGCTACACCGCTACTAGCGCCTTGTGACTTCTGGTTGTTTCCAAAAATAACTAGTAAGGGTGTTACCTTTGGCCTGGCCAGACATTAAATATTTTGAAAATTTTGCTTATATGGGAAGTGCCACGCCCTCTTGTCCGAATTCACCCAGTTTTTTCTCAGAGTTTGAATTTATAGTTCTTAGCATTTGAGTGAAATTTGGTTGGATTATCTGAAAAAATATTTTCAACATAGCGTTTTGAACGTTTCGCTTATATGGGAGGTGCCACGCCCTCTTGTTCGATTTTATTTAGTTTTTGCTTAAAGCTTGTATTTATAATTCTTAGTGTCTGAGGAAAGTTTAGTTCGACTATCTCAAAAACCGCTTTCAGTATAGCGTTTTGAAGCTTTTGCTTATACGAGAGGTGCCACGCCCTCTTGTCCGAATTTGCTTAGTTTTTGCTCAGAGCTTGCACTTACAATTCGTAGTATTTATGTGTATTTTGGTTGTATTATCGTGAAAAATACTCAAAAAATTGCATTTTGAATATATTTTTTGTATGGGCGGTAGGCGTGTTCTTTGACCGATTTCGCTCATATTCAATCCCCCGAGATACCTTTGACGACGGAGGCTGTGTACCAAATTTCATTGAATTATCTTGCGTAGTTTTCTCAAAAAATGTATTTCCACACACAGCCAGCCAGCCAGCCTGTAGGGTTTGTTACATTGCTTAATTCACTTTGCACAGTGCTTTTATAATTTGAATCTTTGTCCTTATTTTTAGTTTTACTCAAATGATTTTTGTATCAATCATATACATACATTTTGAATTCAATAGAATAGACACAACTTAATAAATATAGAAAATTCAATCATTTAATTATTTTTATTCATATGTGTAAATATTAATTTACACATATTTGGCGATCTTGCATATAAATAATACAATTTCAACAATTGTGCAGCAAACGATAAAGAAAGCACTTAATCGTTAACGGAAAATTTATTCCACAATTCTCCTTATTTGACGCTGTGCATCATTTTTCAATAAGGAGTTAAAAATTTTAAGAACTTCAATCTGGAGCAGTAAATCTGGACAATTATATGATAGTACCTGGAGACCGATCCCTGCTCGGTCAACAATCTGATCTTATTATTTTAGTCGATGTTTTTATTCATAGCTATTTTTTGTTATGAAACTTATACCTTTTCACCTCTAATGATCATGCTTTCAAAATGATAAATTAACCGATGAGAATAATAATAAGAAAAAACTCGGAAAATATCGAATGGTATAGAAAAATTTCAAGAACTCAAATTTTTTTTTGGTGAAATAGAATGCCCTAAAATAAATAAATGGGATATGCCACAAACCCAAAATATTTCGTCTTTTGCATGGGGGCTGAAATATCTTATCTTCAAAGGATCATAACTCGGAAAATAGAGTCCTAGTTTAAAAATTCGAAACGATATTTTGATAAAGAAGATTGTGGCTATTCGATGCTATTAATAAAAAAGTATTTTACCTTTTTTTGTAGCTATGCTGTACTGACGTTTTCTTCAAATTCAAGCAAGGATATTTCAAAATCCTGCAGGTGTAATGAAAGTTCTGCAATGGAAACGGATTCAGCGTCAAAAAGTACATAAGGCTGCATATACGAATTAAAAAGTTCATTCCATTGTTTTTTTGTACCTGAGTTATTAACTAAAATTTGTGTTTTGATAAAAAGTGAGCGTGGCAATTATTGAACAAAGCCTACTTTTCGTTATGCTTTAGATACTCATGATAGAGATCCGCATACCAAATTTCATCAAAATATGTTGTACCATTTGTGAGAAATAGCATTTAATGTGTTTTACTTGTATGGGAGGTTCCACGCACACCAGCGATATTTTGCCATAGGTGCCTAATAGCAAGTAGACTCCCTACAGTTAAATTCAGAAAGATTGCTTTAGTAGTTTTGTTTTTATAGCGTATTATATTTTTGTGGGCGGTGCCACGCCCTTCAACGTATTTTCCTAATATAACGTTATATCACATATTAATCCTTATTTGCAGTGGTAACATCCCCTAAATTATCATTAAAATTGTTGGAGTCGTTTTCGAGTAATATTGAATTAAAATTATCAATGGTTAAAAAGAGGGCGTGGCACTTCTTCGATACCACCCACTTTTCGGTTATTAAAAGGAATTGATAAGCAGTACCTACATACCAAATTTCATTAAAATATCTTGTAACATTTGCGAGATATAGCATTTTACGTATTTTGCTTGTATGGGAGGTTCCACGCGCAACTGCGATATTTTGCCCACTTTCAGATCAGATCTGTCCTATAGCAATTAGGCTCCTCACAGTTAATTTCAGAATGTTTGCTTTATTAGTTTTCTTTTTATAGCGTTTTATATTTTTGTGGGCGGTGCCACGCCCTTTAACGAGTTTTCCCAATATAACGGTGTGTCACATAATTGTCCCCGTTTGTAAAGGTAACACCTCCTAAATTTTCATTAAAATTGTTGGAGTCGTTTTCGAGTAATATTGAATTAAAATTTTCAAGGGCCGAAAAATGGGCGTGGCACTTCTCGATCCCGCCCAATTTTTGTCTGTTACAAGGTATTATTAAGCCTTACCCGTTCACCAAATTTAATCTAAAAAGCTTGAATGGCTTGCGAGTTATGACTAAATCAATTTTAAAATTTAGGGCAGTGCCTCGCCCCCTGGTGAGCATTTACAAAGTTCAAACCTAGCGCATTCTTCATTGTATGCTAATATCTAACTCTGTTCCAAGTTTTATTAAAATCGCTGCATCCGTTCTCGGGAAAAATTTTGGGCACATATATATTTATAAATTTATAAACATACATACAATTTTATCTCGTATAAGAAGAGAAGATTAACTCCTTATAGCTGTATATCTCATCTCAACTAACCTGTGCGCATACATATATGAACATAATTCATCAATTTTAAGATAAGTTATATTAAGATTTCTTTAATATTACGTATAATTTAAGTAAAAATATTAAGTAAAACTTTATATTGTAAGCTCTCCCTCTAGCGCTACGTAAAATTTTATTTTTTTAAGTATAACTATGTATATAAAAAGTAACCCTTTTCTTCATGTTCAATGTCTCTAACCAGATCTTTCATAAACAGAAATCCGCAAAATACGGAATTCCACGACAGTGAAGACACCTAACAAGATAATAGACCAGACACAAACATAGACAGACAAAACACTACAAATTTTATTAAATTACCACAATTTTGGACCACATGCCCACACGCATGGTTCATTCAATGCGAAACACAGTTTCAATTAAAAAATGTCAATGATGATGTCATCAAATACCAAAATATTATTAAAGCTTTACAAGAAGATGTCATCTCTAAAATCATTGATATAATTCAAAATACACCAACCTTAAACAAATATGATAATATGAAAAAAGTTCTCTTATCTAGATTTTCACTTAGCGATGAAATACGTTTAGAAAAACTACTCTCTGAATCTAAAATTGGTGATCGTAAGCCCTCAGAATTTTTTAGAGACATGACCACTTTAGCTGGTTCCACCTCCATAATTGGTCAAGAACTAATCCTTAAACTATGGCAATGAAAATTACCACACTCAATCCAAAGTCATTTATATTCTTCTAACCTTAATTCTCTTAATGAAAAACTAAACTTGGCAGATAAAATTGATGAATTACACAACAAACAAATTCCAACAATAATTAAAGATATCCCAACATCTTCATCAAATATACATAATCAACATGAATTCTCTGGTCTAGCAAACACACTTTTGATTTAGGCCTTCGTCGAGATTTCACTTATCCATTTATTATTGCGGACATATCAACACCAATCATCGGAGCCAATTTTTTAGAAAAATTTGGTATTATAGTTGACGTTAAAAATAGATTAATTATAGATTCTGAAACAAATTTAAAAGTTTCTACATTTAAAGGATATGCGAAATTTTTAGCTTAAAAATTGCAATTCCTCACAATAAATTCACAAAACTACTTCAAGAGTTTCCAACTATCACTGCTGAACCTGATTATATCAAAACAGTAAAGCACAATACGGTTCACAGGATAGTTACGAAAGGAATTCTGCCCTTCTCCAAACCAAGAAGGCTAGATCCTATTAGACATCAAATCGCAAAAACTGCGAGCCATCAAACTCCCACATTGCCTTACCATTGCATCTTGTTCCCAAAAAGGAGCCCAATGATTGGAGGCCATGTGGCGATTATCGAAGGCTTAATTGTATTACTGTCCCTGATCGGTATCCATTGCCTCATATACACGACTTTAGTATTGCTCTAAAATATAAGACAATTTTTTCAAAAATAGATTTGGTTGGAGCAGCTTTCACAACTTTTTTCGGAATGTTTGAGTTCGTGAGAATGCCTAAACCTTCCAACGTTTTATTAACGAAGTGTTTTTCGGGCTTGATTTCATTTTTAGATACGTAGATGACATTTTGGTTGCAAGTCAAAATGAAGAGGAACACTTAAAACTATCTTTAAACGTTTAGAGGAATATGGACTAAACATTAAACCATCAAAATGCACATTTGGCGTTAAATGTTTAGAATTCCTCAGTTACGAGATTTCCGAACAAGGGATCAAACCATCAAAAGGACGTATTGAAATTATAACTAATTTTGAAAAACCTTCGTCAATTAATAAATTACAAAAATTTTTAGGAATGGTTAACTATTACCATCGCTACATTCCGAAGCTTGCAAAACATTTAAGTACTTTACATGACATTCTTACGAAGGCCACCAAAAACAAAGAAAAAATTTTAACATGGACTGATGAAGCTACAAAATCTTTTTACTAAAAGTTGGTGAGATATCTTCTAAAAATACACTATTGACACATTTCAACAAAAATGCAAAAATCTCAATTGCATTGGATGCGTCGAATATAGAAGTGGGCGCAGTATTAAAACAATTATCAAATCATGGAGAAGAACCATTAGCATTTTTTTCTAAAAAACTTAGTAATGCTGAATCTAAATATTCCACTTTCGACAGAGAACTACTTAGTATATATCTCGAGATAAAACACTTTAGACACTTTCTTGAAGGACGAAACTTTACAATTTTTACTGACCATAAACCATTACCATACATCATAAATTCAAAAGTAGATCGATCACCTAGACAAACCAGACATTTAGAATATATAGCACAGTTTACTGACGACATACAATACATTTCAGGAAAGGACAATATTGAAGCGGATACATTATCTAGAATACCAGAAATAGCAGTACTTTCCTCAGAAGACATTAACTTCCAAACTTTTTACACCAAGCAACAAAATGATGAAACTCTGAAAATTCTAACTTCTTCAACACAGACAAAATGCAATTTAAAAGAAGTTAATATCCAATACTTAACCTTAAAATTTGGTGCAATTACTCAGGCAAAGATGCAAGACCGTATGTTCCAATTTCATTACGAAGAACAATTTTTTAAAAATTGCACTCAATATCTCATCCGGGTATCAGAAGCACTAGAAAACTTATACAAATGCGCAAAGACATCAACGAATGGGCTCAAAACTGTCTCGAATGTCAAAAAACGAAAATCGGTATTTATACTAAATCACCGATCCAGAAAATCAAAATCCCTAATCGAAGGTTCGAACATATTCATATAGATTTAGTAGGTCCGTTACCTATTTTTAATGGCTACAAGTATATATTGACAATTATAGATAGACACACACGTTGGCCTGAAATTGGCAAAAACTTTTGCCTATAATTATATTCCTAGGTTTGGTGTGCCCTTAGACATTACTATTGATCAAGGCACTCAGTTTACATCAAAATTATTTACAGATTTGACCAAACTTCTCGGCTCACATTAAATCCACACATCACCATATCATCCACTGTCTAATGGTATGATAGAACGTTTCCACAGACAACTAAAAACTTCGATAACTGCAAGAAATGAGATTAAAAGTTGGTCAGAATCTTTGCCCATCAGTCTTTTAGGCTTACGATCAGCAATTAAAGAAGACTTAAAATGCTCACCGGCAGAACTAGTTTACGGACAGTCACTAAGGCTACCTGGAGAACTTGTAGTCTCTGACAATTATACAGATTCCGCCGAAACATTACTTCAAAAGTTACGAGAACATTTTAGTCTAGTTCGAACTAAAATAATTCATCATAGTCAAAAAAAGAGCTATGTACCTAAAGCTTTAAGTAATTGCGACTATGTTTTCATTAGAATCAACAGCGAGTCTGGGTTACAAAGTCCTTTTGAAGGTCCTTATAAAGTAATTACACGAAATAATAACATTTTCACAATTCATCAAGGAAATTCAATTAAGAAAATTTCCATTGATCATCTTGAGCCAGCATTCATACAAAAGAACATTTCTACTAATCCTAATGCACTAGAAAAATTTAAAAAAAGGTTACATTTAATATATCATATTCCTACATTACTTTCACTATTTTATTTAAAAATTCCATTAAATAACTTTTTCTAGAGGGGGAGTATATGTAGGGTTTGCTACATTGTTTAATTCACTTTGCACAGTGTTTTTATAATTTGAATCTTTGTTCTTATTTTTAATTTTACTCAAATAATTTTTGTATCATTCATATAAACTTTGAATTCAATATTAAATAGACACAACTTTATAAATATAGAAAATTCAATCATTTAATTATTTTTATTCATATGTGTAAATATTAATCTACACAAACGTATCACTGTCACGTACGTCATAATGGAAATGCCCATATACATATAAGTTGAAAACAATATAATTTGGACCGACGACCAAACTGTAAGCGATAGCGGGATATTTTCGAAAAAAACTTTTTTAATCCCAGTTTGTTTTATTAACATTCCAGTCCTAAGAAGAAATATGCAAACAAAAAGTGACATGAAAAGTGCGGAAAATTGGGAAGTAGCTTAAAGCGAAACGATGGAAGTCACACAACACAGTACTATATATACGATGAGGGTTACCAAAATGATAAATTAGATTGATGAATAAAATCATTGGTTTTACCAGGGGCCCTATTCTCTAACTTGCTTAGCTTATTCTCCATCTCCATCTCTTAAATGCTAAAAATTTTGAAACGAAAATTTTTTAGAGATTAAGCATAAATGCGATTCTGTATTTCAACTTGCCTAGCTAAAATATTTTCTTCAATATTTAGACACAAACCGAAAATTTTTTATTTAAATTTTTTGCCGCCAGAGTATTTGAATATTATACTTTTTTATTTCATAATGAAAAAATAAAGAGAATAGCCTAGGGGTTATATTTTTGTTTTAAAAGCTAAATGTCCAAGGTTCGATTCTCATAGCGGGCAAGATAATTGTTGATTTTTTTTTTTTTTAATACTAATATTCATGAAATGTGTTTAAGTTTATTTTTTCCCGCTATTATGTATTGCATTCTTTATCTTTGTAAAATTTTTAAAAAGTTTTTAGCTAAGGAAATAACGTCAAACAACAATTTAATCGTGCTTTATTCCTAGAAAGGCTATTCGATAAGGTTAATAAAGCATTTTTATATCATAGTATTGTGCTTAAACCAACATTTTATTCGTTAAGTAGAACAAAGATATATGAATTAATTTATGATATAGAATCTTATCTTACAAATCGAGGAAAGCTTTCAAAAAAAAAAAAAAAAAAAATTAAAAGGCAGCGACAGGCGTCTGATCCTTTCGATGTATCGGCCGAAAAATTTGTTGAATTTCTCAGATTACCAAAATCTCTTTGCTCAAATTTGAAAGAAGAAGTATGTCCACGTTTGACAAATAGGCAAAGAATTAGTGGCTTCCCAAAGAGGCTGCGGTTGTTAATAGAGTTGAGGTTTTTTTCTTATGGTATGCTATCATTACAACTTTTATAATTTCCTTTAACAGAGGCTTATATTCAGTTGTCAACGCTCTGTGGGCCAAGATTTTCTCCAGAATCACTTACAAATCTGCATGTACATTAGGGGTGTTTTAGTGCACGAATTTTGGATTTTGATACTTGACACCCCTCAATTTTGTGAGGTTGGAAAAAAAAATTAGTTTGCAAAAAAAATTTTGGGGGTGGGGTGAGGGTAAGGGTTGGCGCATCGAGGTCAAAGATGAGAGAAAAGGAGAAACAATTTACTTTTAGCCCTACAAGAGGGGCCACCTCTAGAGGGTTCAAATGTATGACCGACCCACATTTTTTTTTCTCCCCCAACATTTTTACCAAACATACCTACCCCTTATCTCTAACCCCTAAGGGGGCTTCCATACAAAATTGAAATTTTTAGGAAATCGATCCCCACCACTCCCAGGGTGCCCCTAGAAGGGTCAAGTGTATGACCGGCCCCTAATATTTTTTCCCCTGCAACATTTTTTCCACCATGCATACCCTCTATCTTTAGCTCCTTAGGTGGCTCCCATACAAAACTGACGTCATAGACATAAAAAATATGGAAAAGAAATCGTCAAATAGGCCCATAACTGCCCAGGTATCTCTCCTAGAGGAGTCAAACATATGAACGACCCCCATTACCCCCCCTCCAAAGTTTCACAGCTTACCTTCCCCCCTATTTGCAATCCTTAAGGGGGCTCCCATACAAAATTACGGTTTTTTTAAAAACTGCCCCCACTGCCCTAACTGGACCATGACTGAACCATGGGTACCCCTGGAAGGGTCAAATGTATGGCCGACCCCCATTATTTCTAGGAAAATTTATAAAAAAACAAAAATTGTATGGCAGCCCCTTTTAGGATTGAAAATAGGGGGCAAGTATGTGGCCAAAAAATATAGGTCACAAAAAAATAATGGGGGTAGTTCATACATTTAACCCTTCTATGGGTACCCGCGGGTCAGTTAGGGCAGTTGGGGCATTTTATATAAAAACAGTAACTTTGTATGGAAGCCCCCTTAAGGATTAGAAATAGGAGGTAGGTATGCTGAGAAAAATCTTTGGAAGGGGGCTAATGGGGGTCGGTCTTATATTTGACTCCTCTAGGAGTGACTTCTGGGCAGTTATGGGGCGACGGGATGTTAGCACCCCATTATGGAATTTCGGGAAACCACTTATGCTATTCAAAAGGTCATAAAATGGTCAAAAAAGGTCAGTTGGTTTGGCTAATTGGTCAGCGATGGGGAATTTTTAAAAAAATTTTTTAAAAATTTTCAAGGTCAAGGATATGTTAGCACCCCATTTATGGAATTTCGAGAAACCAATTATGTCATTCGAAAGGTCATAAAATGGTCAAAAAAGGTCAGTTGGTTTCGCTAATTGGTCAGCGATAGGGAATTTTTCAAAATTTTTTTTAAAAATTTTCAAGGTCATTGGAGATGTTAGCACCCCATTTATGGAATTTCGAGAAACCAATTATGTCATTCGAAAGGTCATAAAATGGTCAAAAAAGGTCAGTTGGTTTCGCTAATTGGTCAGCGATAGGGAATTTTTCAAAAATTTTTTAAAGATATTTTTTCAAGAAACCTAAAATTTAGAAAAAAACCGTTTTTTCAAAATAACTTCAAAACGGTTCATCCTAGAAAAAAATTTAGAACGTTCAATTCCCTATAAGGGTCTCTTCAAACTGTTTTTTCGTCGGACTTACACTTAATGAGATATCGCATACATACTACATTAGAGAAGATAACATTTTTTTTTCCACTTACTTTCATTCAGTTTCGGATTTTACGTTAAAATTTATGTTAAAAACTCCTTGGGACCATATATCTAAAGTGAATTTTGACTCAGCCAAAAATCGTTTGAAGTTTTGGGTTTTTTTCGCTGTTGCGAGATTGTTTTGAAAATGTATAACTTCAGAACAACTTGTTGTATTGCTATGATTTTAGCACCGTTCAAACGATGTAATAACGTAGTATCAATGCCTTGGCTAATTTTTGGAAATGGTCATCTGGTTCAAAAGTTATGATCTTGTAAAAACTTATACGAAATCTTTCAAAAATTTCATATTTTTTTTTTTTTTTTTTAAAAATGTACTTTTTAGATTTTTTATCCAGATACGGCTAGTCATTTTAAAGTTATGTCCTTTTGAATAAAAACAGATAAAAACTTTATACAAAGTATATTAGGAATTATCTCCTCCTAGAAAAAAAAACCGTTACTTTAGAGTTTTTTTTTATAGCTCATAATGCTTTGGCAGTTTTTTTATACTAATTAATGGTAATCGAAAGTGTTACACTAGAACTCATTGAAAAAAAAAATAAAATTTTTTTGTTGAAGTTTGCCTTAAATATGTATTTTTTCACCCAACAGTTCTCCTCTGCTTACATTTAAAATGTCATAACTTTGAAATGGCTAGCCGTATCTTGAAAAACAGACCTGCGTTGGGCCTTTTGATGACCTATAAAAAAATTCAAAAGTAACAGTTTTTTTTTTTTTTTTTCTAGGAGGAGTTAATTCCTAATATACTTTGTATAAAGTTTTTATCTCTCTTTATTCAAAAGGACATAACTTTAAAATGACTAGCCGTATCTGGATAAAAAATCTAAAAAGTAAATTTTTTTTTTTAAAAAAATATGAAATTTTTGAAAGATTTCGTATAAGTTTTTACATGTTTTCATTCAAAAGATCATAACTTTTGAACCAGATGACCTTTTCCAAAAATTAGCCAAGGCATTGATACTACGTTATTACATCGATTTAACGGTGCTAAAATCATAGCAATACAACAAGTTGTTCTGAAGTTATACATTTTCAAAGACAATCTCGCAACAGCGAAAAAAACCCAAAACTTCAAACGATTTTTGGCTGAGTCAAAATTCACTTTAGATATATGGTCCCAAGGAGTTTTTAACATAAATTTTAACGTAGAATCCGAAACTGAATGAAAGTTAGTGGAAAAAAAAATATGATCTTCTCTAATGTATGTATGCGATATCTCATTAAGGGTAAGTCTGACGAAAAAACAGTTTGAAGAGACCCTTATAGGGAATTGAACGTTCTAAATTTTTTTCTAGGATGAACCGTTTTGAAGTTGTTTTGAAAAAACGGTTTTTTTCTAAATTTTAGGTTTCTTGAAAAAATATCTTTAAAAAATTTTTGAAAAATTCCCTATCGCTGACCAATTAGCGAAACCAACTGACCTTTTTTGACAATTTTATGACCTTTCGAATGACATAATTGGTTTCTCGAAATTCCATTAATGGGGTGCTAACATATCCTTGACCTTGAAAATTTTTAAAAATTTTTTTTAAAAATTCCCCATCGCTGACCAATTAGCCAAACCAACTGACCTTTTTTGACCATTTTATGACCTTTTGAATAGCAAGTGGTTTCCCGAAATTTCATAAATGGGGTGCTAACATCCCGTCGCACTATGGTTTTTTTTGGACTAAAAAGTGCCCACAAAAATAATTCACTACAAGGACCCTTTTTTTTAAAAAAAATCAAATGCAAAATTAAAGGTTATACATTGAGCTATCTGAAAAGATGCCCGCTTTTTCCAGCATTTGATCCACAAATTAGGGACAGAGGTCGAAATCTCATAAATTTTGAAAAAAACGGTTTTCTGTTTAAAAATGCTAGTCGCATTAAACGCAGGCGTGATATATGAATAAATTTATGTGCATTCAATCAACTCAATTAAGATGAAATCAACTCAAAGTGAAAATTGGCGGTGCCACGCCCCATAAACAAATTCGTCATATCTCCGAAACTAATAGTCGCAGATAGATAAGATTCGGTATATTTATTACAGGCACAGAGAGAAATAATATCCACTAAAAAAGTGGGCGGTGCCACTCCCTACAAATATAAAATTTATCATATCTCCGAAACTATCTGAGCTACAGCAGTGAATTTTGGTATATATATAAAAATTAGAAGGTCAAATAATATTTGCTGAAAAAGAGGGCGGTATCACACCCAACAATGAACATATCCTTATTAATTGCCACTCTGTTCTACAGGAAACAAGTTCATTCATGTAGCATTTCCTATGGGCGTGGCTCCACATATTTTTTCAGCAGACATTATTTGTCTTGATGATTCTTGTATATAAACCGAATTTCATCCACATGGGTCAAATAGTTTCGAAGATATGGTGTGTTTTATATTTTTGGGGCGTGGCACCGCCCACTTTTCTAATATATATTATTACTCTCTGTGCCTATTACAAACATTCCGAGTCTTATCTATCTGCGACTAATAGTTTCGGAGATATCAGGAATTTGTTTTTGGGGCGTGGCACCGCCCATTTTTATAATGAATTAATTTTTTCTTGCTTTATTTCATTGAATGCATATAAATTTATTCATATATCACTCCTGCGTTTAATGCGACTAGCATTTTTAAACAGAAAAACCGTTTTTTTCAAAATTTATGAGATTTCGACCTCTGTCCCTAATTTGTGGATCAAATGCTAGAAAAAGCGGGCATCTTTTCAGATAGCTCAATGTGCGTCGCCCAGTTATGGGCCTATTTGACGATTTCCTTTCCATATTTTTCATGTCCATGACATCTATTTCGTATGGGAGTCCCCTAAAGAGTAAGAGATAGAGGGTAAGTATGTTAGGAAAAAATGTTGGGAAGAAAAAAATATTAGACCCTTCTAGGGGCACCCAGGGAGTGGTGGGGGTCGATTTCCTAAAAATGCCAATTTTATATAGGAGCCCCCTTAGGAGTTAGAGATAGGGGGTAAGTATGCTTGGTAAAAATTTTGGTGGGGGAAAAATAATGTGGGTTGGTCATACATTTGACCCCTCTAGAGGTGACCCCTGAGCATTTGTAGGGCTGTATGTAAATTTTTTCTCTTTTTCTCTCACCTTTGACCTCGATGCGCCAACCTTTAACCTTACCCCACCCCCAACATTTTTTTTGCAATCTCATTTTTTTTCCAACCTCACAAAATTGAGGGGTGTCAAGTATCAAAATGTTGTTACTAAGGATCTCCATACATTCTTAAAACACCTCTAATGTACATGAATACAAATATAAATGGTAGTTCAAAAATAAGATTGACATATGTAATTTGGTCTTACCAAATCTATGTTTTCCTCTATATATTCAACAAGAGCGGTTTTTGCTTTATTGTGCTACTTTTTGTGTTGCTTTCTATGTAAAAAATTAGAGTATTAAAAATAAATAATTTTTGCAACATAACTACCTATTTACTTACCTTTAAGATTGTTTAGCAAATATTTGTTTCTTCAAAATAGCTTTCTCCAAAAATTAGATTATTTACTTTAAATTTTTGGCATACGAGTTTTAGAGAATACAAAAATAAACAATTTTGGAGAAAACTCAGCTAAAATTTTAATACAAATTTTTTACGCTAGAGTCGAAAAAATTTGAAATTGAAAACTAGATGGCGCATTGAATCATTTGAATATAATACATTTTTATTTCATTATAAAAAATAAATGGAATAGCCTAGTGGTTATATTTTTGTTTTTCAAGCTAAATGTTCAAGGTTCGAATCTCGCACCGAGCAAGATAATTATTTGTGAAGTTTTTTTTTTTAATACAAATATTCATGAAATATGTTTAAGTTTATTTTTTCCCGCTATTATGTATTGCATTCCTTATCTTTGTGAAAGTTTTAGAAATTTTTTAGCTAAGGAATATAACGTCAAACAACAATGCTTACAAACGTTGCACCCGCCACTCCCAGGTAGTACATTTTATTTTATGAATTTCTACAAAGGCTATTCGACAAGGTTAATAAAGCGTTTTTGTATTATATTGTAGTTTTTTGCTTAAACTAACATTTTATTCGTAAAGTATAACAAACGTATATGAATTCATTTATGACATGGAATCCTATTTTATAAAGATCGAATCGAGAAAGGCTTTCAGAAAAAACGAGACGACAGCGACAGGCGTCTAATCCTTCGATGTATCGGCCGAAATATTTGTTGAACTTCTCACACGGACAAAACTAAACCGTAAAAATTTATGGAAAATCCCAGTATTTTTTACTGATTACACATAGTACATATTTTGAAAAACATAAAAATATAAAAAGAAATTTTATGTTGCGGTGTCGAACTTGAGACCTTTGTGTTACTAGGCGATGCTCTAACCACTGTGCTACTGTAGTACTTTTATTTCAATAGCATATTGTTTAATTAAAATTATTTTTCAGTAAAATTTTAATATATATTTTTTACGCTAGAGTCGAAAAAGTTTGAAATTGAAAACTAGATGGCGCATTGAATATCTAAAAATAAGCTACAAATTTAGAGATTGCTAGCAACGAGAATCGGAATTTAGCTTACAATCTCCAAATTCGAATTTTTAGAGTTTTGGCGATGGAGAATAGGAGATAGCAAGTTAGAGAATAGGGCCCCAGAACACGATAAAAACATATTCAAGAAAACTTTATAATATTAAACAATGTATGTATAAATTATGCATATAACATTCTTACGGTTTTTAACGTGTGTAGTACAGTTTTAAAAGTTTCCAATTGTTAAAAATGCACCTTCAGTTTAATGCATAAAGTAAAACTTTCACTTCAGTTTTTGGATGTATTGAATCTATAAACTCCATAATTCGTTAGAAATTGTTTCTTTTACCAAAATTTATGTAACATGAACTTAAACATTTTTCTCATTACAAAATGATGTTAGAGAAAACTAACGAAATGTACATTTATGCTTTAAGGAAATAAATGTAATTGAAAATTTTGTAGGTATGTAATTTATGAAATACTTTTATAAGATCTTCGATATAAAATTTATACAAAAATAGTATAAAAGATTTTTGTATGGTGATACTATTAAATTTAAACCAAAAGTGTAAATTTTATTAATTCTTTATTTGTATAAATTTTATACTAACAAGTATAAACGGTTTGTGTACCAAGTTGTAGCATAGATTTTATACAAAATTTGGTGTGGATTTGTATTCATTCTGATTTGGTTTGAATTTTACACCCAAACTATTTGCTGTGAACAAACATGGAACTTCCTAAAAATGTCCTCATGAATACTAACGGCTCAAAGGATAACGCGATTTGAGTTCTTTTTAGCAAATGTATTTGGAATATTTAAACTTAATTTATTTTATATAAGATAATCGATTAGTTCAAAAATAGTTAAAGATTTTTCTAAACAATAAGGACTATCCCAAGAAAAAAATTGTTCGCTTTTGATTCTTATACCATGATGTACGAAAACACTTCAGTTAAATATTTGTACTTTTATTTTAAAAATTCTAGGTGGAAATACAGGTCAATCTTTTCGTATAGCCTATATTTTATATTGAACAAACAAAGTAATAAAGATTGCCATACGATTATGATTAACGAGAATTTTTGACATTCGATTTTTAGTGAATATGAAAGCGTTAAAGAATCTTTTGGGCGAAACGTAGGTATATCGTCAGTAAAGAGATGTTGGTTAATATCGGTCTTAAAAATAAAAATAAAGTGTATTTGAAATGATATAGTTTTTTCTCTTAGCAAAGCATAAAACCAGTCACAATAAATAGCCCACACCTGCAAAAGAGTTTGGCACTCCTGCTGTAAAGAATAAAAGAGCGCCCACTTTTAGTTCTTACGCACGAGTATTATGAATGAATTTAAGATTTCAGAGAAACTTATAAAATGCTATTTTTAAAGCCCTTGAAAATTAAAATTTGATGCTTTTTAAATAAGAAATGAACGATTGTCGATACACAGCCATCAATGATGCTTTGTAGCCGTAAATAATAAATAGAAGAAAAATTTAATTTGTATTTTAAGAAAAACTCATGTACAGACACAAATACATTCAGTTAAAAATTTTCACATTAATTTCGTATGATTTTTATATATAATTTTGCGCTATGTTTTACAAGCTTTTTTATGATGTAAAAGTGTGAAAAATATATCAAAATTTTTAAGTTTCAGCACATCGTTAATGATAATGCAAATTAACACAAAATTTTTAATTTCTCATCATGAATTCACTGATTCTTATAACAAATTATTTTTTCATACTTTGTTGATTTTTCGGAACGTTTTCCATTTTTGCGTTCGGTATTTCCATATGGCTGACGATTACTTTTGACTCCTTTCATTTGAATTTATGCTTGGTAAAAAACTGCAATTTCTTTGTTTTTCACGAAATCACTTTGAGGTATTCCATTTTTATTTATTCTTTTTTTTTAAATTCTTTTAATTAACAAAACTTAAGTATTCTTGCACACATTTGCGTACGAATTATTCACATGACCGACCTTATGAATTATCTAATACATTTAGCGGAATTTCGATTAATTTTTTTCTCCCGGAATTCACATTTTTCCTTTCCTTCAATAATATGGAAATTTTTCTTTTTCAAAAACGCGCAAATTTTCGTTCAATATTATTGTCACGACATCTAAAATCAATATAAAGCGTCCAGTTTTAAATTTGTTCTGTTCAACTGACAGTAAAATCTGACAGTTGTGCGAGATCAGTTTTGGCAAAATATTGTACAACAACTACAACAATAACATAAATACACTATTGTTGAAACAAAAAGAAAAACCCAAAAAATTACGAAAAAAAGAAGCAACAAAACCACTGAGCTTGTAGTATGTAGTTGGAATTTAATATAAAAATAAAAATGAAAGAAAAATCAACTCGTGCAAAAAAACAACAAAAACAATCATCAACCGTAGCGGCATCACTGGGAAGAAAAATCAACAGCAGTAGCAGCTTCTGTAGGCGCAATCAAATAACATTTTAATACTAAACACCTTCAATGTACATATATATGTGCACATTTGCAGGGTTCCGCAATCTTCCGTAATACTTGGTTCCCACTAACTTAGTTTATCAAACTTAAATTAGAACTAGATGTTACCTTTGACCTGGCCAAACATTAAATACCCTACACTGCAGTATTTTAAAAATTTTGCTCTGCAGGAGTTACCACGACTTCTTTTCCGAATTCACATATCTTTTGCTCAGATCTTGCACTATAGTTCTTAATGTCTGAGTAATATTTAGTTTGATTATCTCGAAAAACGCTTTCTGTATAGCATTTTGAAGCTTTTGCTTGTATGGGAGATACCACGCCCACTCGTTCGATTTCATCTAGTTTTTGCTCAGAGTTTGCGCTTACCGTCTTTAGTACTTGTGTGTATTATGTGGTGAAAAAAACTCCTAAAGTTGTATTTTGAATATATTTTTTGTATGGGCGGTAGGCGTGTTCGTTGACCGATTTCAACCGATTAAAAACGGAGACCGTATCCCAAATTTCATTGAATTATCTTGCTTAGTTTTCCCGTAAAAAATATTTCCACAGACAGCCAGCCAGACGAACATGGCTATATCAACTCAGGACGCCACGTTCTTTGAGTTACAAACGGAAAAGCAAAGTGAATGTACCCTTTTCGATGTGAAAAAATAGTAATTTTTTTTTTTTAAATGTGTTGAAAAGTAGAAATTTAAAAGTAAAATTTTAAAAAATTAGGGTCAAAAAAATTTGTGAATAAGGCAGGTAATGACATTTTTATTATGAAAATCGCTGTATCTGCCAAAATTAGAAAATCGATAAATTGTTATTTCCAATTACAAAAAAGATTTACTTGTTCAGACCCAAAATTAGAGAAGTAGGTAGAGCAGTTTCTCAAGAAGAATCTCATTACTTTAGAATGAAATATTGTAGCAAAAGCGGATGCCTCGAAATCTTTTGTATAATGAATTAGAAATGAAGGGCGAAGATCTGAAGAATGCGCAAAAAATACCGGAGCTTTCCGTTAAAAATCTAGTTCTTCTTTTTGGGATTTTGTTTTAAACTGATGGGAGAGAGGTCATTTTAATCTAATAGAAAAGATCTAAATGAAAATTTTGTCTAGTAAGACATTATGTAGAGGAAAGTTGGCGGGCCGCGTTTTCCTCCTACAAATCATTGCTCTGTATAACATGCGCATTTTTATAAACTAGAGTTCACCTTGTGGCCGAAATTCGACCATTTCGATCTGACTATAAAGCCTTAGTCGACAAAACACAAAAAGCTTTTAATATTCTTCCTTGGGGTTCTGGTTATCTGCATTCATGAAAATCGGTGCAGCAGCTTAGTCGCAATAGCGTACTTGTCATTTAGAGCCGTGTTATTCCTACTAAAGAGCAAAAAGTATCTGATATCTTTCCGTCATTCTCATTCTGTCCCCATACCAAAATTCACCAAAATCAATGCCGTGAGCGTGTGGCACCAGCCACTTAAAAACATAAAGGTCATATTCCTTGGTATACCCAATTTTAGAAAAGTCAATGTAGTGGTTTAGCCGTGAAAGTGTTTTTCTATTTAGGGCGTGGTGCCACCTACTGAAAATCATTATGTTCATGTTATTATTCCTTAGCGTTAATCCTCTCTCTATACCAAATTTCGTGAAAATCGCTGCAATGGCTTAGCCGTGAGAGCGTTTTTTCCATTTAGGGGCGTGGCACCGCCCACTGAAAAACATAATGCTTATGTTATCGTTCCTTAGAGCTTACCATATCTCCATACCAAATTTTGTAAAAATCGATGCAGTGGTTCAGTCGTGAGAGCGTTTTTTCTATTTAGGGGTGTGGCACCGCCCACTTTTAAAAAATATATAGTCCTATGCACTGCTCCTTCTTACAACCTTTCCAACAAAAAAAAAAAATCAATCAAATCGGTTAAGATTTAGGTACAGAAACAGGGACTGAATCGATTTCGTTTGCCTATTTATATATAGATATCATATATTTTTATTTACAACTTATTATTTCTGAATTACACATAAAAATTTTATTATAATTGATTAAAATAATGATTTATTGTCGTAATTAAGTAGTTAGCTAAGAAAGATAACCGTAAATTTATTTAAGGGTAATATCCCTACCACATGAACAAAAGAGATGCAAACGGCAAGGGGAGGAGGGCCACCACATTAAACGTGAGTTACCCGATATCGTATCAGTTGCTCACGATTAAAGGAGACAGACATAGCGAAGGAAAAAAATTACTTAAGGAGGGGAAGCGAACCACCGCCGTAGACGGAAGTAGCCCGATGGTGGATCAGTTGCTAACGGCTAACGTTAATATAATATAAAGGATAAGGAATAGTACTAAATGATTCATTTAGCAAAAAGAGCAAAAGAATTTGGTCGGAAGTATGTACAATTTCAAATATTTCCGAAAACCGAAATTTTGCAAAATAGCCAAAAATCGAGTTTTTGCACTTTTATAGCTTAGGTTAGGTTAAGATATCTCCGACAAAAAAAAAAAAAGGTATCGATATCGGTCTGATTGTGTTTTGAAGAAAAAAGATAGGGCTATTAGCTGTCTTACCAAATTTCACGGCTTAAAATAACCTTGTGTTGTTATAAAGAGTGTGTCGAAAAAAACTTACATATACACACTTTTTCAGCCATAACTTATCCTGTGTCCAACGAATAATTTTTTTTGAATCACGTTAGCTTTTAAAAATATATAAGATATTATATTTATTCAAAATTATTCAATTTCAATTGTTACAATATTTCTCTCAAAATGGACAGCGAAATAAAAATATGTACGTGAAAAAATAATTAAAACTTTTCAAAAAAATCCATTGTGGACTTTCACAAAAATAGCAACAGATCTTAAGGTTCATCGTCACACTGTTTCAAAAGCCATTAAACGGTGTAAAGAAGACTTAAGGATTGCACAAAAATCTGGATCAGAAAGGAAAAATGGTCCAACAAATATTGGTAAGGCAAAATATGTCGAACAACTCTTTCGGAGAGCTCGGAGCACTTCTGTCAGAAAAGCAGCTCGTGCAGTTAAATGCTCTTATTCTTTTGTGTGCAGAACCAAAGCTAAGACTGGGCTGAAGTCGTATAAAGTTCAGAAAGTTCCAGATCGCAATACGGTAAAGAATTTAGAATAAAAAAAATGAGCTAAAAAATTTAGGTCCAATTTTATAAAAAAATTTACGTGCTGTGTGATGGATGATGAAACCTATGTTCTGGCAGACTTTTCACAACTTCCGGGTCAAGATTTTTATGTGACTGATGGACGAGGTAATATTCAGGAACAATACCGGACAAAAAAGCAAACAAATTATATCGACTAAATATTATTTTTTCTAAAAATTAAAAATATAAATAAAGGAATGTAAGCTTTTATAACATAAAAAATGGAAGTTTTGATGAACTTTTTTTGGCTAACTTGGTAGTTGTAGTGAAAATTGTTGTTAACTAGCAATATGTTTTGCGGAACATATCAGCACATGATACTTTTAATTGTTGATGACAGTGCTATGTTTCTTTAGCTGAATATTGTCAAAATGATAACCATTTTCGTCCAACTTGTATTTTTAATTTTGTTCCAGTTAAAGAATAAGTACCTGGAGACCAATCCCTGCTCGGTCAACAATCTAATCTTTTATTTTAGTCGATGTTTTTATTCATAGCTATTTTTTGTTATGAAACTTGTATCTTTTCACTTCTAACGGTCATGCTTTTAAAATGATAAATAAACCGATGAGAATAATAATAAGAAAAATCTCGGAAATATCGAATGGTAAAGAAAAATATCAAAAACTAAAATTTTTTTTTGGTCAAATAGAATGCCCTAAAATAAATAAATGGGATATGCCACGCACCCAAAATATTTCGTCTTTTGTATGGCGGCTGAAATATTTTATCTTCAAAGGATCATAACTCGGAAAATAAAAATCCCATTGGAAAAGTCCGAGAAGATATTTGGACAAGGAAGAGTGTAACTATTCGATGCTATTAATAAAAAAGAATTTTACCTTTTCTTGTAGCTACGCTGTAAGACTGAACACAGCGTTTTCTTCAACTTCATGCAAGGATATTTCAAAATCCTGCAGGTATAATGACAGTTCTGCTGATGAAGACGGCCTTAGCGTAGAAAAGTCCATAAGACTGCATATAAGAATCAAACAGTTCATTCCATTTTTTTTTTTGTGCCTGAGTTATTAACCAAAATTTTTATTTTGATAAAAAAATGGGCGTGGCAATTATTAAACAAAGTCTTCTTTTTGTTATGCTTTAGATACTCCTGTTCCGCATACCAAATTTCATCAAAATATGTTGTATCATTTGCGAGAAATAGCATTTAATGTGTTTTACTTGTATGGGAGGTTCCACGCGCACTTTCGATATTTTGCCTACTTTCAGGTCGTAGGTGTCTAAAAGCAAGTAGACTCCCTATAGTTAAATTTAGAAAGATTGCTTTAATAGTTTTCTTTTTATAGCGCATTATATTTTTGTGGGCGATGCCACGCCCTTCAACGAGTTTTCCCAATATAACGGCATATCACATTTTAATACTTGTTTCCAGACGTAACAGCTCCTAAATTTTCATCAAAATTGTCGCAATAGTTTTCGAGTAATAATGAATCAAAATTTTCAAGGGTTAAAAAGTGGGCGTGGCACTTATTCGATCCCACCCACTTTTCTTTTGTTACAAGGTATTATTAAGCAGTACTTACATACCAAATTTCATTGAAATACCTTGTAACATTTGCGAGAAATAGCATTTAACGTATTTTGCTTGTATGGGAGGTTCCACGCGCAACGGCGATATTTTGCCTACTTTCAGGTCGTAGGTTTCTAATAGCAAGTAGACTCCCTATAGTTAAATTCAGAAAGATTGCTACAGTA
Source organism: Calliopum simillimum (assembly GCA_951812925.1). Classification (NCBI taxonomy): domain Eukaryota; kingdom Metazoa; phylum Arthropoda; class Insecta; order Diptera; family Lauxaniidae; genus Calliopum; species Calliopum simillimum. The sequence goes on from OX638368.1 coordinate 59,085,596, forward strand.
GTTTTGTTTTTATTGCGCACTATATTTTTGTGGGCGGTGCCACGCCCTTCACCGAGTTTTCCCAATATAACGGCATATTACATATTAATACTTGTTTGCAGAGGTAACTTCTCCTAAATTTTCATTAAAATTGTTGGAGTCGTTTTCGAGTAATATTGAATTAAAATTTTCAAGGGCTAAAAAGTGGGCGTGGCACTTCTTCGATCCCGCCCGTCTGTTTCAAGGCCTTATTAAGCCGTACCTTCTCACCAAATTTTATTCAAATATCTTGTATGGTTTGCGAGTTATGACCATATTAAATTTTATATTTGGGGCGGTGCCACGCCCCCTGGTGAGCATTTACAAAGTTCAAACTTAGCTCATTCTTCATTGTATGCTAATATCTAACTCTATACCAAGTTTCATTGAAATCGAGAAAAAAATATTGAGTACAAAAAAACAAACAAACAAACATACATACAATTTTATCTCGTATAAGAAGAGAAGATATTTGGCGCACAAAGGAAGTAAAGTCATAAAATTTATTAGACCATATAATGAAAAAATTAAAAATGTAAGAACTCAAATTCTTCCCTTCAACCAACCGTTCCAAATATAGAAGGTACGCAAATCATAGTGCAACATTACTTGTATTTGACAGCGAATGATTGAAAAATATGCTCCATTCTGACCGACAAGGGCATCTGCATGTGCTACATATGTGATGCAACACCTACTTAAATTAATAATCTGAAGGTTCATCGTAAAGGATTGACTGATGAGAAAAGTCTTAATTTAGGAATATGTGGTCTCCATGCTTGGATTTAATGTATGGAATGCATCCAAACCGTTAGCACATCTGGTTTTGGCAAGTTACCAAAGCTCAGCGCGATTGTGTCCATAGCCCCAAAATATTTAAGATAGTTTTCGCCGAGAAAGAGGACATTCCGAAGCCAGGGTTTGGGTCAACTAACGACGGAAATTATGGAAGTGAATGAAACTGTTATTTTTAGAACAGGTGTGACTTTAAGAACAAGATATAGCTAAGTTATATGTTGCGAAATACAATTGGTATAATAGCCAATAACTTTGCATGAACTATTAATTTATTGCGCTGATAATATCGCAAAATAAATTGTGCCTGTTGTTAGTATGTCAGAAGAAGCGTAAAAAACACAGGGAAGCCAGAAGATTCAAGGAACATAACACGCATAAAATGTCACGACTAGCTATAATGGAAGATTTAATGCACACGCTGATACTTGCAAGTGACCGTTTAATTAATTCTTATCGAAAACTACCAGCAAAATCGACGGAACCGTTCCCGATAGTAGTGACAAACTTATTGGAAACTGAAATGAATTAAGCTCTTTCGAGGGATTTGGAATAATTGAATATTTATACGTTTTGTTGGATTATAATATTATTAGTTACAATATAATTGAATTTAATCAAAGGAAACCAGTTCTTACGTATATTAAAAAAAAGGGAAAAAATTAAATACTTTTAGAAATTGGGCATTATTACATTCTCATGGTCTGAATCGGAATCAGCAACATCCGAATCTTCAAAAGCCAATGTAGAAGTACATTTGTTTTTTTGGGTAAAGTATACCTGTGGTCATTGGACTATACTCTGTATTAGATGATAACCACAGTAAAAGTACTTTCATGCTCATCGTTAGAATAAGGTAGTTATATCGCAGTTAAATCAAACGTGGCTAAGTTCTTGAAACAAAAATACATTTGGTCATCGTTATTACAATGGTATAAATTGTGCCAAAATATATCGATGACATCTGATGTACTCATATGCAGTGGCAGCTTGAAATCAGGTAACTTCCTCCATTCATCATAAATTTTTTGATAACCATTTTCTATAACTATCTGGGGCAGTGACTGCATCAATAAAAGCAAGCTTGGTGTAGTTCTTCTATAACTTTCGTTTATCGCGTTATACCCTATTCTCACTTGCCTGGTTAACCAGATGAATGCTGATTAAGTACAATTCACCATAGTTTTCCATATAGAAAGGTTTTCGATTTGTGTGGAAAAGATTAGCTAGTTTTTAAATAATCAGATCCTTTAACCCAAAAAATCGGCAGGTGGTATCTCCGCATTCAAAAAATCCCAGGGAACTATGAAAATTTCCTTTTCTTTTGACAAATGCAAAATGTAAACAAATAAAACATTTTTAATAAAAAGCAAATTAAATCTAAAATCAAAATGTGTTCGTGTCAATTGTTTTAAAAAAAATTTAAATAACGAAATGTGTAAAAATATATTTGAAAAAAGTGAAAATATTGTCGTGATTTGGTAAACGCCAAAAAAGTGTCATTGAAATGATAGATGACTCATCCAGGTAAAAGATGTGAACGCGGTTATGTGATTAGCAAGATTTTCTGATTTTAGGCTGGTTAACCAGGCAAGTGAGAATAGGGTATAACTTCAGTGCACACATATTTTCATCAAAACTAAATCTTTTCTTTACTTCGAGGCAGCCAGTCACAACAAACTGAATGCAGCCTTTAAAAAATTAATTTTTAAGGCTGATATTGTTACGTATTTCCGGTAACTGTAATTCTATTGCAGTAAGTCAGCAGCAAATCGAGATAAATATGGGTAACTTCATCGTACTTCTGCAAAGTAAGGCAGAGAAAAAACATGTGATTCATTGAACGAGGGCTGTCAAAGAGGTAGTGGCTGTTTTACACTTTTGGGGGTATTAGCATCCGATGTCACCGACATTTGTCAAACTTAAACTTCAAAATACTGCTTAAAAAAATTAACTCCAAATAATAAATTTTTTTACCGGACATTACGCCTGAAGACTTCAAATATGGATTTCTGCTTCATTCAAGACATTGATATTATATGACATATGAAGCAAAACACGCCCAGTGTACCAGCTCAAATTTTTTTTGTCTCCGATTTCGCTCAAATTTGGTAATATGGTAGATCAACAACAATCCAGGAGGGTTTAGTCCTAGTACCATTTGTTGTTAAAATACAGCGTGTTGAAGTTAGTGTTTTTAGTAATTTCATGAAAAGGGTGTTTTTTCAAAAATTTATTACTTTCACTAAAGTTTGTAAATTGATAAATCTAAGTTACTGATCCCATTCATTTTGAAACGTTTTATTTATAAAAAAAATATTTCTTGTTGAAAAAAATTTTTTTTTCACCAAAATGTTTTACACTTAAAAATACTTCTGAATTTTTTTAAAAAAACCCCCTTTGGATTTTTTTTAAAGGAACTTTAAATTAAAGCATAATTTATAAGCTTTAAAATGATGTGTGACTCAAGATGAAATTCGGATGCTACATGGGAGTTTTTGGCTTTTGAACGCCCGTGGCAGGCAAAAATCTTTTTTTACTCAAGAGGAAAGCATCTTACGAAAAAAGTGTACTAGGCAAAAAATGCCAAAAACTCCTATTTAGCGTCCGAATCCCATCTTGAGTCATACATCATTTTAAAGCTTATAAATTATGCTTTTATTTAAAGTACTGTTTACATCGTAAACATGACACTCAGTGTGAACATCTTCGATCGGGGTCATTTGTGGGGATTTTTACAAACCCTCATTTGGCCACCTTCGATAATTTTGTTATCGGTTCGCAAATTGGTTTTTTCTTTCTATTATTCAGCAGGTTCTTGGGCAACAGCAGCACGGTCGGCGCGAGTGATTAACTAAATTGAAATAATAGAAACTTTTGAAATAAAAATTAAAATAACTAAGTCAAATTCGAACATTAAAAAAAGTCGTTTCCTTTTGCAAAGAAACATATGGTCCATTACGAGCCAGATTTCCGCGATTTTTAAAGATTAAATTTCTTGCGCGTGCTGTTGTGCCAAGAAGAACATACATATATTTGGGACTTCGACATAAAAAAAAAAAAAATACTTTTCGGTGCCCTATTGCCGTGACTTGGGAGCTTTTTGAGGAAAACTTTTTGCTGTGCTGCTACGTGGGATCTTTTAACAAGTTGGCTGTGTGGTGACGTGGGATTCCATCCCTTGAAGTTCATAGGAGTACTACGCTGATACGACGTGGAACGATATTGCTGATTTTGTGCAAATTTATCTTCGCCGCCACGTAGTAAAACTAATATTGATCGAGTGGCATTATATTCTGTTGCAACGTAGGAGGTGCTGTTTAATTTCTTAGCGATAAAAATTTCTTTTTCACATATTCTTGGTGAGTGATTTCACAAGATTTTCTTTTTAATTTTATCACATTGCCCACATTACCACTTCTGCATTTCCACGTTTTCACAATTGCATTGCAAATCATCAGGTGCTAACCGATTTTGCGTTTTGTGTGTTTCTCGAGCAGTGATTTCCACGAAAAGAGTTCAGCAGAAATTTTCCACATATATATTTTCACGGTTACATGAAAAGAATTCGTGCAAATAGTTTCGGTCATAATTAAGAATACGTTTTTGAAGAAAACTTGTTTGCATATATGGAAATTTTACGACTCTGTGAATAACGCGTTCAAAGCCTGCACATACTTTTTTTTCGCAAATCTCAAGATCTGAAGGTGCAAGCGACTAAGGTGTTACAGCGGTGCTAAAGATTAAGTACTTTTTAGGATATTTCATTTTGCAATTTTTTGAAATTTTCTATTTAGCAAATTTAGGTGTGCGTAAGTCATCCTCCATTTTATAATTTGCCATTGCTGCAGAATCTCGCAAAAAGCAATATTCAAATTTTTTTTTTTACAATTTTAAAATTAAAGGTGGCTCTAAATTACATAAAGTTTTTTAAATAAAAGAACTTATATATATATATTTTTCTCAATAAATAACTACTTTTTCATTTGATTGAAAATGGCGCCGTTAGACAAATTTATAAGAACATCTGATCGTCTTGTAGAATTTCAAGCATATTTTGATTCGGTTCCTTCTTCAGACTATACAATGGTTTACTAAGAATTGGAGCAGCAGGAGCTTAAAGAAATTTGGGGTAGTGTGAAAGATACTTATGCTGCTTGCTTATCTGTTCCTCCAACTGATGACAAAACCGAGAAAAAAGATTCCGCTTCAGATAGCGTAGCAGTAAAGTCAAGGTATTTAGAAGTCCACCGAAAGTATATGCAATGCATGACCAAAATATTACAAAATTTAGCAGACCTAGACGCTTCTAAGGCAGGGACTTAAAATTCTGCCAAAGAACACCCGCGAACATACTCACACATGACATTACCCCCTTGTGACACCGACATATTTACAGGTGATTATCTTACATGGCCAACATTTCGCGATATGTTTTCGGCCATATACATTAATAATTCACGTTTCAGTCGCGTTGAGGTTCTCTACCACCTTATTAAAAAAACAAAAGGTGACGCTCGAGAAATTGTAAAGAAAGTTCCACTCACAAATGAGGGTTTTCCTATTGCATGGGAAAGTTTACGCTTGCAATACTAAAATAAACGCGTTTTGATAAACAATCAGTTAAAAATATTATTTAATTTACCACACTGTCCAAGTGAAACTGGAGCCTCTATCAAAAGCCTCCAGAGAGAAATTAATAATTGCATCTCAGCTTTACGACTTTATAAAATTGATGTTAACAATTGGGACGCCATTTTTGGGTTAGAAAAAAACGTTCCTAGCTTCATTTCTGCTCAACAATGGCTCTCAAATTCGCCTGATGCGAATCCGCTGGATTTCTCAATCTGGGGTATGTTGGACAGGAAGGTCTTGACTAAAAAATACCAGAGCGTTGATGCGCTAAAAGTGGCCCTTTAACGAGAATAGCGCAAACTTCCACAAAATCAAATTCGTGCAGCATGCGACTCGTTCTTCGACCGTCTACGGGCCATAGTTAAGGCCAAAGGTGGCCATATCGAAAATTTCAAGTAGATTCTTAAAATTTGAACATTTCCCAACAATTATAGCGTTTGATCAATAAAATCTGTGCATGGAAACTAAAAATATAGTCTTTTGAATTGGTAATACTTCGAATCAGCCACCCTGTATTAAAAGTCTGTCGTTACCCCGACTTGAACTCTGCGGCGCAGTTCTGCTTGCCAATATGGTAGACACATTCCTCCCTCAGCTGGGTATAGTTTCATACTCCAGTTATTTTTGGACGGATTCCATGATTATGCTATCATGGTTGAGAAAACCTCCATGTACATGGACCACTTTCATTGCCAACAGAGTATCTCTTATTTTAGATAAAGTGGGCAGAGAAAATTGGTCGCACGTGGATACTCATTCAAACCCAGCCGACCTAGCAACCCGGGGGCTTCCTCCTTCGGAATTGATTTCTTGTGACCTGTGGTGGCATGGACCGACGTGGTTACGAGTGGACCAGTCACAATGGCCACGAATTAAAAACCCGGAAAAACTTTGCACTACTGTTGAGATGAAACCAATTAAAACTTATTTTGCTAGCTCGGTCGTACAAGAAGATATTCTAACACGTTTTTCTTGTTACTCTCGAGCACTGCGGGTGGTGGCATATATTTTCAGATTTTATCGAAAGGCTCGACAAATTTCCACTGAAGCGTATCTCACTTCAAAATTGTCATCTAGTGAAATTAAGTTAGTTAAAACGCGCTTAATTAATCTATCACAGCAACTTTACTTTCCAAAAGATTATCTTAATTTGTTTTACAAAAAACCCTTAGACAAAAAGAGTTCTTTGCTCACTATGACTCCATTTTTAGATTCCGAACACATAATCAGAGCAAACGGAAGGTTGGCGTCCGCTCCGACTCTATCCTACAACGAACGGCATCCTGCTATTCTCGACTATAATAGTAAATTGGCAAAACTTTACGTTGAGTTCGTGCACAATATTTCTCTCCATGGGGGCAACCAGTTGGTACTTCGCTTGGTTAGACTTGAGTTTTGGTCAAACTCAAGAATCTTATAAAGGATTACTATACACAATTGTAAAATTTGTGTGATTGAGCGTAAAAGGTTTCATAATCAAATAATGGCTTCCCTTCCTCCTGAAAGAGTTTCTATTGGACGACCGTTTACGAACACTGGTGTTGACTTTGCAGGACCATTTGATATCAAAAGTCATTCAGGGCGGTCCTTTAAAGTCACCAAAGGTTATGTGTGCTTATTCGTCTATTTTTCAACAAAGGCCATACATCTAGAACTGGTTAGCGATCTTTCTACCCAAGCATTTCTAGCAGCCTTAACTCGTTTTATTTCGCGTCGAGGGTGTCCTGATAAAATGTTTTCTGACAATGGTAAGAATTTCGTCGGAGCCTCAAGTCAATTAAAAAGGGAATTCAAAGAATTTTTATCCCAAGCTAAAGACGAAGCCATCATAAAATATGGTTTTAATCAACTTTCTTGGCATTTGATCCCAGCTATGGGCTATGGGCAGCTGGAGTGAAAAGTTTTAAGCTACATTTCCGAAAAGTGACGGGGCACTTAAAATATACATTCGAAGAATTCCACACATTGTTGACACGTATTAAAGCTTGCCTTAATTCACGTCCTCTTAGCTCTACTTCAGAAGAGATTTCAGATTTGGCTGCTTTGACGCCTGGTCATTTCTTGATAGGATCTGCGTTATTAAGCCCTGCAGAACCCGAAGATTCCACAGACTCGATTAGCTTAGTAAATAGGTGGCAAAGGCTCAAATCACTTTATCAGGAATTTTGCAAGCGCTGGAAAAATTAATATTTGAAAGAACTGCAAAAGCGATACAAATGGAAATTTCTTCAAACTGATCTCAAAGTAGGCGATTTAGTAGTAATGCGATAGGAAAACACATGCCCAACCGAGTGGCGCCTAGGTCGCATAACAAAAATATACCTCGGTGTTGATAATCATGTTCGAGTAGCAGATTTATACACGCAGCGCGGAACTATAACTCGGCCTGTGCACAAGTTAGTCGTGTTACCAATGTCAACTTAAATATATTCCAAATTCCTCTAATTATTTTCCACACTTTCACATAAAACAGCTTTCTTCGCTTATTGAAATTTTCCTTTCCACATTTCCACATATAGTTCTAATTTTGTTTTGATTTTTTAATTTTTTATTGCATTCACGCATTACACTCATGCAAATATCATAACATTCCATGTCATTTGCACACTTTCAGAATATGCTTTCTCGAATACGCCGCTCACATTCTTACAGATGTCCAATTTGAAATCAGCCGCATTCGCTAAAGCACTGTTACCAGTTCCTAGCGCTTAATGTTCTCGAACGAATTCACCTTGTAAACCGGAAGAGAGTATGCCGAAACTGCCTAGCTCAATCGCATGCAACGGAAAGATGCACGAGCAGCGTCCGCTGCCGAATCTGTCGCCGATCTCATAATACTCTGTTGCACTTCCATGATCGAATCATTGCTGTTAGAGATGCGAAACTGGAGCATTTTCCTTTAGCACTAGAGCCATGGCGTGATCCGAATTCTATTATGCTAAAACCTACTGCCATGGTGAAAATTTACTACGAGAACCACGGTCAACTGGTTCGATCTTTAATCAATCCTCAACAAGATCAAAGTAGCATAACACGTAATATGGCGCGGCGTTTGGGCGCTTCCTTTTTTACTGCTGGCATGACTCGTAGTTGTCAAGTGACACTGTACTCGGCTCACGGTAATCCCTTTACTCTCCGGATGGTTTGTCGCATTTTAGAAGAAGATCGCACACTATATCCTCAAGAAGATGGCGCGGACGGTAATCTACTTAAAAATGAGTTCGCTCACTGGAGCTTAGCGGATCCAAATTTCTACCGCCCCCAACCAGTCGATGTTATTCTCGGTGCGGATGTATACCCGAGCTTGATAAGGTCGCAAACCTGTAGACGTCCTGGGTTGCCGTTGGCCCAGTCAACAGAGTTGGGATGGACTTTCTGTGGAGCTTGTCCTAGGAGTAATTGATTTGCGTCATTAAAGAGTTCTGACATTGTAGCTTCTTATGTCTTTCTTTTTACATATTTTTATATTATAATTACATTATAAAATTTATATATATTTATATATACGACATAACCTTATGAATTATATGACATTAACTATTTAATGAACCCTGGATTGTACAATTTTAGATATAAGACCTCAAATTGAATTGTTATACCATTTCTACTAATTCCTATTTAGATCTCGGTCTGGCTCTGTTGCTGTTGCATTGACGCTGCAAGGCGGGCGGGATGTTTACATCGTAAACATGACACTCAGTGTGAACATCTTCGATGGGGGTTATTTGTGGGGATTTTTACAAACCCTCATTTGGCCACCTTCGATAATTTTGTTATCGGTTCGCTAACTGGTTTTTTTCTTTCTATTATTCAGCAGGTTCTTGGGCAACAGCAGCACGGTCGTCGCGAGTGATTAACTAAATTGAAATAATAGAAACTTTTGAAATAAAAATTAAAATAACTAAGTCAAATTCGAACATTAAAAAAAGTCGTTTCCTTTTGCAAAGAAGCAAGTACTTTTACAAAACTGGGGGTTTTTTTAAAAAAAAAATTCAAAAGTATTTTTTTATAAAAAGAACACTTCAAAATGAATGGGACCAGTTACTAAGATTTATCAATTTAAAAAATACCCTTTTCATGAAAATGACTAAAAACGCCAACTTTAACAATAAATGGTACTAGGACCACATCCTCACGGATTGTTGTTCTTGCACACCGGATCTACCATATTGCCAAATTTAAGCGAAATCGGAGACAACAAAATTTTGAGCTGGTACACTTGGCGTGTTTTGCTTAATATATATATATTAGAGCGCCCATATGTGCAAAAAACTTAAATTGGTCATAATTTATTTTTCGATAATTATTTCCATCTTATCAGTTGTTTTAAGTACTTAAAAAACTCAAAATCAATGCTGCAGGAACAAATCGAGTAAACAGATTCGCCAATCCTCATTTTCCAACCGAAAAAGAAGTGAAGGAAAGAGGGCGAGGACTATGCCGAGTGCATTAGCTGGGATGAAAATGTTATTCCGACATCGTTGGTACGACAACAAAATTGTAAATCTTGGCTCAAATTTTATTGGAATCGGTGTTTAAGATAAAGCCAAGCGTTGGGTCAAGGAAAAAAATGATAATGTGCTCATTGACAGGCCTCAGGTGGTGTGGAATGTGGATCAAATGATCCAATATTACAGTATAAATATTCGGCCCGTCAAGTGGACAATAAGGTTCATAATGAACTTTTGCGATGGCTGGAGTATCGACGTGACTGCATCGAAAATAAGATTCTAAAAAATTATATAATATGTGTAATCAGACCATTCTAAATAAGTCAATTGATTGCGTAAGCTCCCATTTGCTTACGGTCCTGAAAGGGTTAATTTTCATCCATGATTGGACAATATCTCCAAAACTACAGAACGGAAAAATAAATAGAATAAATCGAATCAGCAGTTTATTTCTCCGTAAGTTCTGTAGTTTTATCGATATGGTCTGTTCCATTTCATATCTCAATTTTCCATTTTGAATGGACAATATTTTCAAAACTATAGGACTAAGACTATGAATCGCTACTTGTGACAAGTTATACAAGTACAAATGGAAGTGTTTATGATGCAGCTATTTAGAGCGACGTAACTTTACAACCAAAAATTTTTGATACAGAGCACATCAGGCCAAATGACTTGTTTTTCCGTGCGAAACTATTAAAAGCGAAAGTTTGATATTATTTGAACCAATTACTGTAGTAAAGAAATAAGTAAGAATAATTTAAAAATTTTTTTTTTAAAAAATTAACCAGGTTTCACATTTTTTTTTTTTTTTTTGTAAGAAAATCATAATTTTGTTAATTACAGTGTAGATATCCTTAAATAAATTTAATTTTTTCTTCTACTAAACATTTTATTACTTGACAAAATATTTTCTAGTCGTTACGCTGATTTAAGAGTCTCTGTTCTTATAAAATGCCATCGTCATAATCACCTCGAAAGCAGTTTATTCAAAAATAGATGATATATGAACACATATACTTATGCACACATATGTACAGATTATGTATGTCATGGTGTTGGCAATGGCCGCCAATACCACAAGCACCGCAGTTAAAACTATACAGCTTACTTAAAGGCTTAGAGCATGTGCTGGGAAAAACAAAAAACTTTGTTTTTATTGAATATTAAGTGAAATATTTCATTAATATTCGCTTATAGAACCAAAAAATAAAGAAAAATATTATTATTTAGCAGATTATTAAACTTTTCATATATTGGACAGTGACCAAATTATCTGAGAGGAGATAATAAATAATTCAAAATTAATTTCATTGTTTAATTTTGCATGTCATTGAGTGAAATTAGTGGAGCAATTTAAGAAGAAGAAACTTTTACGAATATAAACAAAATGTTTTTTCATAAACCAAAGTCAAAGCAAATCAGACTGTCACTTCCAAGGAATTATTTATTTTGACATCAATTTGACATAAATTTAATCTACTTTGAGATATTTCTGCAAAAAGAGTGTGTGGGAATTGGGTTTACGTATTTGCGGTTTTCTTTATAATTTGTTTTAAATTCAAAGTTAATTTTTGACAAAACACACATTAATTGTTTAGCAAATTCAATTGACAAGTGGCAATGAAAACATGTTTCACTTAATTGAAGATAATTTAATTGTAATTTTGTAACAAAAAATCTCTACAGAGTAACCTTTTTTTCAAAACGCACGCTTTCGGGACGATAAAAGTCGGGTCAGAAAAATAATTTTCCTTGCGGGAAAATATACGAGGTAAGTGTTTTCTGAAACGAAAATTTAACTTAATGTGTTCCTTGTTTTAGCTATGACATGCAAGAAAAATGTTCTATAGTGCTATGCTGAGAATATCGTAACACCAGATAATGCATATATACTAGACTGCTTCATAATTTTTTTTTTACTTCCGATTTGCTTTCCAACAAGTTTTTCTGTTAAAACGATAGAAACTTAAAATTCTGGTGCAAGGAGAGTCTAAAATATTAATATTCACTGGTGGCGCATCGCATTTCTTTGTTTTAAGTTTGAAAGAGTACTCTTCTGAACACTTTTGTATATATCTCGTGAAGGAGAGAACACAGATAAATGAGACTGCTACTATTGGAAAGAACATAAAATTTTTCATAATAAAGTTTATAATAATTTTTTTCGTAAAGATGTTACTTCGGTAGGTTTTAAGCTTTCAAAGTAAAAATCGTTTTGAAACTACAGGGTGGCTGATTCGAACTGTTACCAACTTCAGATAGACTTATCTGACAGATGGAACATGACAGCTGTCTAAAAATTGGCATGATGTTAGTTCATTCTATTGTCAACAAGTAACCAAAAACATTTGCGCGTCAATTTATGGAAAATAAAAAATTTTCGAAATGGAATTCAAACGTAATAGTGTGATTGCTCTTTATTTGGCTGGAAAATCGCAACCAGCAATTGTTCGTGAGCTGAAACATTTAAAAGTGAATAAAATGTTTGTGTATCGGACCATAACACGTTACAATGGTACCGGCAGCGTTGCCAAACGACATGGTGGTGGTCGGAAAATAACTGCAAATCCGAGACGCAGTGGCAGACAAATGGCTGCCGAGCTGAAAATATCGCGTGAACGAATGCAACACATATTGTCAAACAAGCTCGGACTAAAGGCCCTCAAGTTCCAAAAGGCGCATGATCTCACTCCTGCTCAAAAAAAAGTTAGGCTCGATAGAGCCAAGGAGTTGTTGCGCTTGCACGCCGCCGGAAATCTGTCACAAATTGTCTTCTCTGATGAGAAAAATTACTGTATGCAGCAATATGTAAACAAACAAAATGATCGGGTTTACTTGACAGAGAGGTCCTACGAAAATTTGAATGTTCGTTTGGCCACCAGGACGCAGGCACCACCGCATGTGATGGTTTGGGCTGCAGTGACTGCTGATGGGCGCTCACCACTCGTTTTTTTGGCCGCTGGCGTCAAAGTAAACGCCCAGGTGTATCGTGAATCAGTATTGGAGGGTGCTTTACTACCGTGGGCACGCAAACATTTCGGTCGCAAGCCATTGACATTCCAACAAGACTCGGCACCGTCACACAAAGCTCGTGTGAATCAAGAATGGTTAGAAAAAAACGTTCCTAGCTTCATTTCTGCTCAACAATGGCTCTCAAATTCGCCTGATGCCAATCCGCTGGATTTCTCAATCTGGGGTATGTTGGACAGGAAGGTCTTGACTAAAAAATACCAGAGCGTTGATGCGCTAAAAGTGGCCCTTCAACGGAAGGACATTTAGAATAATGTTCCGTTAGGTCCTGTAAATTTAACAATGGGCGATTATTTCGTGGCCCCAAATTCCATTAATTAATTGAGCATTTTGAAATTGAAAATTAGATTTGTCAATTTTTAGAAACCTTTCATGACATACGAGAATCGAGATAAGCTTTTGTCTTTATAGGGTTTTTTGTTTAGATTCAAATCTGCAATGAAATTTTATTTTGTGGTTAAGATTCACAGCTGCTCATGTCGTACCTACCTATCAAAAACGATTGAAGACTGTTTTAGCAGTGAGACCAACATTAACTTCCAAATTGATAAAATACGCCCTAATTCTTGTTTTTAGCTCTCCTCCAAAATTTTGTCAGTGACGATAAGGTCTCTTCTTATGGAGTATCACATGTGACATTTTTGTAACTTTTTTTCAAAATTAATTTCTAAAAATTCAAAATCCTCAGTCTATTGAGAAACTTTTCAAAATAATTTAATGTATTATGTGTCGCAATTTTTTTTTTTTTGCCTAACATATAACTTTCGCATACAAAACATCATTTAAGAATTTTTTAAAAACAGTCTACTATCGTGGAAAGATGTCAATTCTTTCGATTGCTATAACTAACTAAAGAAGCTTACAGTCTGAGTAAAATTAGCAGCTGACTAAATGCTGAACAATTTTATTCTCGCAATGCAAGAATTATAAAATTTTACAATAAAGAAAAAACAAATATACACGTATTTACGTTTCAAACAAACATTAGACTGGTTTAATTTTGTATATGGTTGCCAGATGTACTAATTTTGTCAGTACATGTACTGATATTTTTAAGTTTTTGCTAAATGTACTGATTTTTCAAAATTATGAAATCAGTACGCAAATGTACGGAACTAATCAGAACTTGAACCCAATTTTTTCAATTAAAGTTGTGATTATTGGTTAACTATGAGAAAAGGAGTCAAAACTCAAAGCCGTTATACTTTTTGAGTAACCAGGGGAAGTTAAGTTTTGAACCACGGTAAGCTTTTGAAAAATTTATCATATCGTTATGATTTTTTCAAGTTATGATTTTGGTCAAAAATTTATGCAGAAATTGCAAACAGAAAATATATTATTGGCCTAACTTTTATTTTCGCATTGTGTTCATACTTTCACTGAATAACTCCAAATTAGCGATGCCAATCCCGGGATCTCGGCCTATTTTGTCCCGAAAATCCTGGGATTAGTCCATGCAAATCCCGGGATTAATTAAAAATTTTTTTTTTTTTTTCAAAAATATGAAATTAATCTTAAGTAAAAAATATCCCTTTTGGAAATGCTAATACATATTAACTGAAGATTAATGTAGTTTTTGAAAAAAAAAAAAAAAATAGAAACCATTAATTTTCGATGTCGGTTTGTCGGTTCTTAATCCGAATCTTTAATTAAAGCTACTGACCTATGCAAGAGAAAAGTATCAAAATGTTAATTTTAGTAGCTTCACTTAGTTGGTTATTACTCAGATATTTACCCATAGATATTTTAGTTTCTGCACAAAGATAAGATTTATGTTTTCCAAGTAAGATACAAACTTTTTATTTTATTTTTTATCTTTTGAAACATATAAAATTTTTTGATGAAAATTAGGACACAGCTACAGACTATCAATGCCTTATAATGGACAAAAACTGGATGAAATTGGAAAAGTGCCAACCCACTTTTTAACCATTGAAAATTTTGATTTTCATCAAAATCTGTGTTCGAGTAATATTAAAATCAAAATATCAAAATTTTCAATGGTTAAAAAGTGGGCGTGGCACTTTTCCGATTTCGCTCAGGTTTTGCCCATTATAAGGCATTGATAGTCAGTAGCTGTGTATTAATTTCACTAGTTTACAGTCCGAAAATGACGAGGACTTTATTGTAAAATTCCTTTTTGCTATGGTCCCCTAAGCTCAAAAAAAAAAATTAAAAAAAAAAAAATTCATGGATAGGTTTCCGATATCGACCGAATCATTTTTTTGCTTTTTTTGAAAAAGGTGACCAAACATTATTCAGAATAAATTCCGTTTGTACTGATGGATTTGACCAAAATTATATTTTTTTGAAAGACAGTTAAACTGTCAAGAACTTTTTTACACATTTTGACCTCATCCGAATATTAACTACGGAGATATGAATTTATATTTACAAACTTTATTATATTTTTTTTGGGAATTCTGTGATCGAAAACTTTTTTCATCACCTCAAAAAGAAAGAATCTGCCAAATGACCTCACAATTTATACAACTTATAATGGAGTTATAATCAATTAAGTGAAAATACCAAAAGTCAAATTTTACTCTATTTTTGTAATTTTCCTTGTATAAGGGTACAATTTTGAAAAATTTTTTTTTCCGATTCGACCGATTTATATTTATTTTGATTAGGTGGACCATCGTTAATAAAAAGAAAATTATTTTTATTTTTTTCGCTCGTGTAGTGTTGCCGTATTCGAAAAAAAAACTATTATTTGAGGTGTCACTTAACTTCAACATATCTGTAAAGAGATTTCATATTATACTCCTTGTCTGAGGGTCTCATTGAAAAGGCAAATAAATTGCCTTTTTAACATTTTATCAGATGAAAATTAGCCAATGTACAGTAAACCAAATTTCAAATTTAAAGCAATTTCGATGATTTTCAGAATCTTTCTTTAACGCCGTTAACATTTTCTTGTTCGAAAAAATAGAAAAAGTCAAGTTTTATTACTTTTGTCGTTTATATATTTTATAACAAAAATTTTGAGTTAATAAGGACCAAGATCGGATGAAAAATTAAAGCTGGCTCTACTGGTTTACGAGATATCTTTGATTATATGAGATCATATTTTTCCCCCTTCAAAAACAGGAAAAGGGTATTTCTCGAAAACGTCTCCGCAGAAAAAAAAAAAATAAAACTATTTCCGGAATCAGGGAGTCATTTTACATTAGAATTTGATAGTGACACTCAGGTCACAGAAAAAAATAATTTGTAAACTAGTGTTTTCATCAAAAAATTTTATACGGTTCAAATTAAAAGTTTGGGGCAGTGCCACGCCTCTTCATAAGTATATACTAAGGCAAAGTCTATTTCATTCTTTAGCATTTGTTAGCGCGTATCATTTTCCAAAGTTTCATTAAAATTGCTATAGCCGTTCTTGAGAAAAACATAGCAACAGTTTTTATATACACAATTTTAGACCCTATAAGAAGAGAAGATATCTCATAAACCATAAAAGATACAGTTATTTTAATGCCAGATTCGGATTTAGAATCGCCAAATACATATAAAATGACTATTTTGATTTTTATTTGCTGCATTTCTTTACACAATTTCTATTTATGAAAATATAACTTTTTTTAAATATTGTTTAAAAAATTATACAATTCGGCCCGCGTTCCAAAATTTTTCTGATTTTAAATAAAAAAATAAACAAAATTTAAAAAAAGTCATCAAAATCGGAGCTGTTGTAGAGGACATCCTCATATTGCCTGTTTTTTGGCTTCATTGACTCCACTGCCACTAGGTTTACGATTTAAAACATTGTCAGGTGATATCATTTCAAAGATTGGGGGAAAAAAGTGTTCTTTTAACTCTTAGGTACGTATGTCTCAAAATCCAGGCGTGATAAGGAAAGTATGTACATTGAAAATGTTAGTTTAAGTATCTGTCCGTTGTGTAATTTTTTTATATAAAAAAACAGGGAGATCAGTTAGGATTTTCCAGTTTGCATTTTTTTTACTCTACTCTCTGCATACACAGACTTTGGATTTATTTTAAAAGAATCGTTTGAGGTCCCTGGAACTTCACTATTCGAGGTCATAAAACGAGAAAGGAAGCCGCAACGATTTTAAAACCAACAACATTTTCCCATACTCGACTAACTTAACTCAAACTCTCCTATAATTTTATAAAAATTTTTATCCTGCTGGTGGACCGTGTGCACTGTAATTATAATAAAGATGACTGAATATCTATTTGTTTTAAAATAAACTTACAAAACCTTGCAATAACGTTTAACAGAAAAAATGTGATTTATAAAAATTATTGAGACTGAATTTTTCCAGTGCTTTCTTAAAACTTTTATCTGATCTACTTATATTTATAAGACTAATTAAAAAAAGACTGTTTTGCAATTTCAACGATTACGCCGAAAAATCTGGAAAAGCTTGTCAAAAAAGTGAGCTAAGAACGTCATTTAGAGGTGGCGCAATATCGATTTATGCAAAACCTCGGCTTGATGCGGTTTTTATTTTGTTACGATCTTAAGTATGCTCAAAGTGAGTTGTTCGATATAGTAATGTTGCTGCTTAACAACCTGGTGATTTTTTTTTGTTTGTGACCGATTAAGCACAAATTTGGCAATTTGGAAGTTTTAGTGCGCAAGATGAATGATGCGGAAGGATTTGGTCTTAGTACCCTTTGTTGTTAAAATACAGGGTGTTAAATTTGGCGATTTTTGTGATTTTCATAGAAATAATGTTTTTTCAAAAATGCAAAGCTTACATCAAACTTTGTAAATTGATAATTGCAAGTAACTTATTCTTTTCATTTTTAAGTGCCCTATTTACAAAAAAATGCTACTTTAAAAAAAAAACAATTTATTTCACCAAAATTTTTTTAGCTTAAAAACACTTTTTAATTTTTTTTTTTGACCAATTTTTAAAAATTTTTTTAAAAAAAAAAAAAAAAAATCCACATTCTTTGGATGATTCTTAGCATTTTATGCCTTGTACACTTTTTTCGTTAGATGCCTTCCTCTAGAGTTAAAAAAGCGTTTTGCCTATCACTAGCGTTTAACATCCAAAAACTCTCACTTAGCGTCCGAATTCCATCTTGAGTCATATACCATTTTAAAGCTAATAAATTTAGCTTTAATTAAAAAATTTAAGAAGGTTTGTTAAAAAAAAACTACAATAGTATTTTTAAATTTAAAAAATTTTAGTAAAAATAAACATTTTTTTTTTTTTAAAGTAATATGTTTTTTGTAAAAGCACATTTAAAAATGAATAGAACAAGTTACTTGCAACTATCAATTTACAGAGTTCGATGTAAGCTATGAGTTTATTAAAGAATATTATTTCTATGAAAATCACAAAAATCGTCAACTGCAACATGAGAGAAGGGGCCGATCGCCGATTGCCCTTTATTTTAACAACAAATGGTATAGTAAGTTCGGGTAATGTGATATAGGCATTTTTGTTTTCTAAATTACACGTTGTTTTCAAACCTTGCATAGCAAAACAACGTTTTAGATGTAGGCCAAAAGACCATCGTGCCAAACATTTTGCATTGCAAGTAGAGCTTCAAATATTTTCCTTGCAGTTTTAAAACAATCAGGTTATTTTTGAAAATCACACTCCAGCAAATAAAAAACTCAATTGCCTTATGGTTAGGTATATTCACCCTCCAGTAGAATTTTATGATATCAATTTTGGTTTAGGCTAGATCCTAACATAAAGCACACACAAATAAAGTTTTTATTCACTGCTAAATCGATTTTTCCACACTGAAGGAAGAATATATAAAGGTGGGCTCTCAAAAACTTGCAACACGAAAAAATCATTATCGAGAGTTGTTTATTTAAAGAGATATGATGGTATATCACATTACCCGCCTATATCACATTATAAGTATGTATGTAGTAGAGTCAATGAAGCCAAAAAACAGGCAAAATGAGGAAGTCCCCAAGAACAGCTCCGATTTTGATGATTTTTTTTTTAAATTTTGTTTTTTTTTTATTTAAAATCAGAAACATTTTGGAGCGCGGGCAGAATTATATAATTTTTTAAAGTATATTTAAAAAAGTTATATTTTCATATAAAAAAAATTTTACAAGAAATGCAACAACCAAAAATCAAAATAGTCATTTTGATGTATTTGGCGATTCTTAATACGAATCTGATATTAAAATTGCTGTATCTTATATGGTTTCTGAGATATCTTCTCTTCTTATAGGGTTTTAAATTGTGTATATAAAAACTCTTACTTTGTTTTTCTCAAAAACGGAGAAAGTGATTTTAATGAAACTTTGGAAAATGATACGCGCTAACATATGCTAAAGAATGAAATAGACTTTAACCTAGTATATAAATACTTATGAAGATGCGTGGCACCGTCCCAAACTTTTAATTTGATTTGGTCATATCTTTCGAACCGTATAAAATTAGTACACAGCTACTGACTATCAATGCCTTATAATGGGCAAAAATTGAGCGAAATCGGAAAGTACCACACCCACTTTTTAACCATTGAAAATTTTGATATATTTATTTTAATATTACTCGAACACAGATTTTGATGGAAATAAAAATTTCAATGGTTAAAAATTGGGCATGTCACTTTTCCGATTTCGCTCAATTTTTGTCCATTATAAGGCATTGATAGTCAGTAGCTGTGTACTAATTTTTATCAAAAAATTTTATACGGTTCGAAAGATATGACCAAATCAAATTAAAAGTTTGGGGCGGTGCCACGCCTCTTCATAAGCATATATGAAATCAAAGTCTGTTTCAATCTTTAGCATTTGTTAGCGCATTTTCCAAATTTTCATTAAAATCGCTTTCGCCGTTCTTGAGAAAAACATAGTAACAGTTTTTATTCATACAATTTTAGACCCTATAAGAAGAGAAGATATCTCAGAAACCATAAAAGATACAGCAATTTTAATGCCAGATTCGGATTTAGAATCGCCAAATACATATGAAATGATTTTTTTTTTGATTTTTTGTTGTTGCATTTCTTTTAAAAATTTTTAGTAAGAAAATATAACTTTTTTAAATATTGTTTAAAAAATTATGTTATTCTGACCTCGCTCCAAAATGTTTCTGATATTTAATAAAAACAAAACACAAAATTTTTTAAAAATTGACTCCACTATTACCCGAAGTTACTCTACTAAAACCAAATCCTTCCGCATTATTAATCTTGAATACCGGAACTACCATATTGCCAAATATGAGCTAAATCGGTTACAACAAAATTTTCAGCTGGTGCCCATTTCCATCTCAATTTTTTCGAAATTTGCAGTTGGGTTCTCAGATTTTTATAAAAATTCACAGAGCTGTTCTTAGTGCTCCGTATGACGACCTCTCATTATAAGTTTTGCGAGAACAATTTTTTTGCAAGTTAAGTATGGGCATAGAGTGTCCAAGTAATGTTTTTGCGAAAAATCGATGCAATTTTTTTTCTTTCGGATTCTTGTAGCATTTTAAATGTTATTTTAATTTCCATCTTTAAATTTGGAAAATTTTGAAAATTTACAAAATGGCTGCCATTTTTTGAAAAATCTTAAAAGTTGATTATCTCAAAATAATATTATTTTTTTTTACAGAAAGGAGGATGAAAAGCAAACATTTTGTGGAAGGCTTATTTTTCGCAAAATGGCTGTGAGAGCCACGGGAACTTTTTTTCTCAAGAGTCACGTGACAATATTTTTAACTTTATTTTGTGCTCTGATTTACATCCACTAGGTGTCCAAAAAAAAAAATTCAAAGAAGAAGGATATAACTTCCATTGCTTAGAAAATACAAGGTATACAAAAAAACCAATATTTCCTATATTAATCATAAGAATAAGTATTGAAGAAATGATAGCCATGTTTTAAAAAATCTTAAAGATCAATTTTCCAAAAAAAAATTTTTTTTTTCCTTAAATTTTTTTTACGGAAATTTTTTGAAAGGTGGATGAAAATCATTAGTTTCTCAAAAGATTTACTTAAAAACAAATAAAAAAAATTTTTTTGTGACATTAATTTTTAAGATTTTTCAAAACATCATCAATATTCTTATGATTTAGATGGGAAATATTGTTTTTTTCTTGTATACTTATATTGTATTTTCTACTTTCAATTTAGTTTTTTTTTTTGCCACCAAGTGGGTGTAAATCAAAGAATAAAACAAATCTTCAAGAAAATGTTCGTTTTTCATCAACCTTTCTGTAAAAAAAAATTTAAAAAAAAATTGAGTGTTTCTTTGCGTTATCGACCAAGATTCGACTTAACATCTCCGATTTGTATGAAAATTGGTGAAAAGTTATTATTTGACACATATATTACTGGGGTAAAATGAATTATTATAACCAAGTTTTTGGGTAAAAGGATCAAAAAGACCCTTAAAAACGGGATATAATGGGTTAATATGTTCAGAAAAGTTAACATGAAATCAAGCAAGGTAGAATTTTTTAGAACATCTTAACCCAATAAAACCCCTTTTTTATGGGTCTTTTTTACCCCTTTGTTCACTGAAGAAAAAAAACCGTCCGGATGGTGGCAGCCCTGTATGATAGCTACGGTGACCAACCGTACTGTATTATACAGAACAGTTCTGTATTTGAGGCCTCTGTTCTGTATTTGAGGCCTCTGTTCTGTATAATTTTTTAAACATAGAAATGTTCTGTTTTTCAGAAAGCGTTCTGTATTTCCTTAAATTGTTTGGTAAAGCAGTTTCCACCAAAAAAATTAAATAAAAAAAAGAGCATAATCGAAATAATAGCCGTGTTTCTTTTGACGCGTATATACAATTGTGGATATTTTTAAATTGCGATAACTCATGAACAGTGAGTCGCATAATAAAACTCTAAAGAACTTTTTTATGGAGAATCAAGTTCTCTTTTTATTTTTAAAAAAATTTATCTTTTAGGAGTTATTCTATAAAAACTGGTAAAGCGCTGATAAACGGCAAAAATCAATTTTTTTTAAATAACTTCTAAATAATTATTTTTTTTTTTATAAAAGATTAAAATTATTTGTAGAGCATGTGGTTCTCACTGAAAAAGACCCTTGGACTTTTTATCGTACGACTCACCGTTCATAAGTTATCGCAATTTGAAAATAACCACAATTGTATATACGCGTCAAAAGAAACACGGCTATTGTTGCCGACGTGAATGTAAATATTGCATACAAACACAAATTTGAAATGAAGAAAGAGGTGTCGGTAACAGTGTTTACTCTAATGATAATTTATTTTAATTATCTCAAATCTACATTAATGTGAGCCAAATTGTTCGGATGGAAAAGATATGACCAAGCGTTTAACGGAAAAGTAATCTACGGAAAATTCTAAGAAAATTTGGCCACTGAAACATTGGTCTAAAATGAATATCGAGCCTCCGATTTTTAACGTGAAGATTGCCCCACAACATTTTTATATTAAAATGATACCAAAATGATACCTTCTTTAGAAATGGCTATTGCATCATCTCAAAAAAAAAAAAAATGAATATCATTGGTTTTGGAAACTTTCTGTTTGAATCTGTTTTTATCTTGAATGATTTTTTGTTTTTTTTTTTTTTGAAAATGTGGTTTTTGAACATGTGGAGAAAATCTGTGAATGGGGTTTCATTTGTATTAGTTTAGTGGTCTGAAAAATGCAAACCCCGAAATCGTAGCTGATCATCCCCATCTCAAAAACCAAATGAGATACAGCAATTCTAAGGCCGGATTCGGATTTAGCATTGCAAAATACATTAAAAATAACTATTTTTATATATGTTTGTTGCGTTTTTTTTCTGAATTTTTTTTATTTTATATGGGATATGTATTTCTGCGATATTTCGCGGGGATGATCAGCTACGATTTCGGGGTTTGTATTTTTCAGACCACTAAACTAATACAAATGAAACCCCATTCACAGATTCTCTCCACATATTCAAAAAACCTATCGACTGTTCAAGAGCACCGTGTTTAGAGACAGCAATTTTTTGATTGGAATCTTTATTTGGTGTTTTATAACAAATGTCAAAATTCATCATCATATCATATTGAAAAAAAAATATTCTGTAGATAACGTTTCCGGTAGAAGGTTGGTCGTGGAAAAAGTTGGCTAATACATATACATTGAAATACGATACAAAATAAATACAAATACAAATTGTATTCCTTTTTTTTTTGTTCTGTATTTCAGTTTCAAATAAATGGTCACCGTAATGATAGCGCACCCGCACCAACGACTCATGATAAACACAACATTATACAACTCCAAAAGCTCATAAATAAATAATTGTAATAAAATTTACTTTTAAATAAAAATATTTTTAAAAAAATAAAAAGGGTGCTCCAAGCCCCAAATTGGCTTTGAAAAAGAAAAAAAGATTTTTTTCGACCAAAAATAAATTTTTTTTCAGTGTAATTATTTTTTTCAAAAGCTCATACTTTTCTACAGAAATCCTGAAAATTTAATTAAAATCGGTTAAAAAGCCGAGGAGTAATAAATTTTCAAATATGGGAGTATCCAAAGGCTGGATCGAACTTCCTATGGCTGCCATCTTGAAAGTTTACGGAATTTCGGAAAATCATTTTACCCCAGTAATATGTGTGTCAAATACTAACTTTTCACCAACTTTCATAGAAATCGGAGATGTGAAGTCGAATCTTAGTCGATAACGCAAAGAAACACTCAATTATTATTTTGAGATAATCAGCTTTTAGAATTTAATTTAAATTTTCAAAATTTTCCAAAATGGAAATTAAAATAACGTTTAAAATTCTACAAGAATCCGAAAACAAAAATTAAAAAAAATGTAATTTTGACAAAATTGCATCGATTTTTCTACTTGGACACTCTGAAGTTCCATGCCCATAACTTGAAAAAAAAAAATTTGTTTTCGCAAAACTAATAATTAGAGGTCTGCATACTGAGCACTTAGAACAGCTCTGTGAATTTTTATAAAAATCTGAGCACCCAACTGCAAATTTCGAAAAAATTGAGATGAACATGGCCTGGTACATTTGACGTGTTTTGCTTCATATGTTTTTTCTTCCGTGTATATCACCATATAATGTCTGGCCTCAATTACTTACGAGTGTGCCGTTGCTAACTCAATTTTCTCTTTCAAATTTATTCCGCAATTACAAAAGAACCACAAATTCGGTAGAGCTCTCTTGAAATCTCACTGAAAAACAATTCGATTTTAAAAGTTCCTAAGGAGGAATATGTGAACTTTTGAAACAAACAGCAAGAAATAAACATCAAAAAGTAGAACAGAAATGCCATGAGTAAGAAATATAAACACGCGTTTTCTACTACAGCTATAAAATGTTACATTATAAACAAATGATGTATGTTTGCTTTAAAATTGAGATAGTTTAGCGTCAAAAAGTATATAAAATTCATATTTTTGTTGGCGAATTTATGACGGATGTGCAATAAAAATTTAACAGATCATTTGAACTGAATTTAAAAAAAAAGGTAATTTTTTTTAAACGATTTATGTTTCTACGTCTCTATAACATTTTTCATTATAGTCAGTAGTATTAATAGAATTTGCAATAATGATATTTTCAAAAACAAATTTTAAATTCAATTCATTAAATAAATTTAAAGGTTTATTTACCTGCCATTTAGCTTATAATGTGCATGGCGTCTTCGTTCTCGTAGCATAGTAGTTCGTTAATCCCCATATATATGAAAATAAAATAACAACAACCAACAAAAATAACAAATCAAAATAAAAACACAAAAAGTGAAACATACGAATACATAAAAAACAAACAAAATTATAAAAAAAAATATCATGTTTTGTTAATAAAACTTATTATGTTTTTTTAATTTTAATCCTGAAAACAAGTCTTGTTTTTCAGTTTTCTTTTTTTTTTTTAAATAAATAATTAAAATAAATGTGATGTTATTTTTTTAACGATGTTCATTATGTTTTCTTGTTTCATTCATCAAAAATATGTATGTATGTTAAAATTTTTGCATTTGGGAAGTGCGTGTTTAAAATGTTAAATTCTTTATATTTTATTTTACGTAGTTGGGGATGGAAATATTCCAAATTATAAGCAAAAAAAAAATTTAAATATTAAACAACTGATTCTGTGATAAAGCCGTGTGAAAGTCGTAAAAAAACAACACTTCTTCATTTCACAGAATCAGGATTGACTCCTCGATATTTGACCCATATCAAATTTAAAAAAAAAAAAAAAAAAAGCGAGAGAACACATAGTTAAAAAAAAAATTTTAATAAAAAACTTTCAAAATCGATTAAAAGAAAATCTGACGTGCCGAAGAAAAACGACGAGATATGGGTATTTTTTTAAAAGTCTTTTTTAAGAATATCTATTTTGGAATATCTATTTTATGCAACAAAAAGTTTGAATTTGTCGGACAGTGTTATAGTAGAACCGTTTCGATAGAAATAGAAAACAGCAAAACATGCAAAATTGAAAAAAACCTTATTAAAGTTTTCAACCAAAAATCGTATTTTTATACTTTACTAGCTGGCCTGGTAGCGACTTCGTTCGCCCGTTCTCGATGCCTTTTGCATACGTACCAAGTCTCATCCATCTCCATCTCTTCCAAACCCTCAAGTTTTTCAAGATGAATGGTAGATAGAACATATCTGTGGACTTTTGACAAAACAACCTAAGTCGTGATAAGACAATAAGGATTTTAGTCCTAAGTATAAAATTTAAATACGCTTCTGTTCGTATAATCGCCATGTCTCTATGATTTCTTGTTCACGCAAGATTTGAACTTAACGCCATTCGTGCGGTGAAGTGTTATGAGCCAAAAAAAAAATAATAATTTGACAGCTGACACTTAAAGATTAGTAAAAATGTATGGAAAGTAGTTAAAAGTTAGTTAATCAGTTTTTAGGCTCTCCTGAAGAGTTGACAATTTCGTGTTAGGTTGTTTTGTCAAAAGTAAACAGATATGTATATTTATGTATCAACTATTATAATTATAGCTGCTATAGGCGCAGAAATATATCATTTTGTGTATTTTTATTGAATGGGGGGTGCAAAGCCCTTTCGTTCAATCCCTCTTAAGCTTTGAATGGGTGAATGGTAGACGCAACAAATATCCATGTCCTAAGAGATACAGCATTTTGTGAGTTTTTCATATAGGAGGTGCAACGTCCCCTTATTCAAACCCCTCCATATTTTACATCGTGGATGGCAAATACAATATACATAGATAAAACAACTTTCATAATCATAGCTTGGATACGTGCAGAGATATGGCATTTTTTTTTATATGGTGGTATAACCCCCGTCGCCCTCAGTGACATCTCACCTCCTTAAGATTCTTCTACAGACCATAACAAACAATTTTGAAAAAAAAATTATGGAAATCGGCTGCGTAGTTTTTGCGTCCATAAGCAACATACGAACACCATTTAATTTTTATATATGGGACGTTGCAGGTCAACCGTTTCGTCCGTTCAAGATCTTTCGAATGAACAGCTGCCATTTTTTAGTAAATTTCGAAATTCAAAATAGCGGCCACAAAATAGTGACTACAATTAAAAATTTAACAAAAAATAGTTCGGATTTTTGTGTAAAAAAATCCAAGTGAAAATTTTTCACTAATAAAGTCTTTATATGGCTGTGATCATATCACTTTTTTCGAAATTTGCAGTTGGGTTCTCTGATTTTCATAAAAATTCACAGAGATGTTCTAAGTGCTTAGCATGGAGATCTCTCATTATTAGTTTTGGGCATGGATCTTCAGAGTGTCCAAGTGGTGTTTTTGCGAAAAATCGATGCAATTTTTTTTCTAAGTCCCGCCATTTTGTCAAAAATAAATTTTTTAAATTTTTGTTTTCGGATTCTTGTAGAATTTTAAACGTTTATTTATTTTCCATTTTTAAATTTGGAAAATTTTGAAAATTTACAAAATGGCGGCCATTTTTTGGAAAATCTTAAAAGTTGATTATCTCAAAATAATATTTTTTTTATTTTTTTACAATATATTTTTTTTACAAAAAAGTGAATGAAATACTAACATTTTGTAGAAGACTTGTTTTGCGCTAAATGGCTGTGAGAGCCACAGGAATTTTTTTTCTAAAAAGTCACGTGACAATTTTTTTAACTTTGTTTTGTGCTTTCATTTACACTCACTAGGTAGCCAAAAAAAAAAATTTCAAAGTACAAGGATATAACTTCCATTACTTAAAAAATAGAAGCTATACCAAAAAAAACAATATTTCCCTTATGAATCATATTGACGAAATGACGGCTATGTTTTGAAAAATTTTTTTTTTCTTAAAATTTTTTTTAAGGAAATCTTTTGAAAGGTTATGATGAACATTCGTTTTTCAAAACACTTAAGTAAAAAAAAAAATAACAAAATTTTTTTTTGGAAAATTGATTTTTAAGCAAATAAAAGCACAAAACAAAGTTAAAAAAATTGTCACGTGACTTTTTAGAAAAAAATTCCTGCGGCTCTTACAGCCATTTAGCGCTAAACAAGTCTTCTACAAAATGTTTGTATTTCATTCACTTTTATGTAAAAAAATAAAAAAAATATTATTTTGAGATAATCAACTTTTAAGATTTTTCAAAAAATGGCCGCTATTTTGTAAATTTTCAAAATTTTCCATATTTAAAAATGGAAAATAAATTAACGTTTAAAATGCTACAAGAATCCAAAAACAAAAATTTAAAAAATTTATTTTTGACAAAATGGCGGGACTTAGAAAACAAAATTGCATCGATTTTTCGCAAAACCACACTTGGACACTCTGAAGTTCCATGCCCATAACTTGGAAATAAAAATTTTTTTCGCAAAACTAATAATGAGAGGTCTCCATGCTAAGCACTTAGAACATCTCTGTGAATTTTTATAAAAATCAGAGAACCCAACTGCAAATTTCGAAAAAAGTGAGATGATTAAAGCCATATACACACCTGTCCCCACGTGTTTTAAATAAAAAGTGCTTGCACCCAAAATGTTTTTTTGGGGAAACATGCGGAATGCCTCTAGGATCAAAGATATATAGCTCTTTTTTCAAAGTGAACGGCACTTTTTCAAACCAGGGCCAAAAAACCCATTTTTTAGCACTGTGCTCTATACTAAAAGCAAAAAAAAAAGTTGACTAAAACGAATACAAAAAAAGAGTATGCAGAAAGTAACCTGCTTGTCTGTAGATTAAAAAACAGTAAACTGAAAAACCCTACAGAATATCGTTTACGAGATATTGCGTTTTTACTTAATTTTTTGTGTTTCTATCAAAAAATTTAATTTTTGCTTACAAAAAAAAAAAAAATAATGATCAATATATAGAAACAAAAATAGTCAATTCTAATGTATTTTTTGATGCTTAATCCGAATCTGGTCTTAAAATTGCTCTATCATTTCTGATTTTTGAGATATCCTAACCTGAAATTTTGGCATGTACGGTTTTTTTACCACTTTTGAAGTTATATAACAGGAGCAGGTAATTGTTTAACGTAAAACTGGATAAAGTTTTTAAAAGTACTATTCTTTTTCTTCAAAACTCATTTTGATTTATGTCGATATCTTTTTTTTTCTCCGAAATATCGTAACCTAAAAAAAGTTCAAAAATGCACGAAAGACGCCATTGGCAACATTGGTTGATTTATATAAAAAGTTATTAGTTAGATTTTTTGGCCCTGGTTTGAAAAAGTGCCGTTCACTTTGAAAAAGAGCTATATATCTTTGATCCTAGAGGCATTCCGCATATTTCCCCAAAAAAACATTTTGGGTGCAAGCACTTTTTATTTACATAAAACACGTGGGGACAGGTGTGTATATGTATGATAAATAAACTGTGAAAAGTCCATTGTGAAATCGTGATTGCATAAAAAGTAATTCAAGGTCAAAGGTCGCAAAAATCTGACATATTTTAATAGAAAATTTTTTATAGGTAAACAATAAAGTAAACCAAAGAAATTTTCATGCAATTTACCAAAACACTTCAATAGCAACAAAAAAAAATCAGGTACAAGTTACATATCAAATGTAAGGAAATAAATTGGGCTTTCATAGTTTGTTACCAAAACTATGTGTTGATAATACAGTTTTTTGAAAGAAAGTGCTTTAAAAAAAAATCTGGTCAAAATTTTCGAAAAATTGCCATATCTCGAAAACCATGACTCGGACTTAAAACTTTTGTACATCAACTATAATACCTTTTATATGACACCAATATTATTAAAATCCTATAAGGGGTTCCGAGCTTATGCTGATTTTCATAAAGTATATCCCGATGGCTCCGTTAGTTTTGCGAATTTCGAAAAATGGAACTAAAAAAGTTGTTCAAAACTGTACCAGGAATCGAACATTTTCCGGTGTTCTACTGCAACCTAACCACCCTGTGTATGGGCGACACTGTGTGCCGCTTTCTTTGGAAGGCTACGGTAAGCTTCAAAACGTTTACATCCAATCAGCCTTAACCAAGTAACAGCATTTTTTAAATCTTCGAAAAAAATTTGATAATACGTTCAGCGAAGGCCTCTGAAAATTTTTTGATAAAAAGTAACAATTAAGAAAGTTTGTGGTTATGACTGAGAGGGGACAATGTAATATCCCTGTTAAATTAAAACGCTTGAGGCGGAACATCATTTACTTGGCATCTCTTTTTTGAACAATATCACACGCACATACTGCTGATTATATGTATTAATGTTTTTGTATGTACTCGTACATACATTAGTATGTATGCAAGCTTATGTCATGTTCATTGACATTAGCCTTATGCGACAAAGTCTTATATAATAATCCCTTGATTATTTTTTATTATGCATCTAATTATCTGTTTAAGTGGCTTATTGATTAATCGATTAAACTTTGAAGATTTTTCTTTGTTATCATATTATCCTATATGTATACTTTTATTAATGATGTTCATAACATAATTTCGTGCTTCACACAAAAACAAAAAGATATCGTCGTAAGTGATTTCATCATTCCGAGAACAAATATCAAAGCAGACGTTTGTTTCATAATAAAAAATAAGTATTTTATTTAAAATCGCAGTAAGTCTTTCACTATGAAGTCAAAAATGATAATATGTAGTACGTATATTCAATTATGCAATGTAATTAATTGTAATTAAGTTCTAAAAATATTTTTTAATGAAAAGTCATTCAAATAGGGTAATGTAACCGGTTGTGAGCCACCCCTTATATTTTTTTGACGTTTATAAGATATGACAGATCTGAGTATGAGGTTATGTGTACATTGACAATAGACAGTATTAGTGCAAACACTGAAGTGAAAGGACGCATTTGACCCGCAGCTACAACAAAACATAATAACGGCTATATTAAATTGTATTATATCTTTGGGTTAAAACTACAAATAGACGTCTACATTTTTTGATGTTTTGTGTTAAGTATACAGAAACATGAAGAAAAAATGGATATACACCCCAGTGCAGTCCCTATCCAATTTTATGTAAGAAATAAAATGCGGAAAACTTCAAAATCACATACAAAAGTAGAATTTCAAAAAACTTAAAAACCGTTGTTCTCAAAAAAATAAAAATGTAGATGGCTAGTTGCAGTTTGCACCCGACGATATTATCATGATGATAAACTGAAAATTCATATTTTTTGTTGACTGGAAACTAAAAGAAGATTAGAACAAACATTTTAGCCCTTGCACAGTCGGGTCAAAAATGGTACGTTCTAAATTAACAACATATACTTGCAAGGTTTTGTTTGCAGACAGTTGAAGCAAATTTTCGAAGTAACTTTCTTCGTAGAATCCGAGGTCAGAACTGGGATTTTGAGACACTAACACGAAAATACACGAAAAATGAATATTTTTGTGTATTTTTTTTTATTTATTTTGAGAGGGCGCACAGTAGGCTAGAATTTTTTAAAATCGGCAAAATTATGGAAACCCCTTAACTCAAGTATTGAAAGACAATTTTTGAGTTTTCAGTCCTACTGAATTCCAATTTCATAAAAATTTGGAGAAAAAAATGTATGCCCGAAAGTAAAATTTTTTTTTATTTTTCTACTAAGTTCATTTTTAAATATGGATTTTTCTGGTTTTTGCCTCAAATCCTGCGAACCAAGGACTTAGAAAACAATAAAGAGGAACGATAGCAGCTATCTGCATATCTAGAACATTAAATTATTGATTTAAATTTATGTAAAAATGCAATAATAAAAAATAATTTTTTAATCCACATCGCGTAAGATTTACGTACACAGAATTTTTGGGGGGACAGTGCGGGAGCTAATTTATATTGATTTTGGGTCTCAATAGAATAGTTCTTTATCTGCAATACGCAAAAGCCAGGGATCTCCAGGGTACATAACTATTTTTGTCTCTTCTTTTAGGTTATTCACAGTTAAATTGAACGCACCTATTTGAGATCCATTTTCACATACAATATTGAGAATGATGACAAATATTTTTTTACAAATGCCATCTACTTAACTTTATAATTATTGTCTTGTACGCCATTTTAAAATTTGCAGTGCGGCTTGAAATATATTTCACTTCGCGTGAACCGTTTACTTTCAAATAAATATTTTTTAAAAACACACTTAAAATGACAAACTTCTAACGAATGTACGCTCAAAAGTATGAATGTGACGATACCAATTTTTTGACACAGGATGTACAAATTTATGTACTTTCAAATAAGTGACGTAAAAATCAATTCGAAACTATAGTTTTTGTATTTTGCCGATTTAAAAAAATTCTAGCCCACAGTGGGGCGGCACAGAAACGGATATTTTAACTGTCATGTTTTTAAAGTAAATTGCGTTGTATGCACACCTCTCCTGAACGAGCTTTTAGGTTTCCGAAAATGCCGACGAAATCTACCAATGGGGTACTTTCCTTTCATGCTGATACATCAAAACTAGGTAAGAATGAAAATCGGATCAGCTAGTATTCGTGAAATATCGCAAAAATACATATCCCATATAAAATTAAAAAAATGAAGAAAAAAAAACAGAACAAACAAATATAAAAGTAGTTACATTCAATGTATTTTGCAATGCTGAATCCGAATCTGGCCTTAAAATTGTTGTATCTCATACGGTTTTTGAGATATGTTAGCCAAGGAAAAAATACCGTTTTTGCTATATTTTGAAGCTATATAACTAGAATGTAGAACATTCATACATATAATCCGATACAGTTTCTGAAAGTTATAATTTTTTTCTTTAAAACCTCATTTAAATTATGTCAATAACTTTATGTTTTTCCGAAATATCGTAGACTGAAATAATGAAAAAACATGTTTTTTTGCACTTTTTTAAATTTTTAGGGTAGGATATCTCCGAGAAAAATAAAGATATCGACATAATTTAATTGAGGTTTTAAAGAAAAAAATTATAACTTTTAGAAACTGTATCGGATTATATGTATGAATGTTCTATATTCTAGTTATATAGCTTCAAAATATAGCAAAAACGGTATATTTTCCTTGTTTAGGCTAACATATCTCAAAAACCGTATGAGATACAGCAATTTTGAGGCCGGATTCTGATTTAGCATTGCAATGTAACTACTTTTGTATTTGTTTGTTCCGTTTTTTTTTCTTCATTTTTTTAATTTTATATGGGATATGTATTTTTACGATATTTCGCGAATACTAGCTGATTCGATTTTCATTCTTACCTAGTTTTCATGTATCAGCATGAAAGAAAAGTACCCCATTGGTAGATTTCGTCGGCATTTTCGGAAACCTAAAAGCTCGTTCAGGAGAGGTGTGTATATTAGACCGTACCACCTTACAAACAAAAAAAAAAAAAAAAGTCCACCGTTCACTATTCGAAAAATAACATTTTTATTGTCCGAACCCCTAAGGTCGTGCATTAACATTTTTCGTCATATCTTCGGTATTTACAGAAAAAATCATAAAACTCGTCAGTACTAGAACGAGGTGCATTGTGTCAATGACCTTTGGTCTCTTTGAGACATAAATATTGATATGTATATTAAACTTTAAGTTCAGACTGTAAATGCCGAAGGTATAACGAAAAATGTTAGTGCACGATCCCGGCCGTTAGCATAAGGGAAGTGAATTTGGTTGGATTATCTCAAAAAACGTTTTCAGTATAGAGTTTTGAAGCATTTGCTTATATGGAAGGTGCCACGCCCTCTTGTTCAATTTCAATCAGTTTTTGCTCACAGCTTGCATTTAGAGTTCTTAGTGTCTGAGTAAAATTTAGTTCAATTATCTCCAAAAACCCTTTCAGTATAGTGTCCTGAAGCTTTTGCTTATATGGGATGTGCCACGCCCTCCGAATTCGCCTAGTTTTTGTTCAGAGCTTGCGCTTACAATTTCTAGTATTCATGTGTATTTTGGTTGCATTGTCGTGAAAAATGCTCCTTAAGTTGCATTTTGAATATAGTACCTGGAGACCGATCCCTGCTCGGTCAACAATCTGATCTTATTATTTTAGCCGATGTTTTTATTCATAGCTTTTTTTTGTTATGAAACTCGTACCTTTTCACCTCTTATGGTTATGCTTTCAAAATGATAAATTAACCGATGAGAATAATGATACCAAAAAACTCGGAAAGTATCGTATAGAAAAATATCAAAAACTTAAATTTTTTTTTTGGTGAAATAGAATGCCCTAAAATAAATAAATGGGATATGCCACGCACCCAAAATATTTCGTCTTTTGTATGGGGGCTGAAATATCTTATCATCAGAGAATCATAACTCGGAAAATAAAAGACCTATTAGAAAAATCAGAATGGATATATTGATAAGGAAGAGTGTGGCTATTTGATACTATTTATAAAAAAGAATTTTACTTTTTCTTGTAGCTACGCTTTAAGACTGAACACAGCGTTTTCTTCAACTTCAAGCAAGGATATTTCAAAATCCTGCAGATATAATGACAGTTCTGTTGATGAAGACGGATTCAGCGTCAAAAAGTGCATAAGACTGCATGTAAGAATAAAAAGTTCATTCCATTTTTGTTTTTTTTTTTTTTGTGACTGAGTTATTAACCAAAATTTTTACTTTGATAAAAAGTGGGAGTGGCAATTATTGAACAAAGAATACTTTTCGTTATGCTTGAGATACTCATTATCCAGATCCGTACACCAAATTTCATCAAAATATGTTGTACCATTTGCGAGATATAGCATTTAATGTATTTTACTTGTATGGGAGGTTCCAAGCGCACCGGCGAATTTCGCCTACTTTCAGTTTGTAGGTGTCTAAGAGCAAGTAGACTCCCTACAGTTAAATTCAGAAAAATTGTGGTTTTCTTTTTATACCGTATTATATTTTTGTGGGCGGTGCCACACCCTTCCATGAGTTTTCTCAATATAACGGCATATCACATATTAATACTTGTTTTTAGGGGTACAATCTCTTAAATTGTCATTGAAATTAATGTCGTTTTTGAGTAATATTGAATCAAAATTTTCAATAGTTAAAAAGGGGCCCACTTTTCGGTTATAACAAGATATTAATAAGCAGTACGAAATACGAAATTTCATTAAAATATCTTGTAACATTTGCGAGAAATAGCATTTAACGTATTTTGCTTGTATGGGAGGTTCCACGCGCAACGGTGATATTTCGGCCACCTTCAAATCAGAGATGCTCTATAGCAAATAGGCTCCTCACACTTAATTTCAGAGTGTTTGCTTTATCAGTTTTCTTTTTATACTGTTTTACAGTATAACGAGTTTTCCCAATATAGTGGTGTATTACATATTAATCCTTGTTTACAGAGGTAACTGCTCCTAAATTTTCATTAAAATTGTTGGAATCGTTTTCGAGTAATATTGAAAAGTGAGAGTGGCACTTCTTCGATCTCGCCCACTTTTTGTCTGTTACAAGGTATTATCAAGCCGTACCCGCTCACCAAATTTCATCAAAATATCTACTTATGACGAAATCAAATTTAAAATTTAGGGCAGTGCCACGCCCCCTGGTGAGCATTTACAAAGTTCAAACCTAGCTCATTCTTCATTGTATGCTAATACCTAACTCTATTCCGAGTTTCTTTAAAATAGCTGTAGCCGTTTTCGAGAAAAAATATTGGCACAGAAATAAGTTCAAAAAAACAAACATACAGTTTTAGCTCGTAAATATAAGAAGAGGAGATTTTTTGTACGGGCGGTAGGCGTGTCCGTCGAGCGATTTCGCTTTTTTTGAATCCCTCGAGCTAACTTTTACGGCAAAGTTATAGTACCAAATTTCACTAAATTATCTTGGTTAGTTAATCCGTAAAAAATATTTCCTCAGGCAGACACCCAACCAGCCAGACACAAGGACATGGCCAAATCGACTCAGAAGGTGACGTTGATCAAGAATATACATATACGTATATACTTTTCTATATCTGCCACGCTTCCTTCTCTGCGTTACAAACGGAAGAACAAAGTGAATATACCCTGGGTGTAGGGTATCAAAACTATTTAACTAAAAAAAGTCAAAATGAAGAGAAAAATTTAGTGTTGTATGGACCACATAGTCCATATTGCCCCTGTCATTCACTTGGTATAGAAGTCACTTTCACAACCGGCGTATTCTTCGTGACTCCAAGAATATCAGATGCCTCGCCACGGTGGCCTTCTGAGTAAAGGGTATGCATTTTTCATCTTCTTTCCCTTTGGGGTTTCCAAATCATCACCATTAGATTCGTTATTAAAACTGCAACTAGATCTGAAGAAGATGATTAAAACATTTTTTTTTAAGGCTACTTTCTCTGTTGGTCCATATTACCCTTAGCACGTGTTGGTGAGATAAATGGTTTCTTATCAAAAACTCTTGTAGTTAATTCACTTATTTGTGCTTATAAATTATAAATGGTTTTCACTGACTTTATATAATTAATGATTTATTTAAAAAAACGATGCGTTTAAAGTGAAATAATGAAATTTACTCAATAGAAAAAACTTTTTAAGAAAAAAAAACTTCACAGTCGCACAATTTGGCGACAAGTTTGAACATGAACAACTGTAAATTCTATGTATGCAATCCAAAGTAACTGTGTGGTCCATGTTACCCGCGTAGTCCATATTATCCGTGCTTACCCTACATAAAATTTTTCTTTTCGAAATCCCCTTGCGAAAACGCTCCAGTGAGCTTGTTTTCTGGTACGGTATATTATACATACCAGCCTCAATTTTTATTTTAGATAAAAAAAAAAAAAAAAAAAAAAGAGTTAAAATCATCACTTGTTTACATTTTATCTGTAGCAAAATAAATTATTTTTTACAAAAGCATTTTTGTTTGATTTGAAGTGTTTTCCGTTACACTTACAACAAACATTTAATAGCAACACTTGTTGAAATTGTGTTTTGGCCACAAGTGTGCTATTTTACCTATAGTGCTTTATAGCGGTAAACTGGAGAAATCTATATACAAAACTTATGTGCAAGCGAATCTATTTTTGAAGACTTACTCCGAATCGTAATAATAGCTCATAGGAAAACCACTGTAGTGCAAAAATCCTTTAAAGTTCTTCGTATTTTTGGAGAGTATCAAATAAAAGTGCTGCCATTCATATGTATGTCACTTTGAATATGTTTTAAATGTTTCGTTTTAAGAATTTATCCCATCTTTTTTAATTACCAATAATGTTTTTTTTTTTTAAATTTCGAGTTTTATATTTCACATGAACAACCGATTGCATAGAATGCAAAATACTTATACGGCACACTCTGCATTGCAGCTCACAACGTACGCGCGTTGTTCAATAACAACTGACTCTGCAACTCGACCGTTTGTATAGATTTTGGCCCAGAAAACTCCCGAAAATTTGTTATTTTTTCTGATGTTTCATTTCATCTATTCGTTAAATATTTATGTAAACTATTTTTTTTAATGAATTTTTTTATTTTTTTTTTTTTCATGCGTTTAACAAAAAACGCAAACATGCGTGCGTTTGTGTTTATGGTTGTTGTTTTTGTTAGTGTTGATGCTTATGGCCAACATTTAGTTTTCATAAATTGATCTCTCAGTTAGCGCTTTCCCCTTCTAACGACAGGCTGTATTACGATTGAAAATCAAAATAAACTAAAAATTTGTTTTTAAACAAAATATACGCAGCGCTTTCTCATTTAAGGTGAGCAACGCAGCACAACGCGTTCACTCCGACGACGCGTCGCATTGCGTTACGTGCCTCGTGCAATTATTGTATGCACAATTCAATCTGAATGCGTCGGCGCTATTTGTGCGCGGGTGTTTTGAGTTTAAGCAGAACGCGAAGTAGTGAATTTTTCCTCAACATTAGCAATTTTTGTTGGAAAATTTTTTATTTTCCTTTTTTTGTGTCGTGGAAAGTTTAAAATTATGCATTCAGAAATAGTTTTGATTCGTTTGGGGGTATAATTGAGAGCTACACCGAAAAAAAAGAGTTAAGGAGAAACAATAGGTAATTTAACTTATTCGAATTCCTCATTTTTATTCGATTGGTAAGAGAAGGAACAAAACTTTTCACATTATAAAAGAAAGCATATGTGTCGTTATTTGCAAAAGTAGCGTAAGTCCATACAACGTAATGTCGTAATGTGAAATGGCTGCTATTTTGTTAGAAATGACACTAAGAGAAAAAATTACCATCTCCTGAGCGAATGCACCATTTGCGCTCGTTTTACTGCACTTTGAATTGTTGCTCACAGGACATCTATAGCTTCGAAATGGTTATCTTACTGTCAACTTATGTTTAATCTGTCTAAAACAGCCATGTCAAGCTCGCATTCCGCGGGCCATATGCGGCCCATTACCTTTCAATCTGCGGCCCAAACGTTGAACTAAAAATAATAAATAAAATTGAGGATTATATTTGAAAAATATAAATTTTTATTCAGGAGGAATTCGTCTGAGAAAATCACGGGACGAAAATTCAAAAATTAACTAAATTGGACGGAATTTTAACATCCATAGATAAGTTTATTCTCCACGGGAGCCCTGGCTATCACTCATGAAGTTCTGAAAAGATTTTGGATCGAGGTTAAGATATTTAAGAAATGAAGAAAGACCTTTTCTTTATGGTTGATAAACGAAACACTTGGCAGATTTGAATTTGAAACTACAAGAACAAAGTTATATCAAGACAGCAATGAAGAACTAAATAAGAGCTTTTAAATTAAAATTATTTCAGTGGGAAAAAGATGTACAAAAATGTAACTACGGGAAAAACTTAATGAATTTAAATGGAGTTTGAGACACGTTTTGAACATTTTAGGTAGTTAGAAGACAAGTTCTTTTAATTTTGAAACCCGTTTTCCACAAGAATTGAAAAAGTGCCAAGCTATCTCCAAATAGAGATAATAGAAATTCAATGCAACACATTTAAAGCAAAATTTTTTTGAATGGGAATTCCAGAATTTTATTAACACTTGCCTGAGCGATATCAAGAAACTCACAAATTTGCAATGAAAATAATGTCTATTTCTTCTAGTTCTGATGTAAGTATGTGAGCAATTATTTTCCCGTAAGCAAGGAAATAAGTCTCCTTGATCGATGGGACTGACAGATTCTCATCTCGGGTCATTGTTGAAAGTAATATCGGCGAATAGAATTGCCTCTGATATTTAAGATATACCCAAGGGGACAAGAAGTGCTTCAAAAACCCTTCTGAAGTGCATTCTTTTCACCAATAAGCGCTTCCGCTCCGTAAGAACAATACTTTCTTTTTAACATTGCATGTCATAGGATGTAAGCGAGCAAAAGCTTACCGCAGCCTTACCAAAAAAGAGTTTTTAAAGCGCTTATTCGTAATGCTGCGGTAAGCTTTTTTTCAATAAAATTAAATAAAAAAAAGAAAAAAAAGAAAAAAAAAAAAAAAACTGGCAGCGCCAGAATTTGAATCCACGACCCTCCGCGTGCTAGATATTTTTTTCTTACATTTACCAACCCTTTAGACCGCTCCACCAACGCCCGATGGTATGAAGAGGTATTAAATTTGTATATTAAGCAAATGCTGTCCTGCAGCATTACATAGAATCATTGTGCAATCAGTTTCTATTCAAGTAAGCAAAAGTAAATAAAAATGAGAATTTAAAATAGAAAAGTGAAATAAAAAAGGTTGAATAAAAAATATTTTAATAAAAAAAAAATAAAGCAAAAACAAATAAAAAAAAGAAAAAAAAAAATCACCCGGGCTGGGTTCGAACTCACGTTGTTCTTACTGCAGCCTTATATGGAATCATTGTGTAATCAATTTCAATTCGGTTAAACAAAAGTAAATTAATAAGAGAAAGGAAAATAGAAAAGTGAAATAAAAGATGTTGAACAAAAAATATTTAATTAAAAAAAAAAATAAAGCAAAAAAAAGTAAAAAAAAAAATCTCCCGGGCTGGGTTCGAACTCACGTTGTTCTTACTGCAGCCTTATAAAAAATCATTGTGATAGTGATTCTAAATTTCTATGGGGACAAGCACTTTTGAAGTGCTTGGTTAAGAAGCGCTAGAAATTTTTCCTCTTGGGTAATTAAAGATAAGAGCCCTCAGTATTCAGAAGGAACACAGTAGAAACTAATTTGAATATTAATATTTTATTAAATTTTAATTATCATAAATTATATTATTTGCGGCCCACCAAATCAAAAATCCTCTATTGTTTGGCCCAGTTTGAAATTGAGTTTGATATGCCTGGCCTAAAACAATGACATTTGATGTCATTTGCAAGCAAGAATGTTAATTTTTTATACCGCATACTACTGTATTTCAGCTTACAACATACGCGCGCTGTTCAATTCAAAGTTAAAAATATCGCAAAAGGAGTACGATACACTATGGATTAATTTTGTTTTCATAAAACAGTGCATTTTTAAAAAATCAAACTCAATATAACAAGTGCTAGATTCACATATCTTCTAAGATAATGCAAATTAAAATTTAGTTAAATTTTTGGCAAAAAAAAAAAAAAAAAAAAAATTTTTGGCAAAATCTCTTTTCTCGACGGAAAAATTCCTGATAAGAAACATAATTTCTTCAAAGAAATTTTTATAAGCATATCTGAACATATGTATATGAAGCAAAACACGCCAAGTGTACCAGGTTTAAATTTTGTAGTCTCCGATTTCGCTAAAATTTGGCAATATGGGAGTTCCGGTGCGCAAGAACCATAATACGGGAGGATTTAATCCTAATACCATTTGTTGTTAAAATACAAGGTGTTAAAGTTTAGTCATTTTCATAAAAAGGGTGTTTTTTCAAAAATTTACACCTTACACCAAAGTTTATAAATTGTTTAATATAAGTAAGTGGTCCCCTTCATTTTTAAATGTTCTTTTTACAAAAAAATATTACTTGGTGAAAAAAATTTTTTACACTTAAAAATACTTTTTTTTTAAAGAACCCACCTTGACTATTTTTTAAAAGTATAAAAGTATAAAAGCATAATTTATAAGCTTTAAAATGATGTATGACTCAAGATGGGATTCGGTCGTAAAATTAAAGTTTTTGGCACCTTGAACGCCCGCGGCAGGCAAAACTCTTTGTTTACTCAAGAGGAAGACATCTTGCGAAAAAAGTGTACAAGGCATAAAATGCTTAGAATCGTTCAAGAAATACGTGTGAATTTTTTTAGAATTTTTTTAAAGTTTTTTTTTGAATAATTTTTTTAAAATTTTTTTTTTTTGAAATTTTATCAAAACATTTTCACAGAAAAAAAAAAATTTTTTTTTTACTTTCCAAAAAATTCCCAAATAATTTCACACGTATTCCTTGGACGATTCTAAGCATTTTATGCCTTGTAAATTTTTTTCGAAAGATGCCTTCCTCTTGAGTAAATAAAGAGTTTTGCTTGCCGCGGGCGGACTTGGAGAATTTGTTCCAATAAAAAATGCATTTTAATTCAATTTCTGAAAACGTTCAATAGAAAAAGATATGACTTTTTCATACCTTAAGTTTTCATCAGAACCACCATCAACGTTTCGTTTTACCAAGCCTTCCTCGTCTTTGAAAATTGTGTAAACTCTTCAATATTTAACAATGTGTTAAAGACTTGTGCATGGGTATTTGCAGTTACGGAACTGTGTTTACCACTTCTAATAGCAATAAATGTTGGCTCCGAGTAGCTTACAGCATCGGAATTTCCAAGTGGGTCTTTAGAATTAATTGCAATACAGTCGTAAACACAAGGTATAAATTTGTGGCGCTCTGCTTTAACCCAGTTGTGGTAAGGCAGAGTGACTCGACTCGACTTGAGCAGAGCCGAGAATATTGGATAAGCACTACAGGTAATGAATCGAAGCAGCTGCAAAATGATTGTCAATATGAGCACGATCAAAATGAGTACGTTTAACAGGGACTGTGGAAATATGTCTTTTACCATCAGTACTTTTAACATTTTTGGAAAGTAAACGGATATATGTTCCACTGCGTCTCATATAATATCCCATTTTATTCAGTTTTTCGGTCAATTAAAGTAATATCTGCTTTAGTTTTTAGTAACAAAGGTCTAGCCTAGGTCCTCCAACAGAATCTGTCAAAGGTAATTATACCCTACACCCAGGGTATATTCACTTTGTCCTTCCGTTTGTAACGCAGAGAAGGAGGCGTGGCAGGTATAGAAAAGTGTATATATTCTTGATCAGCGTCACCTCCTGAGTCGATATAGCCATGTCCGTCTGTCTGGCTGGCAGGCTGGCTGGCTGTGTGTTGAGATACACTTTTTGGGAAAACTGAGCAAGATAATTCAATGAAATTTGGTACACTGCATCCATCGTCAAAGTAAGCTCGGGGGATTGAAAATGAGCGAAATCAGTCAATGGACACGCCTACCGCCCATACAAAAAATATATTCAAAATGCAATTTTAGGAGTATTTTTCACGACAATGCAACCACAATACACATAAGTACTACGGACAAAAGGGCGTGGCACCTCCCATATAAGCAAAAGCTTCAAAACGCTATACTGAAAGCGATTTTTGAGATATTCGAACCAAATTTAACTCAGACACTAAGAACTATAAATGAAAGCTCTCAACAAAAATTGGGTGAAATCGGACAAGGGGGCGTGGCACCTCCCATATAAGCAAAAGATTGAAAATGCTATACTGAAAGAGTTTTTTGAGATAATCCTACCAAATTTCACTCACCCACTAAATATTATAAATGCGAGCACTGAACAAAAACTGGGCGAACTCGGACAAGAGGGCGTGGCACCTCCCACATAAGTAGAAGCTTCAATACGCTATACTGAAAGCGATTTTCGAGATATTCGAACTAAGTTTTTAATAATATACTTGAAATGCAGTGTAGGGTATTTAATTTTTGGCCAGGCCAAAGATACCACCCTTACTAGTTTCTTTTCGCTTATAGTCCAGGAAAATTAGAATTTTTCTGCGAAAAGTTCCAAGTGAATTTTTTTCACCGGAATTATTTTTACTTATGCATGATAAATAAAGTGTAAAAAGTCCATTGAAGTCCACTGTGTGCATAAAAAGTTATTCAGGCTCAAAGGTCGCGAAAATTATTTTTTTGCAAATATCTCGCTAACGCTAACTTTTACAGGAAAATTTTTGTCCACAATTTTGTAACACAGGAAATTTTCTGAGTAAAGATGTAAAAAGCGTTTTCGTGTGGCTTATAGTTTAGGCGATAACCCAATTTGAGAAGTTGTGCACATTTGTTATAGGTATGCAAATGCTACGTAAAAGTTCAGTTTGAAATATCTTACTTTTAAAATTGCGAATACTCTTTAACAAGGAGTCATACAAATAAAATTAAAAGACCGTTCGAAAAATAATTGGATTCTCCATACACCGCACAGTGCACTGTTTCATACAATCTAGTCGTGAAAAATTCAAAATGCATTTTTTAGTATGCAGAACTGTTAAAATATGTGCATTGACCACAAAAAATAGAGTGAAGTGATTTTGGCGGGGGTGTGGGGGTAGCCCAATTATGAAAGAAATGAATAAAACTCTATATCTCTGTACACTGCAAAAACTGGAGGAAATTGAATAAAGGGGTGCTGCACCCCCCATACAAAAAACACCTCAATAGCTATATCTCTGCTTTTGTAGCAGTTATTGTTACAAAACTTTGTATACAAGAGTATACTATGTTCACCAAACGCCTCACAGAAATTGGGGGAAATTGAACAAGGGGGCATTGCACCCGCCATACAAACAAACACATCATTTGCTATATCTCTACATTTGTGGCAGTAACCATTACAAAACTTTGTATATAGGAGTATACTGCGTTCATCAAACGTGTTGCGAAAATTGGAGCAATTTAACCAAGGAGGCGTTGCACCCCCATACAAAAATATATGGGTGATTCTCAGATAACTGTACTTTTTGTGTCCTCTGGAGATTTCACCTATACAGTAGGCTTTTTTTCACAAAAAATGACGCTATAAGCTAGAAACTATGTTTTTGTAATAGAGCGGATCAATTTTACCACCAAATAATTATTGGTCTGCATATATACCCCAAATGTCACAAACGTGGCATGTCCTACCCCTACTTTTTATAAACAAAACTATGAAAAACGACCCAAAATCGGAAATAGAACAGAAAACAAGTTACTACACATATTAAGTAAATACTTAAGGCTACAATATACTGAGCTCATCTGCAGTTTTAAATAATTTTTAGGGGGCACAATTTCGAATTGAAAACTGTCCCCTAGTTTTGGAAAAAAAAAATTTCTTGAAAGCATTATGCTACTACAGCATGGTACTACTGTTTCAGTCAATAGATTGCAATACATATGCATTAATTCTGATCACTATCCATCACCCAAAGGTCATCATGTCCGAACGCGTCCAAAAAGAAATCTGTTTGCGTTTTATAGGGCAGTTTATAAACAAAAACAGTTTTTTCTAAAAATTATGGTCACAAACGTGGCACTCGGCACTCCCAGGTAGTACATTTTATTTTATGCATGAAACAATTTTTTTGTAGGATATGCATACATGACCCCAAATTCTTTCGGAAAAATCTAGAACTCAAAAGCGTGCTTTACAATGAGCGATAAACCGCAAAAATGTCACAAACGTGGCGCATCAAAAATGTCACAAACGTCGCACTTTTTATCAGTCTGCAAAAAAACATATTTCGATATAAAGTTTGAGTATACAGATGTTTAGTTGAAGGCTATTAATTATGTTTTTAATACAAAAATTTTTCTACACCATCAGAATCCTGAGTTATCCTTGCTCAAAAGTGAAAAAATCACTGTTTTGACATCTACTTAAAGCTATACAACAAAAACAACAACAAGTAAAATTAATTTCTGTCAATGAATTCAGACAGCCAAATTTATTGCCAACAAGACATAATTTACCGTTTTTCAATTGGATTCCCAGCTTCCGAGTTATAAGCGTTTAAAGTAAGGACATCTTTCGATAACATACAAAGGATTTTTCGAGACCGAAAAGTTACAAAAATCAAGTTTTATTATTTTTATCAATAACATATATAATTACAAAAATTTCGAGACCTTGCAGACCATAATCGCATGAAAAATGACAGTTCTATGCTAGATTTAGTGAATGACCCTACTAAACTACTGCTTTGCAAATTAACAGAATCAAAATTTCATCTGT
This sequence comes from Calliopum simillimum, assembly GCA_951812925.1. Taxonomy (NCBI): domain Eukaryota; kingdom Metazoa; phylum Arthropoda; class Insecta; order Diptera; family Lauxaniidae; genus Calliopum; species Calliopum simillimum. The sequence continues at coordinate 59,129,960 of OX638368.1, forward strand.
TCATTCACTAAATCTACAATAGAGCCTTATAATAAAACTTACCATTTTTGTTATTTTTTCGGTCCAGAAAATCCTTTGTGTGTTATTGAGAGGTATCCTTTTTTTAAAAGCTTATAACTCGGAAACTGGGAATCCAATTGAAAAACGGTAAATTTTGTCTTGTTGATAATAAATTCGGCTGTCTGAATCCATTGACAAAAATTAATTTTACTTGTTGTTGTTTTTGTTAAGTAGATGTCAAAACTTTGATTTTTTCACTTTTGAGCAAGGATAACTAAGGATACTGATGTAATAGAAAAAAATCAAGATCAGATTCGTAATAAGGAGATCCTAATCCATCATAAACGGCTATAAAAACAGAGGACAGGGAACCATAGTTAATCTTTAGGGCGGTAGGGTATAAAAAAATGGACCACCGGAGACATGACACTGTTGCAAAATTAGTCTTGAAGTGAAAATTTGTCATTATATGCAATATATCTCTAATCAAAACGCTTCAAAACCATAATTTTTCCTTACTGTGGCTAAAATGTCACAAACGTGGCAATTTGGTCACAAACGTGGCAGCAAAATTTCTTAATTTCGACCTCAAAGCCGTAAATTCACACTTGTTGTTGATCTACTTAAAAGGTGAGTTTTAAGAGTGTGTTTACACATGATAGCATGAAGAAACTTGCAAAAATCCAAAAAAATTATATGCCAATTTTACAACTTGAAAAAGCACAGTTATCTAAGAATCACCCATATATCAATTGCTATATCTTTGCACCTCTGGAGTTATTAGTACAAAACTTTATGTTGAGGACGTGTATTTTATTTACAAAATACTATGCGAATAGAAAGGGGGTTAAAATATGGGGGCTTTGCACCCCTACACAAAAATACTAAAAATACTCTATTTTTGTACCTTTATCATTATAAAATTTGGTACATGAATATACTTGTTATCTTTTAAGTAACATGGGAAAAATTAAAAGAGGGGACGCTGCAACCCCCCACACAAAAAACATTCGCAATATTTTACCTTTGCACCTAGTATGGATATTATTATTAAATCTGGGACAATTTTCATAGTATGGCCCAAATTTTATGCGAGAAAGTGCGAGGATTTAAACCTCACGCTTCTTCAACAAAAAACTACATATTTTTTTAAAATGTCCATCTCTACCCAGTGCGAAGCGGTGCTCATAGCTTTTTAGTCCAATATACAACAAAAATATAAATTTCGAAAGCAGAAAAAATTGCAATTCTGTTTAAATTGTTTGTGGCAACACTATGTAAAATATATATAAACAATATATATTTTTGGAAAGCTTATACATCGAGTCAATTTTGGTTTTTTTCTCCTTAATTTTATTTCATGGAAAAATTACCACAAAATTTACTGAAGCTGAAGCGCTTTCCGGAACAAAAATGTTTTAAATTTTATTTTATTCAAAATATCTACTTTGAAGTGCAAATAAATATATGTACTAAATGTTAACCAAAGAACATAAAAATACATTTTTGGAGGTAAGTAGACATTTTTAAACACTTCTGCATACAAAAATTTAAAATTACGATTTTGAATTTTTCACGTCCAGCACACTAAAACGAGACACAGTGCACCGTATTAAACTTTTTTTGGGGCGACTCATGTTCTAAGAGATATTCTTCAAAAACCGTTAAGATTTCAAAAACTCTGGTATTTAAAGATTATCTCTGAATCGGTGACTTACCGTGATAAAAAGCAATGGGATCAATTTTGTAGAGAATCACGAGATCTTCAAAAAATAAGCCATATGTGTACTAGGCATGAGCTTATTTTTTGATTTTCTGGTTTTCATTGATGCCACCCTCTGAAATTCTTCCACTGATCATAAGAACAAACACTATGAAGTTTCACGGCAACTGGATAACGATAACCCGGAGGTCTATAAAGTGAGCTATGCAGGTGTGACGAATTTCGATGTTTTTTATTTGGGAATTTCGAGCTATTTTCGAGCTTTTCAACAATAATTTCGAGCTGCCTGGGAAATTTTCCATTTTCAGGAAAAGCGGAAAAATTGTTCTGCATAGCTGAGTTTATTTTTTCAGCCAGACGAATCCGCGGGAAGAGTTAGCGATGAAATCTTTTTGCGCAGGAATTTCGAGCTACTTTCGAGCTAATTTTGAGCTGGAAGCATTTTTCGGAAAACTCCCAATTTTCCCGGAAAATCCCAAAAAAAAAATTTTTATGGCAAACTTTATTTTTTTCAGCCAGACGAATCCGCGGGAATAGTAAGGGATGAAATCTTTTAATGCAGGAATTTCGAGCTACTTTCGAGCTGACCTTGAATGAAGTGTTTTCCTTAAATTTCCCCGGAAAATCCCAAAAAAATTTTTAAGGGCTTACTTTATTTTTTCAGCCGGACGAACCCATGAGAACATTTCGCGATCATATCATTTAACACACGAATTTGGTGCTAGTTTCGAGCTCATCAAAAACGAAAAGTGTTTTCCGGAAAACCCCAAACTTTCCCGGGAAACCCTAAACTTTCCCGGAAAATCCCAAAAAATCTTTTTTTATGGCTGTGCCATGACATAATCCCCATTTCGTAAATAAGTGTTATGTCCACAAATTATTGGATATATTACCGACTGATCCGCGGCCGAAGGCCGCCGCGAAGCCGGTGTCGGATTTTTGGGAGTTTTAAATCCTGAACTGCGGCCGCAGGCCGCCCACTTACCCCTACTCTTATGTAAAATTACTGTGGCTACCAAACTAGGTGTTGGATATATTATAGGCTGATCCGCGAAAAACTTTCGGACATAATAATAATAATAATATGCGGACATAACACAGGGAAAAAAAAATTTTAGTTTTTTGGGATTTTCCGGGGAAATTTAAGGAAAATACCTCATTCAAGGTCAGCTCGAAAGTAGCTCGAAATTCCTGCGTTAAAAGATTTCATCCCTTACTATTCCCGCGGATTCGTCTGGCTGAAAAAAATAAAGTTAGCCATAAAAAAAGTTTTTTGGGGATTTTCCGGGAAAATTGGGAGTTTTCCGGAAAATGCTTCCAGCTCAAAATTAGCTCGAAAGTAGCTCGAAATTCCTGCGTAATAAGATTTCATCGCTAACTCTTCCCGCGAATTCGTCTGGCTGAAAAAATAAACTTAGCTATGCAGAACAATTTTTCCGCTTTTCCGGAAAATGGAAAATTTCCCAGACAGCTCGAAATTACTGTTGAATAGCTCGAAAATAGCTCGAAATTCCCAACCAAAAAACATCGAAATTCGTCACACCTGCATAGCTCGCTTTATGCACCTATAACCCGGCCCTCATGAGAGGTCAAGTTAAGGATTCAGGCAAAAAATAATGATTTTTTTTTTTTAGCTTAATTAAATTAGGCAAAGCATAATTTTAACTTGTAGCAAAATGAAATCCCTTTCCAACAAGCTATAATTGTTTAAAATCGGGTAATAAATATGAATTTTTCTTTTATCAACATTATCGACCTATCGGAATTACCTATTGTCGATAAAAGAAAATATTATAGAATTCGTATTTATTACTCGATTTCAAACAATTATAGCTTCAATTTGCTATAAGATAAAATTATGCTTTGCCTAATTTAATTAAGTTGAAAAAAAAAAAAATTTTTATTATTTTTTGCCTGAAACCTCAACTTGACTCCTCTTGAGGGCCGGATTATCATTATCCGATTGCCGTGAAACTTCATAGTGTTTGTTCTTATGACCAATGGAAGGATTTCAGAGGGTGGCATCAACGAAAATCAGAAAATCATAAAATAAGCGCATGCCTAATGTGTGCACATCGAAGTAAACGTTTAGAAGTTATTCAATGAAAACCGGTTTTTTTTCATTTAAAGGTTTTTTTTTTTTGAATATCTTCTAAACTTTTTATGCACACAATGGACATCAATGAACTTTTTACACTTTATTTATCATGCCTAAATAAATATAATTCCGGTGAAAAAAATTCACTTGGAACTATTTCGCACAGCAGCTCTTTTTTCGTCTAATTTTCCTGGGCTATGAAGAATATTATTTTTTTATTAATTCATTTTTAAGTTTTAATGTTTTACGCTGAACTCCGTCAATTGGTAGTGAATCTCTAACATCGTGTAATGAATACGATTAAGGCGTTGCGAACAATAACGCCCTAAGTCGAACAATGGCATTTCGAGATAATTCAATTTAATGTTTCTAAATACTGTACAAAGAGCAAAACATCATTTAAACCTTGGAACAAATTTAACAATTAACACTAACAAAATGAGCAAATGATTGCCGCTGACACATAATACTAATGCAGTACCTGGAGACCGATCCCTGCTCGGTCAACAATCTGATCTTATTATTTTAGTCGATGTTTATATTCATAGCCATTTTTTGTTATGAAATTCGTACCTTTTATTGAGCAAAGCCCACTTTTCGTTATGCTTTAGATACTCATGATCCAGATCTGCATACCAAATTTCATCAAAATATATTGTACCATTTGCGAGAAATAGCATTTAATTTGTTTTACTTGTATGGGAGGTTCCACGCGCACTGGCGATATTTTGCCCACTTTCAGGTCGTAGGTGCCTAATAAAAAGAAGATTCCCTACAGTTAAATTCAGAAAGATTGCTTTAATAGATTTCTTTTTATAGCGTATTATATTTTTGTGGGCGGTGTCACGCCCTCCAACGAATTTTCCTAATATAACGGCATATTACATATTGATACTTGTTTATAGGGGTAAAATCTTTTAAATTTTCATTAAAATTGTTGAAGTCGTTTTTGAGTAATATTGAATCAAAATTTTCAATGGTTAAAAAAGGGGCATGGCACTTCTTCGATACCACCCACTTTACGTTTATTACAAGGCATTGATAAGCAGTATCTACATACCAAATTTCATGAAAATATCTCGTTACATTTGCGAGAAACAGCATTTAACGTATTTTGCTTGTATGGGAGGTTCCACGCGCAATGGCGATATTTCGCCCACTTTCAGATCAGAGATGCCTTATTGTAATTAGGCTCCTCACAGTTGATTTCAGAATGCTTGCTTTATTAGTTTTCTTGTTATACCGTTTTATATTTTTGTGGGCGGTGTCACGCCCTTCAACGAGTTTTCCCACTTTGCAAAGGTAACACCTCCTAAATTTGCATTAAAATTGTTGAAGTCGTTTTCGAGTAATATTGAATCAAAATTTTCAAGGGCTAAAAAGTGGGCGTGGCACTTCTTCGATCCCTCCTATTACCTGCTACCTGTTTTGCCTTTTACATAGTATTATTAAGTCGTACCCGCTCACCAAATTTCATCCAAATACCTTGTATGGTTTGCGAGTTATAACTAAATCAAATTTAAAATTTAGGGCAGTGTTACGCCCCCTGGTGAGCATTTACAAACTTCAAACCTACCTCATTCTTTATTGTATGCTAGTATCTAACATTATTTCAAGTTTTATTAAAATCGCTGTAGACGTTTTCGAGAAAAACTATTGGCACAGAAATAAGTACAAACAAAAAAACAAAAAAAAAAAAAAAACACAATTTTAGCTCGTACACGTATAAGAAGAGAAGATATTAACAGAATTATCGAAGAAGGAAAATTAAAATTATAGGGCGTTATTGCATAAATCTATTTTACTATCACTGGAGTAACGTTAGCATTTTGTTTGGCAAACCGGCAAAACTGCTCCGATTTTAATGATTTTTTTTTTATATAAGGGGAGTGAAAAATTATAATAGTGATAGGATCATTGCATGATATGAGTGTATTGGTTATTGATCTTTGTCTCTTTATTTTGAGCATTCATTTTGATTTTTTTTTTTTATCTTAAGTAAGAATTTTATCGATCACTAAAAAGCTAAAATAAGCATATATTGAACCCTTCCCACTTACTACTTCATAGGATATTATTACCAGATAAAGTATATGTATGTATGTATTTATAAAAAAAATCAATGGTAAGTTTGTTTAAAGTGAGAACAATTCCATGCAGAGTACTCGTATTTTGTAATGAAGACACAAACAAGTTCATTGATTATTTTCTAGAGCATATTTTTTTACTGTGTAGTCGATGATCCGCGACATGACCAAGTTGTAATCGCACTATTTTTAGCATGTTATTTATTTCTAATGTGTCAGAAACTAAATCAATTGATCGTTTGCTTAAAAGACAAATACGGCATAATCTCTTAGATGTTTTGAAAATGATTGTAGAAGGAGGAAAAATTTAATTTTGTCTAGATACACATAAATACATACATATGTAGACATTTGCATACGTTTAGAGAGATAAATGTATAGATATTTGTTAGTAAATGCTGTAAGGTTGTTAAATTAATTTATGTAGCTCTTGAATGCATGAAATTTAAACAAATGATTTTATTCGAAAATGGTGTGATACATTTCCTTAACTTTAATTTTACCGATCTTAAAGAATTTCTGTTTACCAAGAAATATTTTTAAAGGCAAATGTTACCATATTGTATTTACAATTTAAGACACAACACAATAAAATCGCATTAAAATTGTAAAATTAAATACATAAACATATCGAAATATTTGGAAAATAACGTGCTACAAAAAAAAAAAAAAAAAAAATTAAATAAATATTCACATCGTGATTCATTCTTTTTTTTAAATATTTTTGTGTACATTGTACTGTTCTTAGGGTTGCCACTGAATTTATATTTACAATTAATTTTCAGTTTAATATGGAAATTGGATGTGGGTACATACAAACATACATATTTGTATTTTTATACCATACACCCAGCCCCGTAGCGTAAGCTGACTTCCATGGCGTTTTCATCAATGACTTGTCGGTGACTTTGAGTCTCACACACGTTTTTTAGACGACATACAATAGACATATCGTAGACATAGTCACTGTCAAGACATTTTCATGCATACGTCTCTCAACAAATGACGCAAACAAGAAAATGTCATGCAATCGTCAGTCTCATACAAATCCTCTCTCGTTTTTTCATTATTTTTCATTGTTTTCTTTGTCAGTCTTGCTAGTTGTTTTTCTTAAAAAAACTGATTGAAATTGATGTGGAAAATTTTATTTTAACAAACATTTATTTGTTCATTATTTTTATCTGCTAAAAAAGGGTCCAGGAAAATGTAAGAATTGTTGTTCCTAGATTATGTAGAGACATTAATGGCAGACTTTTTATTTAATATTTTATAGAGGCATACAGAAATAGCATTTCACGAAAATTGTGGCCGAACTTCGAGCAACTATAAGAAGAGAGCGTACAAATGAAGGCTACAAAGAAAACGGCAGATGTATTTTGCATACGAAAAATTTTCAGAAATTTGAATTAATACTCAATTTTTAGCCGTTTCATCCTTAGAAAAGTAATTTTTTTTTATAAACTTCGAGTCAGTGGAACGTTAACTATGATACCACTTCATAAAAATATTAAAATAATGCGTTCTTATCACTTAAAAAGCAAAGAAATGATTTATTCATCTTTTTTATAAGGTCACAAAAGTATTTTGCTTTTTAGTAAAATTTTACTTTGAGATTATTTATCAAGTAAAAGAGGCTTTTTTAATAATAACCATGGTATCCATTATTTGAGGAGACATCATCTAAACATCTTTGCGAGGATTCTATCCCTTTACGACATTTTCGGTCGGTGTTTTTACCCATTTTTCTTGCAGTACTTGTTTGAGCACATTTTTTTGATAAAATAGGGTATTTTTTGACCTTTCCACTAGATAAAACCAAAAAAATTCTATTAGATTCGAAAAAGAATATCGCGGTGGTGTTTTAATCCTTTTGGTGTTGTACAGAAGTGTCCCAGGATGTGTATTTAGGGTCATTGTCTTTTGAAAATCAGGAGTCATCTTGTGGTAAGCCCATTTTTTAAGTACTGGGTGCAATTTTTTTTTGTGGAATTGGACTGATGTTCATGTCTATCTATATTGCCACCGTTAAGTTTAAGTTTCCCCATTCCATGAGCCAAGAATAGCCCACGACACACCATTATGTAAAATTATTGCTTTTAAGTTATAACAGTAAAGGGTTTTATTTGCTTTAAGCCAGACCATGCGGCGTCCATCGGATCCGAAAATATTATTTTTGCTTTTTATTGGATCCAATAATATAATATTTTGTTTCCATCGGATCGATAGACGCCGTATGGTCTGGCATAAATACGGTGACTAACCGTCCTGTATTTCCGGGGACAGTTCTGTATTTCGGCTACGTGTCCCCGGAATTTATTTGAGAAATACGGGACATACAAATGTTCTGTATTTTATTTTGTGTCCCCTATTTGTCCTGTATTTGCACAGTTCATTTATTAATATGTATAAAATATCAATAAAAATCGTAATTGTTTAGCTAATTCATCACAATATGAAGTTGCATATTTTCATATTTTTACAAATAGCTTTAAGACCTCTTTAGAATATGCAAACTTAAACTGTGATTAACGGCTCTTTGACAATTAACAACTGAAATATCAAAATCATCAGTATAACCTTTTTTTTTTTTTTTTGTAAAAATTGTTGAGTTTAGCTTGTGCTAAAATGCTTCCACGGAAAGAATTTTCTCCATTATTAACATAACGTAGACACAGCTTCGAGCAGCACCATGCGCAGGATTTGCTCTGGAAGAGGTTTTTCATTAGATTAATTTTATTACATTTTATTCAATTCATATATAATTTATATGGGAAAAGATCTTCCTGGGGGAGGGGTTAAACCTCCAAAACCCTCTACGTGTGCACAATCCTGGCTTACAATAAAGACACTTAAAACTGTTTTGATAACAAAATGTAATTGTTATTTAAACTGTGTCGAGTTCAAAGAATATTTGAGGTCACACGAAGACATTTTGAAAATAATTTCTTTTGCTAAAAAATACTAAGAGCTGTTTTCACAAAATCTGGGTAAAATTCAACTTGCGGATTGATATAAATTTCACATAAAATTTAATATCAGAGTGCCAGTTAAGGTTAAATCCAATTTAAATGTAATACAAGTAAAAGAAATAAATGCTTTTATTAACGAACAATAAATAAAGTTAAAATTTTTAAATTTTCAAAGAAAATTGTACCGTTGAGGTCCTCGTACGTAGGTATACGCCTTGAAGGAGGTTACATTTAGAAGTGAAAATCTTTTGTTTTTGCTCAACAGGCATTGTTTGCCTCAATATTTATGTGTCCCCGATTTGTCCCCGATTTTCCCCAGACTGTCCCCAATTGTCCCCGTTTTTTTCGCATAAATATCGTTTTGTCCCCGATTTTGCTCACACAGACATGGTCACCGTAGGCATAAAGCAAATAAAACCCTTAACTTGTATAACTTAAAAGCAATAATTTTACATAATGGTGTGTCGTGGGCTGTTCTTGGCTCATGGAATGGGGAAACTTAAACTTAACGGTGGCAATATAGATAGACATGAACATCAGTCCAATTCCACAAAAAAAATTGCACCCAGTACTTAAAAAATGGGCTTACCACAAGATAACTTCTGATTTTCAAAAGACAATGACCCTAAATACACATCCTGGGACACTTCTGTACAACACCAAAAGGATTAAAACACCACCGCGATATTCTTTTTCGAATCTAATAGAATTTTTTTGGTTTTATCTAGTGGAAAGGTCAAAAAATACCTTATTTTATCAAAAAAATGTGCTCAAACAAGTACTGCAAGAAAAATGGGTAAAAACACCGACCGAAAATGTCGTAAAGGGATAGAATCCTCGCAAAGATGTTTAGATGATGTCTCCTCAAATAATGGCTACCATGGTTATTATTAAAAAAGCCTCTTTTACTTGATAAATAATCTCAAAGTAAAATTTTACTAAAAAGCAAAATACTTTTGTGACCTTATAAAAAAGATGAATAAATCATTTCTTTGCTTTTTAAGTGATAAGAACGCATTATTTTAATATTTTTATGAAGTGGTATCATAGTTAACGTTCCACTGACTCGAAGTTTATAAAAAAAATATTACTTTTCTAAGGATGAAACGGCTAAAAATTGAGTATTAATTCAAATTTCTGAAAATTTTTCGTATGCAAAATACTTCTGTGACACACTGTAGATATGTACCACCTTAATATAATATAGGAGCATAGGGCCAAAAACTAAATATAATATAAGTTGGTAAAAAAACCCAGTAATTATGTTAATTATTTAGAATTGAATAGGAAAATTTTTTAACAAAGAAAAAGGTCATTTGTCATTCAGAAGCCGTTGATGACACATCACATCATTATCGTTTACCTGCCATTGATGACATATAGAAATTGTGTCACTTATGTCCACTGCATGACAATGTCATCCAGAAGGCATCATGTCCCCTGCATGACAATGTCATCCAGAAGGTATTAACGACAGCTTGGTCACTTGTATGGAATTGTCATGAAAGACTTATATGGGAACGTCCCTGAATGTCATCAACGGCAAAGCATTGTCGTTAGTGACTCATAATGATTCTTTTATGACATTCGCTACGGGGAGGGTATATTCACTTTGTCCTTCCGTTTGTAACGCAGAGAAGAAAGCGTGGCAGGTATAGAAAAGTATACATATTCTTGATCAGCGACACCAGGATCAGGCTTATAAAGAATATATATATTAGACCGGTGCGTTTTGGACGAAAGTTTAAAATTTGTAGCGCAACCGGCAGAATTGTAAAGTTTAACTATCGACATGAAGATTGCCGCCACCCTAACTCTGAGAGATGACGGGAAGGGGTGTCGATATATTTTTGAAGGTTGAAAAACGTGGTTTAAAAATACATGCTCATAGGTCCTAAGTGAATCAATTCTCAGCTTCATAGTAGGTCGAAAGCTGAAATCCAAGACATGGATTCTTATGTATTTTTTTCCGTAGAATCGAATGACATCATTAGTTTTCTGATTAGACGTTCATTTTTGGCGTTAAGTGAACTTTTCAGCTCAAAAAAGTCAAAATTTTTCCAAATCCCCTGTTTAAGCACACCACAATTGAACAGAAAAAATCTTAGAAAAATTTAAAATATATATTTTGTTAGGATTTTTTCTGGCAAATCCAGTGGTACCATTGTTTTTCGCTACGGCATTATTTTCATTCATGAAAATCGAATTTTTGATTTTTATTATTAAAAAATATCACGAAATCGGGCGTTAATATTTAGTCAACGACGGTTCCCAACGTCCGGACGGTTTTTTTTTCGGTGCCCCCTAGTAAAATTTTTTTAGAATGTTTTTGGAATTTTTTTTAACCCATTATTAACAAGTTTTTGAAAAAGGGGTCAAAAAGACTTTTAAAAACGGGATATAATGGGTTAAGATGTTCACATAACTTAATGTAGAATCAAGCATGGAACAATATTTTAGAACATCTTAACCCATTATAAACAAGTTTTTGGATAAAGGGGTCGAAAAGACCCTTAAAAACACGATATAATGGGTTAAGATGTTCTAAAATATTGTTCCATGCTTGATTCTACATTAAGTTATGTGAACATCTTAACCCATTATACCGCGTTTTTAAGGGTCTTTTCGACCCCTTCATGTCGATAGTTAAACTTTACAATTCTGCCGGTTGCGCTACAAATTTTAAACTTTCGTCCAAAACGCACCGGTCTAATATATATATATTCTTGATAAGCCTGATCCCCTGAGTGGATAGCTATGTCCATCTGTCTGGTTGGGTATCTGTTTGTGCGTGGAAATATTTTTTACTTGAAAAGTAAGCGAGATAATTGGATAAAATTTGGTACTCTGCCTTTGGTGTAAAAGCTACATGGCTCGTAAGATTGAAAACGAGCGAAATCGTTCGGCGGACATGCTGCCACCCATACAAAAAAAAAAATATTCAAAACGAATTTTTAAAAGCATTACTCACGGTAACGAAATTGCCTTATATACCAGGGATAGTAACAACAAGCTCCAGGCGAAAACTAGGTGAACTCGGACAAGAGGGCGTGGCACTTCCCATAAAAGAAAAAAGTTTCAGAATGCTATTCTGAAAGCGTTTTTTAAGATAATCCAATAATTTTTTACACATATACTAAGAATAATAAATGCCAACTCTAATCAGAAACTTGGTTGATTTCGACAAGAGGGCGTGGCATCACCCATACACTCAAAATGCTGTAATGCAAGCGTTATTTGAGGTAATGTGACAAAATTTCGCAAAGATACTAAAATTAATTAGTGGAAGCTCATTTTAAAAATGCTGTGCAAGCGGTATTTGTATATAGTAATGCAACCAAAAGTCGCATATAAACTTGGAATTTTCAACGCAAGCTCAGAACAAAAACTAAACTAATCCGAACATGAAGGCGATGCAATACAAGCAAAATTTTCAAAATACTTTAGTGTAGGCTATTTAATTTTTGGCCAGGCCAAAGGTTACTAGTTCAATCTATTTCGAAGTCTAAGAAATAATTCGGCTTTAGTTGGGAAGGATGGACGAAGGTACAAGATAAAAATGAATCGAAGACTTTACTACATAAATGGTGACAATTTTTAGCGAACAGAATGGACAATTGCGGAAAAACATCAGTATCAAATAGGGATGATTGGAAACTGAGGACCGAGGTCAAAGCTGACATTTTGAAGTTAAATCTAAATTATGCGACATTAACGATTCGGTTGCGAATAACGCTAGGAACCATACTACACCACTGATGTTCAGTCGACTACACCTGTTCAGCGTTTACTGCAGTTGAAAAATGTAAATCACAGCATTTTTGTTATTCCAAAGGAGAAAAACCAAGACAGCAAAGTAACTGAATCGAAGATCAAAGCTAAAGTTTTGCCATCGAAGTTAAAAGTTGGTGTTTCAAATATCAAACATTTACGGAATGGTGGTGTATATTTGAGCACTGCGGATGGGAACGGGTTGTAAATAGTATTATTGAAAAAGAGGTTGTGGAGCATTTCTCAACTGATAACAAAATGTTCGTGCCAAAGCTTAAGTTTCCACAAGTTATTTTCACCCATATTGATGTTGAATATTAAGAGCAGGACTTTTGTGAGGAGCTCCGAGCGACTAACGTATTTTTGAATGACGGGGACTCATTTAACGAAAAGTCAAAAATAAGGATATACTATGTATATTGTGGAGGTTAAGGCTGCCAGGTATGTGGTGCTTAATTACAGGTCACACTTTGTGAGAAAAAATATATCTCTGCTAAGGTGCTTCAACTGCCAGAAATATCACCATATTGTAATAGTTCAGTGGCATGTGGTGTTAATTGTGTTCGGGCCAATAGCTTTGGAGCAAAATATGGTACTCACAATATTGCAGGGTCTTCGTGCTGCAAGGAAGCAAGGAATAAAATAAGTTATGTCTAGTAGTAAAGATCTTTAGTTGTATTTCTCTTTGCCTTGTGTCTCTTTGTGTGGAGCTACTATCTTTCATTTCATATGGATAGTTCTGCCCACATTACTACTAGAAGCGGTTTAACGCCTTTTGTAAATTTGCAGATGGTCTTAAAGTTTTCTATTTGAATGCGCGAAGTCTCTTGTCGAATTTTGATGAGTTGGCGTACATTCTTGCTGAAAGTGGTTGTGATGTTATTTGTGTTGCGGAAACTTGGTCAAAAGACAATGTTCACGATAGTTAAGTTGGCATTGGTGGGTATAAACTGATCCGTAACGATAGAGTAATTAGAAAAGGAGGTCTCAATTTCAAGTTTAAGTTATCTCTCAATCTGAAAACACTGATGTTGAATTTTTAATCATCGAGATAACCGATTTAGTCAATAAGTGCTTCAAAGGTTTTGTCTATAACCCTCTGTGTAATAATGATTTATGTGAATTTTTTGAAGAGTTGACTAGAGCTGCATATCGTCGCTCACTTGTACAACGGCCCCAATTGACATTTGTTTTGAAATCCAGTTTATTACATATTCCTGAAGACCAACCTCAAATACACCTTCACCCAAAAAATTGGAACGATAACACAAAAAATACCAACTTTATTAGGTGATATTGAAAAGCCCTATATGCATTCAAAATTTTTTTATATGTTAAAAGGCCCTAAATGCTAGTACATCAAGTAGCTAGTACAGTAAAAATGTACAATGATCTAGAAAAAATTTCTCACTGCAATTTTATTTTGCTTAATGTTTTTAGGACCACTGTAGAGGCTTAAAGCCAAAAAGGTGACCTCCTCACCTTTGCCCTTTAGCCAATATCTGGAAATATGTTTGATTCGATATATCTCATTTTTTATTGGTCGCACAGCAAAAATATTGAACAAAAATTACGGACAATAAAATTCTACTCATTTTTGATCTGGGACACGGTATCCATAAGTTGATACTTCGAGCGGTAGAGACTGCCAAAGTTACAAAAAATCAGTTTTTTTCCATTTGCACCCACTGGGTGTTCATTTTCCAAAAAGTTGTGATGACATAATTTATAGCGCCTGCAAAAACAAGCAAAATAAATTTTAAATGAAGTGATTATCTCAATTGGTCCTCGAGTAATTAAGTACTATGTGATCAATGTTCAGATAAAAAACAAACAATTTTTTTACACGCATTTTATTTTTAATTTGTCATAACTCGAGAACCAATTGAGATAATCATTTCATTTAGAAACTATTTTGCTTGTTTTTACAAGCGCTAAATATTTTATAATCCCAATGTTTTAAAAATTAACACCCAGTGGGTCAAAATGGAAAAACTGATTTCTGGTAACTTTGGCGGCCTCTACCGGATATATATTCTATGAAAATTGGTATAAGTTGGGAACCCCTGGATGGATTTGAAAAATATTGGTGTCATATGAAAGGCATTTTGTTGTTGTTGGTGTTGCTGATTATTTGTTGTTGTAATTGAAAAACTTCACAAATTTTCAAAAAAGGTCATATCTCGAAATCCATGAATCCAATTGAAAATATGATCAAAATGTTGTTATAGGCTGTCAAAATACCTTCCATATGACACCAATATTTTACAAATCCATCCAGGTGTTCCCAACTTATAGTGGTTTTCATAGAAGGTATATCCGGATCTTCCGATGGCTATGTCTCCGAAACTAGGTCCGAGATACCCCTTTTTGATTACATATTCTTTTTAAGGACTAAGGACTCAATGATAAAAAATTAGTTTCAAAATTTTAGCGAATTTATCACTAAACGACACATGACCTCCCATGACCTTGAAATATTTTTTCTCAGACGTTCTGGAAAAAACGGATCCCGGATTCGGATTCAGGACGTCAAAGTCCCTAGGAAACACATTGTCTGGTCAAAACGCTATGACTTTTTTTTTTGTAAACCTGTGTAATTTGCCATTCATCTGATGCAATCGTTTGAATAAATTTATTTATTCAAGTTTTTTTTTAATTTCTTTTTATTTATTAAAAAAACTACATTCAATAGTACATACTTTCTTTAATTTTGTTGTAAACGAATTACATTTTTAGTTTTCAAAGTAACTGCAAAAATCCCTAAGTGCACTTTCGAATACAAAAAAAATTATGTCAAAAAGTTCTAATTGAAATAAAATAAATATCAATAAAAAAAATTAACGTTTTTCATTAAAAATAATTATGTTAATATTTTTGTAACTAAACTGCATTGAAACAAATGTGAATATTCTGCATTGTCGGTTTTTATACAGTTTTTTTGTGTTCCTGAACAAAACCAAAAATGTCAATTAGGGCCGTTGTACAAGTGAGCGACGATATACTTATTCTGAGGTTATTGTATGTGGTGACTTTAATCGTAATCTTCTTGTCACTGAAGGACTGGGGTTAAGTATTGACGTCAAATGGTGGAGATATAAGAAAAAAAAAACCCCATCGAATTTAGAGGCCGAAAAAATAAATGTTTTTTCCTTAACCCTTTCGACCCGAAAAAAGAACTGTGGGGCACACAATATTTGTGATAGATTAACCTTATAAACTAATTTTAAGTAAAATGTTTAGAGGCCGAAAAAACAAATGTTTTTTTTCCTTAAAATTCTTCCAATGTTAGCTTTCAACTGGGGGCGGTCATTCGAACACTGTGGAACAAAATTTGATCGCCAAAAGTTTACTCGGATCTGACACTGTGGGGTGAAAATATAGGCCAAATTAAAAGACCATTTGGATCAGTTTCTTCAAGTTAGTTCTAGTTTTCGAAAAAAGGCCGTTTGAATTTTGCACCTTGAATTATGTGGTTTTTTCGATATATCCCATAAGCAAACCGAGTTTTATTGCATCTGGTGATGGGGTTTTGTTCGTCTCGTCCATATCTAGACTTTCATTATCAAATCAGTCCTTTTGGATGCATTTTTGGCAAGCTAGAGCACAAAATTCCAAAAAAGTGATATTTTTTGCCTTTTATAACATTCGGCTCAATAGAAATCACCCGAGTTGTGGATTTATGTACAGGTTTTGCCTTTTAACCTATAGTCGAAATCCATTCGAACACTTTGATATAATGTATGTGGCATATGGGCAAAAATTTCTCAAGTGAGCCATCTAAAAATTAAACGTAAAAAGGCTTTAACAAAATTATGTTTTGTAACAACTAGTAAAGATTTTGTAAAAATGTTTTTTTTAAAGACATTTAGCATAGGTCGGGGAATAAAATGGTATATTTGTTTTGGACCAAAATTTTTCATTTATTATTGAAAATCTCTATTTCAAATAGGTACATAAAAATAAAGCAACTTCTTCGCCTCTGAGATAAATATAAAACTATATCATAGAAAAAAATTGTGGTAATCTATATTGGTTCAAAAGTTATTAACAGTATAGTGATGTTGTGCAAGTGTTTTTTCAGCGTTAGAGAAAAACAAGGCATCTTACGTAAAAAGTGCATAATGCATAAAATGCTTAAAATTATCGAAGGAATACGTGTGAATCGCGAAAAATGCATATTCTAAAAAAAAGCCAGAAAATAAAAAAAAGCTTTATTTTTTGCTTTATTTAGGTGAGGATACCACACAAACCATACGAGATAAGGTAATTCAAAGACCGGATTTGAATCGAATATCCCAAAACGCATTGATTATTATTTTTTTTTTTTTGTTTGTTGTGTTTTTTTTTTTTATATGGAATATGTATTTTCGCAATATTTCCCGAAGATGATCAGCTACAATTTCGGGGTATAAAGTTTATTGACCATAAAACTAGAGCAAATGAAACCCTGGAAACTGATTTTTCCACATTTTCTTATACCTATCGGCTCTTCAAGACAACCGTGACGATTTTTGCCCGTTCAACGACATGTGAACAGATTTTGATTGGTGTTGTTAGAAGTCATTTTCCCCTTATTATACAAGACACAAAAGTTTCAAAGTCACTGTACCAAATATAATAGTAAACCGTCCAAAATATTACAATTGTTCCGTACGAAGCTCAGCAACATGTTTAATTAATTCTCTAGTACCTGGAGACCGATCTCTGCTCGGTCAATAATCTGATCTTATTATTTTAGTCGATGTTTTTATTCATAGTTTTTTTTTTGTTATGAAACTCGTACCTTTTCACCTCTTATGGTCAAGCTTTCAAAATGATAAATTAACCGATGAGAATAATAATAAGAAAAAACTCGGAAAATATCGAATGGTATAGAAAAATATCAGGAACTCCAAATTTTTTTGGTGAAATGGAATGCTCTAAAATAAATAAATGGGATATGTCACGCACCCAAAATATTTCGCCTCTTGTATGGGGGCTGAAATATCTTATCTGCAAAGGATCATACCTCGGAAAGTAAGAGACATATTGGAAAAGTCAGCAAGAATATTTTGATAAGGAAGAGTGTGGCTATTCGACGCCGATAATAAAAAAGAATTTCACCTTTTCTTGTAGATACGCAGTAAGACTGAACACAGCGTTTTCTTCAACTTCGAGCAAGGATATTTCAAAATCCTGCGGAAATAATGACAGTTCTGCTGATGAAGACGGATTCAGCGTCAAAAAAAACATAAGACATATAAGAAATAAAAAGTTCATACCATTTTGTTTTGTACCTGAGTTATTAACTAAAATTTCTGGTAAAAAGTTGGCGTGGCAATTATTGAACAAAGCCTACTTTTTGTTATGCTTTAGATACTCATGATCCAGATCCGCATATCAAATTTCATCAAAACATGTTGTACCATTTGCGAGAAATAGCATTTAATTTGTTTTACTTGTGTGGGAGGTTCCATGCGCACATACGATATTTTGCCCATTTTCAGGTTGTATGTGCCTAATAAAAAGAAGAGTCCCTACAGTTAGATTCAGAAAGATTGCTTTAGTAGTTTTCTTTTTATAGCGTATTATATTTTTTTGGGCGGTGCCACGCCCTCCAACGAGTTTTCCTAATATAACGGCATATCACGTATTGATACTTGTTTTCAGGGGTAAAATCTTTTGAATTTTCATTAAAATTGTTGAAGTCGATTTCGAGTAATATTGAATCAAAATTTTCAATGGCTAAAAAAAGGGCGTGGCACTCCTTCGATACCGCCCACTTTTCGGTTATTACAAGGCATTGATAAGTAGTACCTACATACCAAATTTCATTAAAATATCTTGTATCATTTGCGAGAAATAGGATTTAACATATTTTGCTTGTATGGGAGGTTCCACGCGCAATGGCGATATTTTGCCCAGTTTCAGACCAGAGATGCCCTATTGCAATTAGGCTCCTCACAGTTAATTTCAGAATGTTTGCTTTTTTAGTTTTCTTTTTATACCGTTTTACATTTTTGTGGGCGGTACCACGCCCTTCAACGAGTTTTCCCAATATAACGGCGTATCAGACATTAATCCTTGTTTGCAGAGGTAACATCTCCTAAATTTTCATTAAAATTGTTGGAGTCGTTTTCGAGTAATATTGAATCAAAATTTTCAAGGGCTGAAAAGTGGGCGTGGCACTTATTTGATTCCGCCTACTTTTTGTCCATTACAAGGTATTATTAACCCGTACCCGCTCACCAAATTTCATCCAAATACCTTGTATGGTTTGCGAGTTATGTCTAAATCAAATTTAAAATTTAACGCTGTGCCACGCCCTCTGGTGAGCATTTACAAAGTTCAAACCTAGATCATTCTTCATTGTATGCTAATATCTAACACTATTCCAAGTTTCATTAAAATCGCTGTAGCCGTTTTCGAGAAAAAATATTGGCACAGAAATAAGTACAAAGAAACAAAAAAACAAACATACAATTTTAGCTCGTATAAGAAGAGAAGATGTGGAGAAT
This sequence comes from Calliopum simillimum, assembly GCA_951812925.1. NCBI lineage: Eukaryota > Metazoa > Arthropoda > Insecta > Diptera > Lauxaniidae > Calliopum > Calliopum simillimum. The sequence goes on from OX638368.1 coordinate 59,149,108, forward strand.
TCCGTCTGGGTAGCTAGCAGGCCAGAAATATTTTTTACAGGAAAACCATGCAAAATAATTCGATGAAACTTTATATACTGCATCTGTGGTCAAAGTAAGCTCGTGGGATTGAAAACGAGCTAAATCGTTCAACGGACAAGTTCATAAAAAAAAATATATTCTAAATGCAATATTAAGAGCATTATTCGCGATAACTTAATCAAAATACACATAAATACTAAGGATAGTCAGTACAAGATCTGATCAAAAACTAGGTGAATTCGGACAAGAGGTCGACGCACCTGCCATATAAGCAAAAGTTTCAAAATGCTATACTGTATACTGTGTTTTTTGAGAATATCCAACCAAATTTCATCCAAATACTAAAGATAGAATATATAAATAATGTAAAAAAGTATGATAATTTTATATTGAACTAATTAAACAGTCATTTTTGCAATTTTTCAACAAAAAAATTGTCTCACAGATACTAGGAAAAGTTAAAAAACTAAATGAGTTCAGACAAAAAGATGTGTCACCTCCAATAAATGATATATTTGCAAAATGCTGTAGTGTATGGTATTTAATTTTTAGCCGGGCGAAAGGTAACACCCCTCCTAGTTAGCTTTAATATCCTTGTCATTATGACGTTAGAAAAGTATGTAAATGAAGTAAATACAAATGGCCATTTCCATGGTGTCATACGTGACCATTGAACACATTTAAAGTAAAAAATGGTAAAATAAAGCTGGTTTTTATTTTGACAATAGGCTTAGCGTATAGCACCTAACTAGCCCTGTATTTGGTACCTAGTTTGATTTTTCGTTTTCATGATATTTCCATAAAACCAAGGCGGTCGCTCGGGACAAAAACAGAAGTCGTTTTCGCGGCCAACAATTCAAACGCCGATTCAGGGAAACTTGAGGCAACATTTCAATGTGACTAATTTTAGAATGTTGTGCATTGATGTATCTTAAAAATGGTTTTTATTTTAACCAAAAATGATTTATACTTTTTTATATTTAATTTTAATCATGGTCGCACGGGACGTTTCGCACAGAATGTTTTTCCCACCATACAAATTTTAAATTGAAAGTCTTACAAATAATTAAGATATTCCGGTGTACGTTGCTTCACCTTATGTTATGAAGTTGACGTGGCATCAGCAATTTTTCCAAGGAATGTTATTTGTCCCGATCCATTTTACATATGTACCAAATCTCATTAATGATGATTTTTTTTTTAGGGACGTGGCATCGCAGATTTTCCCAGTGAAAATTATTTGTCTTCGTGCTTTTTACATACGCATATATACTAAATTTCATCTTTATACGTTAAATACTTACTTAGTTTCAGATATATAATGGTTTAATTTTTGGCTCTTGGTTTACTTTTCTATGGAAATACCCAAATGTATTCTTTTGTGGATGACTTAAAATATAAAGTACGTTTTAAAAAAACCGCAATATGTTTCTAAAAATATATCATAAATGCGTGGATTTTTTTGTTTTTTTTTTTTTCACCTAAACAAAAACATTTTCTAAAGAACGTTTTATTTTGTAAATAAAAAATCTCTTCGACGTTTATGAAAATAAGAGTAACAGCAGGAAAATGTTTATTTAATGGTTATTTATCTAATTGAAAGTAATATTTCTCAAAAGTTTAATTACGAAATCTATTGAACACGGCGCGATGAAACATACTATACATACATATATTCGATTGATTTTCTTTGATTATTTAAATTAAAAATAATTATTTATCTACCATAAAGAAAGCTAATTAAACACGCACTTCAAACCATTTTTGAGTCAATTTGATTTATATATGAATGAACGTACATATGTATGTACGCAGATATTTGTATATTTTTTGCTACTTCAAAACAAAACTTATTTTCAAATATAAAACGAAAAATATTCAGTCCGCAGATTTAACGATTGTCCATTTTGGGCAGTAAAAAGTTTTAATAAAAATATTTTTGCATACATTTTTAAAGCACACATATACTCGTACATACTCATTTTAAAGGCATTTCATTTTGGAATGATTTCAAAGGCAACAAAATTCGTGATATAAAAAATCGTTTGAATGCATAGATTTAATCAAAACAAAAATTAGCCCTTTGACCATTTTTCCGCATATGGAAATTGTATCTATTTTCCATTGGAAAATTCAGAAACTTGGCGATTCCGAGCACCCCAAAATTAATAATAATAAAAATGGTAAAAAAACTATCCATTGATCTAACGTAAAAGACGAGAAACAATTTCATTTAATCAGGGACAACAACCAGTCATTTAGATCTAAATAAAGAGGTTACCTGGATAGTTCTCCGGTATTTTTGAAAAGTGGTAATTTTAGTAGATTTCCATGTCCTGTTAAACATAGGACATCACCTGCGAAGTTATGGAAAAACACCATTTTGGCTGCTTTTGGAGTGGTCTAAAAATAATTTTTTTTTGTTTCCTGAATACTCTCAAGGTAAACTTATTTTAGGATATCTCCTAAGCTACAAGTCGTGGAAAAACAATTCCAAGCCGATTATTTTAGGAAATTTTATAAGCTACAAAATATTCGAACAACATTTTCCTCTAGAAGTAACCGACAACGAGATACTTAGTGTGAAAAACTGCTTTTAGGCGCCATTTTTTCAAATTGGCGGCGCAAGCGGCAAAGATACGAAGTGACATATTTACATAAACAGAAAACCGGAATTCTGTCCTAAACGTTTTGTGTACAGCGATACACCGAATTTTAACCAAAACGTTTTTCGGTTACGGTTTTGATAATTTCAAAGATTTTACAGTTTATAATTATTGCAAGTTCCACTTAATTTGTTTTACATTCGCACATGTTTCAAATAACCAGGTGAGAAAAATGCTATTGCTTTGCAAATTTATTTTACTTAGCAACCATTTTCTATTTTTAAATAAAGTTATTTCTTTTTTATCTGTCTTGAAAACCATAAAACCCAATCGTTTAAGGTTGTAAAAATATTGCACTCATCTGTACAATTTAAATTTACTAAAAGTGCTGGAAGTAGTCAAATATGTACATAAAAAGTTCCGTTATTAATCTCTTGCCATATAGTTTCCATATACGTCAAATTCACAGCACTTCTATCCGAAATAAAGTTCTTAAGTGCAGAACAGAAGTTTTCTGCAGAACGTTTTACTTTTCATAAAGCAAAATACTTTTAAAAAGCTAGAACTTAATTCGAATATATGATTTCTCCAGTTCAGGTCCTATTGAATCGATATGCCAAGAGATGTTGATCTTTCAATATTCGAACCAGATGCATTAAGAAGTGGAGAGGGAACATTTATTCGGCTGTAAGGAGTGTTGCCGAAAAGTTGTGAATTTACCTAAAACGGGTAATTTTCAACACAATTTATGCAAAAAAAGAAAAAATAATTCAAAAGTGATAAGTTTTGCATTCGGACTTTCTTCTAGTAAAATCACCCCTGTAAAATTCCTAATCAATACATTTCACTGGATATGTAAAAACTTTTGTGTAGTGTTCCAGTACACTTTCTCAAAATACATATACATGGGCTGATTTGCTATATAAAATTTTAAATTCTCAAGGTTTGTTCATATAGAAACTTTGCACTGAATGTTGGCATTAAAGTTTTATCAGTGGAATCGTTTTTATAGACTTCTACTTTACCTAAAGGGTGTTTTGCTTTTTGAGACTTGTGCTTTCAATATTGTTTCAATTTAAGAAACGATTTAATTAATGACATCGGTCAATTTATGTAAAAAATCATGTATTGTAAAATATCCTTTCCTATAGAATATAAACTGCTTGTGCGTTTCAAAAAAATCGAAATTGCATTCAGCCGTCTTATAGGTACAGCACAAAAAAGTAATGTAAAGTGCCATCTAACTGAAAAATTTCAGGAAAATCAGCGAAACCAGTGTTAAATACTGTACTTTTTTGGAATATTACTTTTTTCATTTGCTGATTTACGCATACCTAGGAATTCAAAATGTGTGTTTTATAAAAAATTCAATCATGGTTGGATAAAACTTCTCGAAGAAATGGACAATCGTTAAATAGCTACGAGTATAATAGGGTTTTAAACTTATTATTTAATTTTATTTTAAAAACACTGTGCTACAAATTCAAAAAATTATTTAATTTCAGGGGTCTCACATAGCACTTTGTGTTTGGCATTCCATTCGAAAAACATAATAATTTTCTGCGTACTTGGTTTATCTTCTCAACCAAAGATTTCGTTTTGGGCCACCAAAAAAGCATTTCATACCTAGAGGCAAAAATTTTGATTTATATTTTTATTTTTTTCGCCTCTGTGTATCCTCTTGGCAGGTTCCAAACAAAATCCTTGGGTGATGAAGATAAGCCTAGTACGCCAAAAATGATTATTTCGAATTAGGGGTCTGCACAAGACATCTTGAAATAAAGTGTACTTTTTTCAACTCCCACATTTTACACCGAACTGATGCATTTGATCCAAAAAATTCAAGATTCAAATCATCATGTACACTGATTTCATTTTGACACTATTTACATTGTCTTGTTTTATCAGTGTGAAAAATAAACTTGGTTCTAAAAAATACATCAGTGAACTCTATTTTATAAAAACAAATACTTCAGGTCACTGTAAAACGTGCGATTAGAGAAACCACAATAAAATGTATGGTATGGTAACACTTGCAGAATTGTAGTAGCTTTCATACATTTTCGCGAGAGAGAGAGAGAGCGTAAACAAAAAAGAGGCATAAGAAGATAGCGATAAACTACTCTTATCACACCATTAGCATTTAGTAGTGTACACTACTACTACAGTATGCAACTAAAATAACTGAAACAAATCAAACAAGACAAAGTAGCACAGTATTTGTTTATTTTTTTCAAATTCTAGTTCTATCAAGACATTTACACACGACACTGAACTGGAGCATTTGATAAATAAAAAACGGGTACAAAATATAACGTATCTTGAAACGAAATGTCTTAAAACGCAAACAAGACGTCTTGTGCAGACCCCTATTTCGAATGCCAAACACGATGTGCTATGTAGTGGAGTCAAAAAAGCCAAAAAAACAGGCAAAATGGGGAAGTCCTAAAGAACAGCTCCGAAACCTTTTGGAGCTCGTTCAGAATTATATAAAATTTTTTAAAATTTATTATTGTAATGACCTTATTTATTTATAACTTAGTTATTTTTCAGGCTCGAGGTCAAATTAAATTAAAAACCTTCTTTGTTTTTGCACTGTTTTGTCAGCCATTCTGTTGGACAACAGAAATGCTGATAAATAAAATTGGTTCTAGTGAAAACTTCAATAAGGCTAGTCATTTTTGGGCCAAAAACATAGTAATAATTGTATGGAAACCTTTTTTGCTTGGCTGCGTAACGCGAAAAAAATTCACAAAAAGAGTACTTGAAAAATGTTTAAGTTCTGCAACAAAAGTATTTGGAAAAGTTAATATCCGTCCTGGGACATATTATAGCAAATTTTAGAAAAATGACAAATCTCAAATTTGAAATAAAAAAAAAAACAATTTCAAAGAATTTAACGCAAAGTCCGAAACTGAAAGCAGGTTAAAAAATAAATTAGTCGTCTCTAGTATAAAGTATATATATTTGTTTATCTATACGGTAAAAATTGTAATAAAGAACTAAAAAAAGACGATTGATAGGACTTTCATAAAGAATTTTGCGAATTACTGGATAATTTTCCTGTTATATATGTCACAATTTGAGGCTTATGGGGGGCATTATCCCCCCACTGGATCCTCCACTGTACTAAGTCAGAGTCTATTTTTTTTTTTTTTTTTTCCAATTTTTTTTTTTATGAAAACATTATTTCTTAAAAATTATATAATTCCGACCGAGCTTGAAAAGGTTTCTGATTTTAAATTAAAAAAAAAAAAATCATCAAAATCGGAGCTGTTCTTGAGGACTTCCGTATTAAAGGCTTTATTGACTCCATTAATGTGAGAACACAGAAGTTTTCGTTTAGCATAGTGTAATTAATTTTAGTTTTGTTATTTTTTAGCTGATTTAAGTTCATGAAATGTGTATATAACTTTCATGTTACCTACTTGATTTTTTCGATGTTTTGCTGTGATTATTACTATCACTATCTTCACCGTTGCTGCCACTAGCGCGTCCGCTAATTAAATTGTCATCCAGTGAAATGCCATCTAACCAATGCATGACATTTTCTTAAATTAACACAACTTAATCATAACACAATTTCTGACAGCCAGACAGTAGATACAATTTCTCGAATGACATTATTATATTAGTAGATCTTGAAATTGTAATTCTGTATTATTATTGTTTCTTATAATTTTTGGCACTTACAAGGTATCATTTTTAATAAAATTTTCACTATTTTCATTTGACATCTTTGTAAGATTTTTCGTTATTTTTACACTTGAGCAAAAGGAATATTTTTTGAAGAAACAGTACCGTTGTACAAATGATTTTTTATTTTTTTTTTTTCAACTTTACGCGCACAACATTATCTGCAACATCAAAGTTGCTGACCGCACCATTTCATTGACGTTTGGACGCGACGTACCACTACTGTGCGGCATCAACAGTTGAACTTATTATGATGTTGAAACACTGGAAATTTAAAAAAAATTAAAATAATTCGAAAAATGAAAAACCTGCATACAATTGAATGTGGCAGCCGATTATACGATTTGTATCGATCGATTCGTATTGATTTGTTTCAGAATGCGCGCATTCCCTTTTCCGATTCTTTGTATGTAGTTTGTTTTGGTGTCGACGACGCATCGCTTAAAGCTTTCGCTTTTCACGCGCGGTTTGTTTATTTCTTTTATTCATTTTAGAATTATTGCGGCCAGTTTGTTTTTCCATCTACATATCTTAACGTTTGTCTGGCGTTTTGTCTAATGGAGAGCTTTTTGGGTCTGTCTCATAGTTTCCGCCCGCCTTTCTGTCTGTTTGTCTGTTGGCCAGTTCATGTCGCGTTGCGTTCACTGACCACCACATGAATTTAAATTTTAATGGTATTCCGCATTTCGCAATACACCCATTGCTGACGTTACAATTTTGTTTGTTCTTTTTTATGATTGTTGTTATTGTGGTTGTCGTTTGCGTAAAAAAGGTGAAAACATTTTTACGTTGTTCTCTTCCTTTCATTTAACATGCAAACAATCAAAAAATATATTTAACCAATGATGATGTTTCTTTCAAAAATTGGTCATGCAGACACAAATGAAGAGCTACAAAAATACAGTGTGAAACAGACTTCCCGAGAAACTATCGGAAACTCTTATCAAGTGAAACCTTTTTATTTTAATACCCATGAGAACTTGTTACACAGGGAGCGACTACCTTCGCCAGTTTCTGATGCCATTTATAAATGTACGAGTATGCACAATTGCAATTGCATCCAAATCTTTCAAACAGTTTCAGAAATATGAAGAATTTTCTTTTTGTTTATGTAATTGAATGGGTGCTGCACATTTTCCAGCGGGTGATATCTGCCCCTATCCCGCAATTTTTTAAGTCGAAAGAATTTGAAATTAGAGTTTGTCCTGGAACTAGAAAAAATCGTGAAATCGGACAACTGGTTCTTGAGTTATGGGATTTTCCTAGAACGCGGTCGAAGCCGGACAAATGGTTCTCGAGTTATGGAGAAACAGACAGACATATGTTTTATTTTTTAACACCTACTTATCAAGTATAAATCAATTTTTCAGAAAATTTCTGAAACTCGGTTTCATTTAGTTTCAAAAATGGTCTCTATACCACTATTTAGGACAATGGCGGGGTATGAAAGCAGAATTCGTAGTTTCACTAGTATTTGAACGAAACTAACTTCTGGAAACATTTTCTTTCATAACTACCCTTTGACAATATAAAACATGTAAAATTCAAAGCTTATCACTTTTAAGAAAGTCTGGAACTATGGGAACAATTTCAGCCAAGGCAGTAGAACTAAGTACTTGTGTAACAAACTACGTTATTGTAATATAACTATCTTGCTCAGAGTGAGTCAACGAACTTAACAATTATGAAGAACCACTTTCCCACGAATAAGTAATGGAATAACAATGATTTCCGTTAAAGAAATCTATGCAAATAGATGTTCTTAAAATGGAAGACGAAACTGATTGCAGCAGGGTATCGAAAAAGGAAAGGGACCTTTTCTTCACTGACAAAATTTAGCAGTACAGCTAAAAATAAGAGATAGGGTGAATTTTACCGGTCGATTACATTGTTCGACAATTTCAAAATTTTTGAAAAACACATGAGAAAATCCAAACAATTCTTAAAGTAGAAATTAAAAAAACAATACCCGTGTCTCGTCGTTTTTCTTCAGCACGTCTGATTTTTTTTAATCGATTTTTGAAGTTTTTTTAATCCAGTGTACATGAAAATAACAGAAATAACGCCTTCTTTTGCGTAATCGATGAACTTAACCATATGATCCTTACATCTGAGGTGTATCTATGTTGAGCAAACTGAAGCAAGATATTGAGAAGAATATTTTTGTAGAAAATTTTAACCCTCTACAACCTACACATGTGGGTCATTTTTACCCTTTTCTTAAAAAGGTACAAAAATGACATCTAAAACAGGGGAATATTGAGTTAGTACTACAGAAATATCTGTTATAAAATTTCGCTGATGAACACTAAAAAATCGAAATTTTATACCGTAACCCAAAAAATCCTTAAAATCAATTAGGACTTTATAAATTCTTAAAAATGGAGATATAACCCCAAAAACCGCAAGTTTCGATTATCTCGAGAACGGCGACCTCAAATTAATTTAGAAAATATGGTTTGCGAAATGTTACATTTTGGCTGTTGTCTAGTGTATCTACAAATTTGAGTATTTATTTTACGATTACACCTCGATCACCGTAAAATTCCAAAAATTTACTGAGTTATGAGTCTAGAAATCGAAAAATAAATACTCAAATTTGTAGATACGCATTAATTCGTAGATACATATTAATATGTAAGAAAATGCAAAAAACCCGTTGTTGATTTTGTGAAGATTAGGTCCATTTTCCTCTAAAGGGTCACAAATATCGATAATACTGTCAGATGAGTGTATGTTATTTTTAGCGGAAATATTTGGAGACACCTACCCATATATCAATTTACATCTAAGGTCCTGCCGTCATAAAAGCTTTGGAAAACATTCAATTCAATTCAATTTTATTCAATATGAATATAAGGTCGGATTTAAGGTCGGATTTAGTTAGTCCTTTTCGAAAAGATCTTAGATATAAGAACTTTGTTGGGTACATGGTCATAAATCTAATGAAGAGCAAACCAAGTCCATAGCAGTCTTGAACTTAGCATTGAGCCTTAGTCTTGGTTTTGTTATTGAGTCATGGGCGTTAAGTCTTTGTCTCGGTCTGGACCATGATTTTGGTTTCGATCTTGACTTTAGAAATCAAAATTTACTGAAAAAAGTGCTTAACGGTGTTGAGCGAGCACAATCTCCGCACATCATCTTATCAAAGCAGTTGAGTTTTTAAGATGCTAAGTTGCGTATTGGGAGATGGGCATTCGTATGAGGCGTGCATTCGAAAGGGGCCTGCATTCCAATAAGTATAAATGATCAAAACCGATTTTTAATCTATTCAAAACATTTTTAATTTAAACACACGGTGTAAAGAAATAAATAACTTAATCAATCGTCAATTAGAAAACCAGACTAAAAATCAGGAGTCTCCTCAATAAATTAGTAGAATTGTCTGCTTTAAGTATGCTTTGGTTAAAACCAAAATTTGTAAGAAATTGTTGCATTTTCAATCATTCTAAGGTCAGAATCTCCGATCTTACTTACTACTATGGATACCTGAAGGCATTGAGTTATTTAATTATTAAAATTTAGGTTTTGGTTCCAAATCGAAATGTTTAAATTATTTATGGACCAAATTGACAGCTATGGAAAAAGTATGCCTTAGTTGTCTTAGTGCTCTTACATTGAAAGCATTCTTTCCAATAAGCCTTAAGTATCGATAATTTTATGTAGAATTACATTGCAATATATCAAGTATTTTATTTACATTTGTACTTAAATCTTTCATTTGCAATTTTCAATACGGAAATTCTTTGCATGTTTACATAGTCGTATTTTTATATGGACAATATTTACAGTATGACTTGTTTTATTCGTTCCAATAGTAATACAGCACTGTGGGGTTGATTTCATTCTTTCAATCGCTTTTGGTTTTACGGCCTAAAGTTTATTGTACCGTCTAAATGTTGCATGTTGCCAGCATGTTCAGTATTGTTATGTATGTATGTACAGCACGGAATTTAATTTTAAAAATTAATTTTCAAGCATTTGTAATTTCAGACGAAAATTATAGTTACTGTGGGTAGGTATGTAGTATTTACATACTATATACAGAGTAATTTTTATTAAACAAATCACGTATCGATTTATTTAAATGGCAACAAATTTACTCCTGTACAATGCACTGGATATAACCATACCAAAGGGTCCAAGTACCATTACGAGGCAAAAGTAGTGTCATGATAATGTGGATCGGGTGACATTTTGTCAGAAATGATTTAAATTTACTTGATGCTGTGGAGTAGATGGCATTATGTTAAAAAAGTTATATTGGTCAAATATCCGATTATTATGGCATATTATATGTATGACATTACTAATGGAACTTTTTTTTTATAAGTAAGTAGTAAAGCTGGTATTGGACATACTATAGGATGGTAACCTTGATTGTTGACCAAGAAACTGTCAAATTATTCAAAAATAATAGTGCAGTCATTTGGTAGTTTTACCTGGAAAGTTTTCCGGGATTTTTGAAGTGGTAATTTCTATAGATTTCGATGTGCTCATCTTTGATCTTATTAGGTCAATAATTTGTCATAAAATTGAAATAAGATGTTTTTGTCAAATATTTTTTGATTTAAGAAATTCAGTTTCTTTCTATTGGAAAAGTAACTTGTTTCGAAGAATATGTTTTGTAAAGAAAAACACCCTTTTTTATACCCCACACCCAGGGTATATTCACTTTGTCCTTCCGTTTGTAACGCAGAGAAGGAGGCGTGGCAGGTATAGAAAAGTATATATATTCTTGATCAGCGTCACCTCCTGAGTCGATATAGCCATGTCCGTCTGTCTGGCTGGCTGGCTGGGTGGGTGGCTGGGTGGGTGGCTGGCTGTGTGTTGAAATACACTTTTTGGGAAAACTGAGCAAGATAATTCAATGAAATTTAGTACACTGCCTTCGACGTAAAAAGTAGCTCGGAGGATTGAAAATGAGCGAAATCGGTCAACGGACACGCCTACCGCCCATACCAAAAATATATTCAAAATGCAATTTTAGGAGTATTTTTCACGACAATGCTACCAAAATACGCATAAATAGTAAGAATTGTAAGCGCAAGCTATGAGAAACTGAATGAATTCGGACAAGAGGGCGGGGCACCTCCCATATAAGCAAAGGCTTCAAAACGCTATACTGAAAGCGTTTTTTGAGATATTCGAACCAAATTCGACTCAGACACTAAGTATTATAAATGAAAGCTCTCAACAAAAATTGGGTGAAATCAGAAAAGCGGGCGTGGCACCTTCCATATAAGAAAAAGTTTTAAAATGCTATACTGAAAGAGTTTTTTGAAATAATCCCACTAAACTTCACTCAAATACTAAAGACTATAAATGCACGCTCTAAGCTAAAACTAGACGAACTCGGACAAGAGGGCGTGGCACCTCCTATATAAGCAAAAGCTTCAAAACGCTATACTGAAAACGTTTTTCACTCAGACACTAAAAACTATAAATCCAAGCTCTGGACAAAAACTGGGTAAGCTCGGGCAAGAGAGCGTAGCACCTCCCATATGAGCAAAATTTTCAAAATACTGCAGTGTAGGTTATTTAATATTTGGCCAGGCCAAATTTTACACCCTTACTAGTTTTTATTTCGACTTAAGTTGTTTTGTGAAAAGCATTTGTAAAAGTTTTTGTTATTGCAAATGCTTGAGTTTTTAACCTATTTCAGATAAGTTGTTTTGTCAAATGCAATTTGGAATAAAACATCGAAATAGGTTGATTTTCGATTCTATATCTCTGCAACTAAAAGCCAGAGGTATGACAATTACACCAAAAGAAGCGTATTTGAATATGATACATATGATTAAAAACCTGGAAAATTGTCTTATTTTGAGTTAAGTTGTTTTGTCAAAAGTCCACAGATATGTAATGTATGTATGTATATGGGAATTATGTCCTTCTGCTAGAATGACTAATCTCGGTAGGCCATTTAACGTTAACGTTGAAGACTTCACTACCTAGATATGGATACTGTCTTATTATACAAAAAAGGGCCATCTGGGGTAGGTTATATGAAGCTTAGTATCTTTCAACAATCAGCATCATCACTTAGCGTGCCATCTCTAGCGAATATAACAAGATGGATCATACAGTACTGTACAAAGCAAATGCTGCGTATTTAGTACCAAATGAACTCTACATAACTGGTGCGAAATCGAGGAAGTTGTTATCTATGAGAACCATTGAGAAATTTCCAACTATGTTTGAGAATTATTCAACTGCATATGTATATTCAACTTCAATGCTCTTAAATCTTAAATTGTTATGCAAAGTTGTAAAAAGTTAAGTGAATGTTGATATTATTGTGTATAAATATGATAAGTGATCGAATCCTGGACCTGGCACTGTTGAACAATATTATTCCCAACTTTTAAAATAAAGTAATGTTGCCTTTTATTGCAATAAAGCTAGACTCTGCAATTTTGGCTGAAAGAATCAAACCATTTCAAACACCAAATTTTTGGACATAGCAAAGAAGATGATATTAAAAATATTACTACAGATTACTTATCACCAACAACACGTTTCAACAGGAAGTTTTCAGTCAAATGTGAGTCCAGGGACTACTGGACATCACATCACCTAGACCTACGAAATGAAATAAACATCTACACAGATGGTTCCAAGCAAGATGATGGAGTTGGCGCTGGATTCTTCGTAACGAACTCCAACACATGTAAGCAATAGCAAGTCAGTGCGATTACAGTGGGTGCCTGGGCATTGCAATATTGTGGGTAATGACAGGGCTGTCGCGCTCGCTAAGCAAGGTGTTCAGTCACGGGATGACCCCTTAATTGTAGAAGCACCATTTGTGTATGTCTTATTACGCGTGAAAAACCAATCAAATATTAACCCTAGCGGAAAATAGATAAGTAACAAACAATAACACGTACTCTTTCTTAGCAGATTTAGTTGCGGACACTGTCTAATTGGACTCCATGCATATAGGATAGGATATTAATCAAATAACTGGTGCAGAAACTGTTCTGAGCCTGACGAGGTAGAAACAGTAGAACATGTCATTTGCCATTGCCCAGCGCTAGCCAGACGCAGAATGGCTACTCTTGGGCAGGCTATGTTCGATTCCATAAATGAGGTAGCTGGAAAATCATTATCAAAACTAATGATTTTCGCTTTTAAAACTCGAACCTTCGATGTTGATGAAAATCGTGAAGCCAGGGAGTTCGTGGTAACGCTATGGACCTAGTCGGTCTGTGGGAGGTTTTTGCTTTTCGCAATTACCCTAACCCTACCTAACCTATACTCTGCAAAAATTTCAAGGGTTGAATGGGAAGTCTTTACCATCTTTTAAGTTCTCTCTCTGGAATTTTTTTTTTTTAATGAAAATGAGAACATTATAAAACTTTGACGAACAAAAATTTTGATTAAAATTTCAAACTTGGTTAAAATAAAAAATCAACTTAAGACAATTTAAATTGTGGCAGTCGCACTGTTGTTATTATTTTTTTAATATCTGCTGCCAACTGTAGTGGCGCTTTGTTTTTTTTATTAAAATAAATATAAATTTTTCCAATATTTCTTCGAATTTTTATGAACTTTTTTATCGTTTCAGATTAATTTAGAAAGTATTTAAAATGTTGTTTATTTGTAGAATATCTTTTGTAATGGAAATATTTCACAGTAGTAAAAATTTTAAATCTCTAAAATTATTATTAACTTAAAAATCAATTTTCGGGTTTTTTTCACTTGTGATCAGCGTCTATTTGTACACTTCAAGGACGTTAAGCCACATAAATTTATTTTGGAATAATTTTCAATCTAAACAGGAAATGGATTTGTTGTTTTTTGTTTGCAAAAACTTTTAGATTTTTGTACTAAACAGATGCATTTAAAAATTAAATATTTTCGAAAAAGCTTCGGGATTTTACAATTTTTTATTTTTTACTTTTTGGCGCGTACTTTAATTACAAATTCCAGATTCGTGCTTGCAAAGAAGAAAAAAAAAACTTCCGTACCGGCGCACTACAATACGCATAATCCGCCAACACCACTACCGTCACACCCTTTCGCAAACTTGCAACATTTCTATGGTAAAGCCCGCGCACTGTGGTTTAAGCCTTTTTCATTCCCTTTCTTTCGCATGTAGTCGCTTTTGTCACAATAAAATAAGAAGCAAAGTAAATAAATATGTAAAAAACATTTACAAAATTTTTCCACAAAACGTCGTCGAACAACGAGCGCGTCTATTCGCTTCGAATGCAGGGCAAGAACTTAATCAGCTGAGTTGCACCCGCACGTGTGTAGGCAGCATTTGATGCATATACTGCGAAAATCTAGCATTTTTCATCGAACAGAATGAATTTTCAATGAAACAAAGATAGATGATGGTGGCATGCAGTGTTAAAGAATATTCAAAAGCGTATTGTGTGGTTAAACACATTTTAAGTAGTCATCAGTATCTACTTATAAATGTTTGAGAATTTTGTTATGTATTTAGGGTTGCCATCTATAGAAAGTTCTTTAAAACAGGGACGTTACGTGTTAAGTACGCGATTTAATTCGCCACAATTGTTAGACTTTAAGATCTAAATAATCTTTTAAGGCTCTAATGTTTAGTTTAGTAGTTTTATTTATTAATCAATTCAAAATGTTACATTTTCAAATAAACAGGACCGTATGTTGGCGCTAAGCTACATAGGCAACAGGCCCCACATCACAAAGACGCTCGCACCACAAAGAAGCTCGCACCACAAAGAAGCTCGTACCACAAAGAGGCTCGCACCACAAAAAAAAAACCATAAAATTTTTAATATTAAATAGCATAAAATAAAAAAGTATATTTTAATACTGTAATGCGCCACATGTTATTCATTTTGCTCTCGCTAAAGAAGCTACTCGTCAAAAATACTTTTCTCATTTTCCACCGCAGCGTGTTCATATTTGTATGGAAAAACTTAAAGTTGCTCGGAGTTTCGTTCTCATGGGACCAAAAGTTTAATTTTGATGCAAATAAGCATCATGTAAAATTTGGTCCATTTAAAAATTTTATGAATACGTTAATTGGAATCTGCAATTTATTTCTCAATAAGTTCTGTAGTTTGAGGATATCTTTCACTTTTTCCATATCTTAATTTCAGAAATATCTCAAAAACTACGGAACTCTCGGAGAAATAAATTGCAGTTTCGAATTAAGCCGGTTATTTTTCGTTTTTTAATTAGTTTTCAAAGTCCATTTCGAAATAATGTGCTCACAAAAAGTTATTCACGGTCAAATGACATGAGATTATATACCGTGGCCCATCCACTATGAGATTTTTTTTAAAGAATTTAATTTGATATTATACTAAAGGTATTATACGGCGTCTTCCAGTTTTTAAGTTTTATTAAATCTTCTTCAGGTACCTCGGGCAAATTTCTACGTTTTATGAAATATTTTTCCCATTTTCTCAGTTATACATACATAAGACAAACCAATAGAAATTTTAAATAATACATATGTAAGTACATGTATGCATATGGAAAATTTGCTGTGTATCTAAATTTTAGGCGTTCACGCCATACCTACCAATACTACAACTTTTTATTTTACCGGATATACAGCCTTAACCACGTAACTGCAATTTTTTTAAATCTTCGAAAAAATTTGCCAATACCTACGTTATGTGAAGGTCCCTGACAATTTTCCGATAAAAAATAAAAACTAAAAAAAGTTTGTAGTTACGAGGTTATCATTGAAAGGGGACGAAATATAACTCCGGATTGGAAAAACGGATAAAAAATTTAGAAAGAGCGTATTTAAAAACATAGAATTGCATTTCCGGCTGAAAAAATATGTTTGGATACTTTCAGGTCTGTTCCTGATACTTTTCATTTAGGCAGCTTTTTGAAGAAAACGGTAAGTCGAACAATAAAAAATATTGAAATCTCTTTTGTGGGGAATTACATCTACAAATACATAGTGTTAATTTGCATTAACGAAAAAGTAACGGGTTAGAAATATTCTAAAAATACAAAAAGTCAAAAAAGTTACGGATCCGTTACTGATCCGTTTGCGGGAGGAATTCCAAAAAAAAAAAACGATTCGCTTTTTTTTGGGAATCTCTCCCGCCAACGGATCAGTAACGGATCCGTAACGGGTAAAAAAGCGGAGATATGAACCGCCTGGCTCACTGGGTATCGAACATTTCATAAACGGTTACTTTTTCGTAAATACAAATCAATATTTTTTGTAGAACCTGTAATTTTCCACAAAATAGATGCTGATGCTTTTTATCGTTCGACTTACCGTTTTCGTCAAAAGCTTCCTATACCAAAAGTAATTGAAATCACACGGATAAAGGAACAGGCCTGATTATTATTTTTTAATATTTATGTAATAAAACCAATCAATTTTTTCACTTTTTAAATTATTTAGGTAGGATTTTTCAGAGAAAAAAGGTGCAAATATAATTCAAATTGGGTTTTGAAGAAAAAAACTAGGCGGATTGGTGTGTCAGCGTAGAGCAAAAGTGAGCCAATTTTGGATCGCCTACAACAATAGGAATATTTCAGTACAACAATCACAGAAATAATTTTTGTTGTTTTTTTTTCACGCTCGTCTAAATTCCGCTTTTTTGTTGTTTTTTTGCATACGCACAAAATCGAGTTCAAACCAACATAAAACAACAACAACAACGACTACGTCGCATCAAAAACAAAAACAACAAACAATATGGGTATTAACGCGTTGATGCGCAGTTGCGAAATTGTATTTTTCGTATTTTTCGCACTAATGCTTGAACGTTCAATGTAAATATTTCCATCTGGCGAAATTACAGAAGTAGTGCGAAATTTTCGGTAATGTATTTGTTGTTTTACAAATGTCAAACTTTAGCATATCGCACTTTCGCATCGACGCAAGAGCATTCCGCATCAAAGGGTGAATACCCCTAATTTTTGTGTTTTTCTAGATCTCAGAAATTTTGAAAATTGTTGAAATATAATTGTTGTTGTAAACGAGTCATAAAAAATAATTTTTGTGATTGTTGTCCTTCGAATTTGAAGTTGTTGCAAAAGCGAAAGTTTTGCAAATTAAAAAAAATTCACGTTGGCGCTATTTAGAAAATTAAATTTTGAAAACTATACTAAAATGGCCCTTTTTATAAAATTTAATTTTGAAAGTTGTATTAAAATTTCCATATAAAACGAAAAAATCGTAAAAATAAAACAAATAAATAAAAACCGAAATAGAAGTTTTAGATGTATTTTTTTATGCTGAATCCGAATCCGGCACCAAAATTGCGCTAACTGTCAGAATTTTGAAATATCCTAACCTAAAAACGCAAAAAAAACCGTTCTTAGCTATTTTTGAAGTTTTATAAGAAGACATGATAGTTTATGGCCATAAATCTTGATATAATATTTGAAAAAACTAATTTAAGCCTTCAAAACCCATTTTGAATTATTTCAAAATCTAAATTTTACTCTGAAATACCCTGAACTGAAATAACGAAAAACTTATAGGTTAGAACATCTCAAAATTCTGACAAGTTAGCGCAATTTTAGTGCTGGATCCGGATTCAGCATTAAAAAATACATCTAAAATTACTATTTCGGTTTTATTTGGTTGTTTTATTTTTATGATTTTTTCGTTTTATATGAAAATTTTACTACAATTTTCAAAATCAAATTTTATAAAAAATGTCACTTGATTTTTTTTTTTGTTTTGCGCTTAAAATGATGTTTAAGTACTATATATTTGTACCCCACAAACATTTTGGAGAGACTGATCATGTTGGTGTAAGCCCCTCTCACGAGCACTGTGCGGGAGCATGGCACTTCCCTCGCAGGTACATTAAGCTAGCAGAGCGAAAATGGCAGAACTGAAAAAAAAACTAGTAAGGGTGTAAAATTTGGCCTGGCCAAACATTAAATACCCTACACTGCAGTATTTCTAAAATTTTGCTCATATGGGAGGTGCTACGCCCTCTTGTTCGAGTTCACCCAGTTTTTGTTCAGAGCTTGCATTTATAGGTTTAAATGTCTGAATGAAAAATGTTTTTAGCATAGTGATTTGAAGCTTTTGCTTATATAGGAGGTGCCACGCCCTCTTGTCCGAGTTCCTCTAGTTTTAGCTTAGAGCGTGCATTTATAGTCTTTAGTATTTGAGTGAAATTTGTTTGGATTATCTCAAAAAACTCTTTCCGTATGGCATTTTGAAACTTTTGCTCATATGGGAGGTGCTACGCCCCCTTGTCCGATTTCACCCAATTTTTGTTGAGAGCTTTCATTTATAGTTCTTAGTGTCTGAGTTAAATTTGGTTCGAATATCTCAAAAATCGCTTTCAGTATAGCGTTTTGAAGCTTTTGCTTATATGGGAGGTGCCACGCCCCCTTGTCCGATTTCACCCAATTTTTGTCGAGAGCTTTCATTTATAGTTCTTAGTGTCTGAGTTAAATTTGGTTCGAATATCTCAAAAATTG